>CAHIKZ030004203.1:457500-695000 GCA_903632075.3 Acanthosepion pharaonis
AGACAGGTCCCTCAAGTCCAGTAGCTGTTGCCGTTCTTTCCAGTATTGATGGAGGTTTCCTTTCGAACCTTTTGTTTGAAGTAGTGTGAAACATCAACATCTTGATTATGTTATTATTTTCTCTTCGCATTACATGTGCTATCCATTTTAGTTGTTGCTGCTATTAGTAGTCCTCAAGTGATGTGGTTTCTGTTATTTGGTGCAGTTCTTTATTTTTTATTCTGTATCATGATTTCACAATGTTCAAAAGGAGGATGATCTTTGCAAAGACTCTCATGCTTCACTCACTCAAAGACATTTTAACCATTGATCATAGAAAGTGTTTGTATACAGTTGACAGTTTAGATATTTCTGAATGGGTTTGGCGCCATGCATGACGTCCATGTGAAATTCTTAATCTGACAAGGCTATTTCAGAATATGATTCTAGTTTTCAGCTTTTAAGATGTTTTAGTTTTGTAGCAATTTGTCCTGTTGGGCAAAATTACCTCTGGTGCAGCCTATTTTATGTTCAATTTCCTTTACTTCTATACTAAATTTATTATAGCTGATCCATATGCTGAGGTATTTTAAGTGTTTAGTATTTACTAATTCCACATCCTGGAAAGGGGTGGGGAATAATCAACTGATGGTGGAGAGAACCCATTTTTTTAGCTTATCTTTTTATTTTTACAACCAATTCTTAAGTGTTACCTGCAGGGCAGGTTTGGGGTTGACTGGTAAGTAAGAGCAGGAGTAAAAATTGACGAGGAACCGGTAAAAAAGAAGGGTCAAATTGTAAGGGGTAGGGTGTTGACAGGAAATGTAGACATGACACTTGCGAAACTAAGGGGCTGATAAATAGAGGCAAAGAAATAGCTCTCTATAGCAGAGTTTGATATTCAACATACAGCTACTTACTACTAATAATAATAGTAATAAATAAATGACATAACAAACGGAGAGAAAAGGAAGCAATAAAAAAAAACGTGGAGATTTCTTAGTGTTTGGTTTCCAGAGTACATACAACATCTCTAAAGAAAGAATATTTAATCTGTGAGTGTAGTAGTGTACTGTAAACAAGCTAAATTTAAAAAAAAACAAAAAAAAACATATTGGTAAATAAATAGTAAAGAATGAGTACATTTTTTTTTTGTCTGTTAGTTCAAAGGATCTGTATCAAACAAAAAATGATTTGGCTAACAAAAAAAAACAACAAAAAACAAACAAAACAAAAAAAAAACTAGTTTGCATGTCTTACTAAAAAACTAAAGCTAAAAAACAGACAGGTGTCCCACACACAAGAAATTTTTTTTGTTTTTAGGGGAAACTGAAACAAAAGTTAAAAGTAAAACTAAGATTTTAGTACTCTCTTCCTTAGTAAACTTTTTTTTAAATTATATTTTTGCAACATACACTTAAAATTTCTCAAATTAAATATCGTATTTTTAATATAAAAGTGTTACTTGTACATGAAAACAGACCGCTTAAAAACATTTTAACAAAGAAAAGAAAAGAAAATAGATATTCAAAATAATCATGTTTTAAAATTTAAATTAAAAAAAACTCTTGTGAACAAACAATAAAAGCACATATTGAACTAACATTACATTTACAAGCATCAAACGAAAAACTTTTTTTTTCCTGTTTTCGTTTTCTTCCTTTCTTTTTCCATTTTTTTTTTTTTTTTTAACGTGGGGTCAATTGTAGGGAATTCGGGTTCGCACTCGATCACTAGAAAAAAAAAAAAAAAAAATAAAGCGAGAGCCTTTCTCAGCTGATTATTGGATTTGTACTAATATGATACGAAGAAAGAAAAAGAGAGGCCTCACGATTAAATCATAAATAAATGTTAATATTAAAATACAAGTGTTCGGCACAGATAACAAGAGACAGAAATCGATGTCATGAAGCTGAAAGAAAGAAAGACTAGAATATCAACATTCAACAAAGAAAACAATGTCTTGTCTGATGTGGTTAAACTCCATGGTGATGTAGCACTGATGTTCGTTTTAGTGTTTATTCGATAATAAGCGTGTAAATCAAATATACGAGGAAAAGAATAAAAGACCAATATACATTGAATATGAAACGGTAGCATTTCGGTTTAGGCTTTTTAAAGGGGCAAATAACACAATGCTTATTGAATAATAATGTAATGAACTTTAACTTCATTTAGTGGACTGTGTGGTGAATAAATTGATAAAAATGAACGAAGGTTACTTTTACAAAGAAAAAAAAAGAAGGCTAAGACTAAGAGAGAGTGATTAAAAAGAAGGAAATTAAAAAACTGCTTCGATTTCATCTTCTTAGTGATGAAACCGGCAATGATGAAGGGAGATATAAAAAGATTGAAAGAAAGAAAGAAAGAAAAGAAAGAAAAAAAATAAATAAAGAGATTCCCTAAAAAAAGAAAAAATATAATAATAATAATAATTATAAAAAAAAAAAAAACACCAAGACATTTGTTTTACTTTTTCAAGAAAGATAAAAAAAAAAAAAGATTTCAAGTTTAAAGGGCATGTGCAATAAATAACGATTTCAAAAATAGAATCATGTCTTTGTGTGGGACCCACCCGGTGAAATGAAAAAGAGAAAAAAAAAAAAAATAAAAAAAATCCAAAGATCTCAATGTGAGAAAAAAAAAAAAAAGAAAAGAAGAGAAAAGGGTCGGCTGAGCACCTACCAGTTTTAGGCCACTTTTGAGGGACGTTGGATAGTGCTCCGTATTAGATTTTCCGATTGAAAGAAAGAATTTTATACAGTGGAAAGCAGCAGGTCCGAAATGACACTAAGAGTGAAGAGAGTAAACATGGAGAGGGAGAAAAAGAAATAGAGAGAGAGAGAGAGTGTGTGTGAGAGAAAAGGAGAGAGTATGTGTATGTGTGAAAGATAGATAGATAGATAGAGATAGAGATAGATAGATAGATAGAGAGAGAGAGAGAGAGAGAGAGAGAGAGAGAGAGAGCAGTCCGGCTCTAAGACATTTCATTACACACCTCTAAATACACGGTGACACTTCTCACAGACTGACAAACGAACATGTGCGCCCACAGTGTGTATGTATGTTCTGTACTCCTAGGAATGTGCAGTTGTGCGTGTATGTAATTATCTATGTACAATGGGGGGAGGGGGAGATTTATTGTGTGTCCAAATAATTAATTATGTGTTTCTGTTTATACTGAGAGCCAAATATCTTGGTATGTGTCTGCAACCAATTTAGAATATGAGATGTTCATTTGAGATGTCTTAATTATGTGCGTGTGTGTATGTTTGAGCCTGATTATTATAGATATGAATGGGTAGGATGTGATATTGGATATATATGTGACTGCGACCGGTTGAAGACGTGTGTGTGTGTGTGTGCACGTGCGTCTGTCTGTCTGTGTCTGTGTGTATGTTACTTATCCATTACCAAAAGTGTGTAGGTGAATAGGAGAATCTGTGTTTGTACGTATGTGTATCGGGTGTATGAGTGAAGTAGAAAGATCAACTTCAATCATTGGACTCATTTTTTTTTTAAAGTGTACATATACACTGTGTGCATGTGTATTGTGTGAATATTTGCATAAATAATTTATATGTATCTAATTTGTGTACAGTGTAAATGAAAATAGGATACTGTGTTGTTGATTATCTGCAAATATATATCACTGTGTATGTGTGTAAGATTTCATTAAGTAAAATGAGAATAAAAATATGTCTCAACAAAGCAAGCAGGTCATCCCCATTTGGAAGACTGGTGCTACACATTCTTATTTTCCAATTTAGCCTTATTTGGCATTGTGCCAGACTAATGTAAGAAATATGTTTAAATGCATTTTAATAAGCATATGTATCGGAAAAGAACACTCTACAGGTCTGCCTGTGTGCATGATTTGTTTTTAAATACTTTGGATGTGTGTGTACAATGAACTCTGCATGTGTGTTTATGTCAACTGCTAGGCATGTTCTTATGTATTATATGTATATGTGTGTGTGAGTATAAGGTTTGTATGCACACAGTGATATTGCATGCATATGTTAATGTAAAATGCTTTTTATTTGTGTGTGTGTGTGGGGGGGCAATTGCGGATGTTATACAAGGGATTATTTATTTTGTGCATGGAATGTTTGTGAGAGTGAAACTGTGTGTGTGTGTGTGTGTATATGTGTGTGTGAAAGAGAGAGAGTGAAACTGTGTGTATGTGTATATGTGTGTGTGAAAGAGAGAGTGAAACTGTGTGTGTACTGTGTGTGATATAGAGGAAACACTGTGTGTGTATATGTGTGTGTGAAAGAGAGAGAGTGAAACTGTGTGTGTGTGTGTGTGTATATGTGCGTGTGAAAGAGAGAGAGTGAAACTGTGTGTGTATATGTGTGTGTGAAAGAGAGAGAGTGAAACACTGTGTGTGTATATATGTGTGTGTGAAAGAGAGAGAGTGAAACTGTGTGTGTGTGTGTATATGTGTGTGTGAAAGAGAGAGAGTGAAACTGTGTGTGTGTGTGTGTAACTACATGTAACAATATTTTATCTCTCCAGGCCAAGCTGCATGTTGTGTTTGTTTGTACTTAAGCATACGCATTTCATTCATTTTGCTGTTTTTTTTTCCCTCTTACTATAGAAGCGTGCTGTATTTATTTGTACAATGATAAGGATTTACAATAAGACTTGTGAAACCAAGTATAAATTAGTAGAAAAGAGAGAAGAGATAAGAGAGAAATAAAGATTCATTGCTTTCTCCTTCTCGTTATTATTTTCTACATCAGGTAAAAATGTGTTCTTTCTACATTCCATTGTCTGTCACTGTCAGTATTGCATGTGTGAATCTTTCAGTTTTGCCTCATGGGAAGATGGAGATGTCGGATGGAGGAAGAGAATGAATCAAATAATGCAATACTCACACTCGCATACACGTACACACAAGCAATTCTGTATGTGACAGACAAGAACTGGCCAACAGAAGTGGAAAGCTAAAGAATGGTAACAAAAGAAAAGAACACAGGTTAATTGTTCCCTATTTTCCATATTTAATTTATACAATTATTTGAGAAAAAAAAATAATAAAAAATAAACTGTTAGATTGAGTCATAATAAAGGTACACAGAGATCTCAAATGCTGTCTATTATTCAAAGCAGACAAGTCCTCTCCAGTATGTAGATTGGCGCTACATGATCTTCATAGCTTCATTTTGCTGATTATACCATTTTAATAAACATCAACATATTTGATCCTACACAGTATCGATATCTGTGTGCATGCGTGTCTGCTGCATGTGCTGGAATAATTAAAACTTTAAATGCATGTGTGGTGTGCATTACAATGGAGTGAGTGTTTAGTTTTAGTGCAGTTTAACTTAGTGTCAATCAAGGATTTTCACCAGCTTTAACAGGGGAATGCAAGCAAAACATCAGAAAAAGAAAGAGATCAAGGCAGATAAAAGGGGTGAGGACCAGCGTGGTTGGGCAGAACAAGAACTGCAGATGAGTGACATGCTTCGTGCTTCTAAATCTAAGGATGCAGTGCAGATTAGATGTATTTACGCACGTACATATACTTTACTGATGTAACATATGCCTGTACATATATTGTATGTATATGACATGAAAACACATGTACACTACATACACACACACACACACACACACACATATATATATAAGTAGCATATTTAACGAAAACAAGAATAAAATTACTTTTTCCCATTCATAAGATCATAAAAAAATGTTCCAATTAATTACTAATCAATGTTTTTCTACATTCAATAACAATTTTTTCTAAACAAGTATTTGATTTACAAATGGGTTCACCTCTTAGCAGCATTTTAGCTTGTCTCCTTTTAGAATTTCTAGAAAGTGGTCCTTTTCAGCATAAAATTCTTCTTATTTTAGATACATAGATGATACCCTAAATAATATATCCATGTGACACAACTTTATCTAACCTGGTAAATAAACTTAATAGCATTGATCCAACATTAGATTTTACTTTTGAAACTGAAAATAATAACACATTACCATTCTTAGATATCATTCTAAACAGAACCAACAATGACCTTCAAGTTAAAAGTTTAAACAAAATCTCCCAATATGAATGACTTCATAAACTATTATTTTCACCACTGTAGCAGAATCAAATGTGGAATAATTATAGGATTTTATTTAAGTGCACTAAGAATCCCAATATTTGCAGTCCCCAATATTTACCTGAAGAAGTATATACTGGAAACATCTTTAAAATATCCAATATCTTTACTATTTCATCCAGAATGTCAAGAGAAAGGCATACAAAATTTATGACAAAAAAGATAATAACTATAATAGCAACAACAACAAAAACAAACCAGATATAAATAAGCACATGATATTGAACTATAATGGATATGATCAGAACTAAAAGTCCATAATAAAAATAATTCTGAAGCTGGCAAATATAAAATAAACTATTTTAGCTGTTCCTTACAATGTATTAGTGAAACATGCAGAAATTTAAAAAAAAAAAAAGTATTTATGAACATAAGAAAGGTCTTCTACGTAACAGTTTATCCAATGCATTAGTTATACACAGAAATAATTTAAACCACAATTTCAATCTAAAGAAAGCTATACTTAATAAAAGAAAGAAATAACTTAGATGATAAGTTCTTAAGTGTACAATTATCAATTATTGCCAATATGTTAAGCTATGTTCTGGATTTTTTCAAATATTTCCTTTCTTAAAAGAAATAGTTCTCAACCCAACATACATGTCCATAATTTTTTTTTTAAATTAAAAGAAAACAGTTAACTGAAAACCTTTAAATATTTAAAATAAATAAATTTGTACATAAATAATGACAAAATAAAATATGTAGAAATAAATAATAATTACATTAAATAATGAATAAATAAAAATTCAACAACACTTACTTTCATTTATTAGGCAATAAATTACATCACTTAACATCTTCCATAGGTTACCTTTCTTAATATTCATTTTACCTTTATTTTAGAGCATTCACAAATTCCAAATTTGAAAACATAATGATATTTTTTCTCCACATTACTTCTGTTATAAAATGAAATCTCCACATTTACCTTTATAAAGTTCCTCAGGGGATGAAATGAATTGGCATGGAAAAGATTAGAAAAGATTTCTTTTTGTCTTTTATATATATATATATATATATATATATATATGTGTGTGTGTGTGTGTGTGTGTGTATATGCATTAAAGATCAAATGCAGATCAAATATGGATCGGAATCTGACAGAATGATAGTATAAAAGAAGAAATAGGAAACATATATCAATCTAATATGTTTCATTTTTATTAAAGCTTTGTCAGAAAATACCAGTGTTTTCTGTCTTGTCTGTTTTCTCTCAATCTCTGACGAAGCTTTAATAAAAGTGAAACATGTTAGATTGATGTACATTTCCTATTTGTTCTTTTATTTTATCGTCTCTCTTTCTCTCTCTCTCTTACTCTCTCTCTCTCTCTCTCTCTCTCTCTCTATATATATATATATATATATATATATGTGTGTGTGTGTGTGTGTGTATGCAAGATATGTTGCACATATACCATATGTACATTTGTAACATTGTTTGTATATGTCATATGACAAACATACATTTCTACATACATTGAAGCTTTAAAATATACATGCACATGTATGGTAGTTTTTTTGTATGTATGTACAGATGGACATATGTTGTACACTTATGAGCGGCATATAGGCATATATTGTACTGCATAAAACATATACACACATATGACATATACACACATATGACATATACACACATGTATATCTGCTATATGTATGACAAGTATACATTTGCATGTATTTTGTATGTGTAAAACATATATAGATAGATAGATATAGATATGTGCATATACATAGTTACATGTGACATGTATGTGCACATGTTTAGCATATATGATATATATGTGTACAGATATTTTACATACATACATACATACATATATATATATATATATATATATATATATATATATATATATATATAACTGATTAGTAATTTAGGATTTGTATAATTTTCATAATAATTCATCATGTCTTGACCTAGAATCCTCAATGCCGAAAAGCACTGGATGGCCGTTTCATCCTTTTGGGGACTCATTAATAGTGCACATTGAGAATTGAACCCAGACTGTTACGACATGATGCAAGCATCATACCAAGACAAGTGGGTCACGGTGGTGAAGAGGAAACTACGTTACTAGACACAATATAGTACAGCTCATCCTATTTCTAGTAGTGATAACTATCCAAGTATAAATAATCCACAGGACTGGCCCCAAGAGCAACAGCTAGAAAGGTCTAGACATGATGAATAATTACGAAAATTATGCAAATCCCCAAATTACTAATCAATTATATAAACCTATGCTAGATCCAGCTTCTTATGCTCTGGTTTGGGCAGCTCAGTAAAGGAAGTCGTTGCTCCTGGGGCCAGTACTTTTCTGCATGTGTGTGTGTTGAGGATTCTAGGTCTAGACATGATGAATAATTATGAATATATACAGTGTTGTTCGATAAAAGTGACTCACCTGTTTTTTTTTACTAAATGTTCTCTTCTCCGATGAAACGAGAGTTGAGCTAAATTCATATATAAGCGATCTAAAATCCGAAGAAGAAGCTTTGAAAGCTCTTTGAATTTAGCAGTAAGTACTGTCAAGCATCCATTCAGTATAATGTTCTGGGGATGCTTTTCTTTTCATGGAACTGGTTTCTTAAAAACCTATTGAAAAGACCCTCAGAGCAAGCAGTACAAGAGAATTTTAGAGTCTTGTCTGCTCCTTTCTGCTAAAAGGGTGCAAATCAACCCCACCAAGCTCATTTTTATGCAGGATAATGCTCCCTGTCACAAATCAAAATTGATGAAGGAATACTTTGATGAGAAGCAGGAGAGTGTTATGACATGGCCACCCCAATCTCCTGACCTCAACCCCATACAAAACTTATGGAGCATTATAAAATACAGGCTCTCAAGAAAGCAGTTGAGCAACAAAGAGGATTTGATTGTGAATTTCATATCCGAATGGAATTCAATGCTTGGAGACAAGATTTGCCAGAACCTAAAAAAGTCAATGCCAACAAGGGTTAAAAATGTTATTCAAAATAAAGGAGGACCCATAGATTATTAAATATTTCGAACTATATTACCTATTATAATTAAATTATACCTCTATTATTCTTTATTTAAAGTTGTTCGGTTATGTTTCTATTGATTACTAGTTGCAGGAAATAAGTGAGTCACTTTTTTTGCACAGAGTTTTCCCTAAATCTCATTTATATCCAAAATTATAATTATCAATAGAATACATTAGGGTGAGTAAACTTTTTTTAGTTTGACCCCAAAAACAATAGGCGAAAAAGTTTTTAAGTAAAAAAATCAGGTGAGTCACTTTTATCGAACAGCACAGTATATATATATATATATATATATATATATATGTGTGTATATATATATATTTATATGTGTCTATCTATCTATCTATCTATCTATCTATCTATCTATCTATATATGATAAAAATATAGTTTTAAGGTATGCTATATTTATAGGTTAAAGTGCTCAATATTGGGAATAGAGCATATATAAATATAAAAGTGTGAATATAAATTAAATAATGAGATATTATCAACTGTATATGCATATGATAAGGAAAATAAATATTTATTTAATTTAATTTATAGTGCAAACAAAACAATGCCCAATGTAGTTAAACAGAGTTATGAAGTATATATATATGTGTGTGTGTGTGTGTGTGTGAGTGTGTGTGTGTGTGTGTCATGCATATTATATACATGTATGTATGTGTTGCTTATATAAAAAATACTTGCTGTATCATATATATATTATATATCAAATAAACTATAAAAAATGATTACAAATTCTACAAGCATTAAATGTAAAAACAAACACTGATAAAATGTTATCAAATTTAAGAACAAGCTACTAAATATATTTATGCTATTTATATTTGGACTATTGTCCTCATTTTTGTTGTTGTTTTCAAATCGTTTTGGCCTTGTGCCATCCAACCTTCATCTGGTGTATATTGTAATAGTGTAAATAATGATAACTCCTCATCACAGAAATTCATACTAAATATATTTCATTATAAAAAAAGAGGCATAACACAGTCAGATGTAGACCTGATATTTGAAAATGATAAAACTTAATAAAATATAAAAGCCAAAAGTACTCAAACATTGGACATTCTATCAGTAGGGGGCAGAGGGTGTGATGGCCTTGGGCATCCATATTGGGAGGGCATATACTCAAAGAGTGAAATAAAAATTTAGTTTATATTTAATTTCAATAAATTGTTTATTTCATGTTTCATCTGTTTTTGCATATTTAAAATGTCTTCCTTTCTCACATTTCTCAGTACCAGGCCTTATAGGTCCCCATCACCCCTACTTGAGTTTCTGGGGGGGCATACAATCAAGGAGTTGGTCCCAGGCATCATCAAACCTCTGCTTGTCACTGCATTCCATAATTAAATGTGTACCAGAAACCAGAAAATAGTTTGAAATACAGAAAAAAATGAACTTTACCAAATTTGTATAACATAGTTATGTGCATACATCATATAATACACATTATTTACAATTGGACTATTGTCCTCATCTTTGTTATTATTATCATAATGTTTCGATTTGTGCACTCTGGTTTTCATCAGGGGCTTTGTTGATTTGAGTAACCTTCAGGGAATTTTGAACTGAACCATTTATTTAATCTACAGGAATAGATTGTTCTTGTTTTTCTCACCATGTCTAAGGATATCTTGCCCAGTTCTTATTTATTTTCACCCAGTTATTGCTCACCTGGTTTCCAGAGTGTCTAATTTTTACTTTAATTCACTACTGGTGGATTCAAGTGTTGCTTTATGAATTTGGTGACACAGTTATTGTGAGTTCAATCCCTGGGCCAAGAAGTGCAGAATCAATGGAAATGGTATGAAAAATAGTAGTACTAAATAAAAACTATATACATCAAAATGGACAGCAAAACAAGAACAAACTATCCCTATAGATTAAATAAAGGGTTTAGTTTGAAATTCTCCTGAAGGTTATCCAAATCAACAAGAACCTGATGAAGGTCAGTGAGCACAATGGTAAAAATGTGGTGATAATAACAACAAAGATGAGGACAATAGTATGCTTGTAAATGATGTAAATAATAATGCAGAAAGATTATATTGAATCAATTGCTAACTCTCCTGCTAGGAAAATTGGTTCATTGTACCATGCTTGATGATTTTTCTTGCCAGAATCTAGCTTACACATTAATAAGTCTACCATTTGTCTATGTATTGAATATTGCTGCCACATCTGGTCTGGTGCTTCTGCTATGTATTTATAGATTTTTGCTAAAATTCAAAGAAGAATCTGCAATGTTATTGGTCTAGACCTGACGTCATGCCTTCAGTCACTTTCCCACTGCCATAATGTAGCTTCCTTGTGCCTTTCTTATAAATATTTTCATTGTGATTGTTCTCCTTAGATTTTCTCTTTGGTATCATGACTTTATGAATTTAAGCACAGTACTAAATTATTGGCAAGGTCTGATCATTTACAGTTGAAATTGCTCGATGTAACCATAAGTTTGATGCTAACAGTTTCTTCTCTCACAATTCTTGCTTGTGAAACTCTATTCCAGCTTTTTGCTTTCCGGTCAACTTTGATCTTCAAAAATTTAAATGCAATGCCAATTGTTGTCTTCTGTCTTCTTAATTCCTGTTCTTTTATTGTCCTTCTCTCCCCTTAATAGTGTTTTTCTTTTTCTCATATTCTCTTACACTGTGGCTTTGTTGCCTTGCTTGGGATAAAATGATTAAAAAATAATAGTAACCTTCCATCCCAGAAATTCAGGCAGAAACATGTGTACTTATATTGTACGACATATGTTTGTGAGTATGCAATATTGCATATGTGTGTGTGTGTTTTGAAGTACTTGCAGTAAAAAATAATCTATGTCAAAACCAAATCATTTCTATCAGTGTTTTTGTATGGATGCAAAATGTGATTAGGTCTCTTTGAATAACATTAAGTCACAAGGATCACATGATGGCCAATAACTGATGTGAGTTTATAAAGTGAAAAAAGGGTGTTGCTATTTAGTATGCATACAGACAAGACGTGCCAGTTGCTGGTGATAGAGCGCTAAAGCACTAGACATCATCTCAAAGCTCACAGTGGTAGGGAGAACAAAAGAGCCCATATTGTACCTTGAAGTTTGTAGAACGTACCACTAGCCTGGCCATTTTCCCTTCCAGGAAATATTATATGATCCTCTCGCTTTTCACCTTACTACTCTGCTTGTTTTATTCATATGTTACAATTTCTCTATTTGAAACAAATTAGTGACAAGTATTTATATATTTGTATATAATCAAATGTATGATATAGTGGTATATATAAAATCTCTACAAGAATAATGAATAATGCACGCTTATCATTCCTCTCTTTCATTTATTCTGTTCTGTCAGTGTATTAAGGTGTTACTATATCATGAATTGAATGAGGAAATGTAAAATGGAAATATTCTTTCTTGCCTAACGCTCCCCCAGGGTCAGTGGAAAGGTCTTGTGTGCCCTCACCGAATCTATAATATGCCCCTCCCTAATCTCTGATATGGAGCCTCCCACTGTACTACATCTCAATTTTCATAATGTAGTATTCATATAAAGTACAAATATTATTGTAACCTAATTATGTACAATTATGGCTCATAAGCAATATAGGTTAACAATTCAAGTAGAAAAATTGAAAATAAATACAATATATCTAAATATAAATTAGAGACATGTCATAATAGATCATTCTATCTTAAATAAATCAAAGTTTTGCTGGAATTTTTATCATCAACTTGAGATTTTTCTTGTTAAAAAAGTTGAATAATTTTGACACATTCAACATTATGGATGAAAAATAGTGAATTTTATAGAGTTTTTATTTAGTGAATTTTATATAGTGTTTTTATATAGTCAATTTTATATATTTTGCAGCAAAACAAAAAGAGATTTTTCTTTTGAAAAAGTTGAATAATATTAATACATTCAACATTATAGATAAAAAAAATAGTGAATTTTATATAGTGTTTTTTTTCAAGACTTAGCAAGAGAAAAACAAATTCATGGATTTGGACAACAAAAAAAACAAAAACAGAATGACTTCAAAATCTGCAAAAAATTTTCATCCTTTAATAGTCAGTTGTGCTTAGTTTAATTTGTAACGTATATAAATATAAGTAGAAAAAAAGTAAATGTTGATAAGATAGCAAGGGTCAAAAAGCACTGACTGGGGACACAATCAGGCATGGCTATCCCTCCATCCCCGGTTGGGGAGTTTGGTGTTAGTACACTATCTACCCGCATTATTTTAATTGCTACCTGAGTGCAGATTTCACAGACATGTAAATATATTGAGTGCAAAGATGCACAAGACAGAGACGCTGAAGATATCTACTTACAAGTCGTAAATTCATACCCGCCCTGTTAATATGACCTCAAAGAAGTAACATAATTATCAGAAGTGTAAGACCTACGACACTCACACTTCTAAGCAGTGACACATCTAGTTTGTGAATATTTCTCTCTGTGTATATATATATGTGTACACATGTGTATATAAAGCCTGGATATGTCATTATTTGGGGAGGGGCATTTTGGCTTGTTGGTTATCAATAGAGTAAATGTACGTGTGTGTATGTAGCTGCTTGTGTTTACACTAATTTGTATATTATTTGCACATGTAAATATGACTCTTATGTGATAGAACATATGTATCGTGTACAAATTAAGTTTTTTGATTGAGATATGAGATAATTTAATGCTAGTTAAGTCTTCAATGATAACTGTGGTCGGGATGGTAATAAATAACTATTTTACAAAAAAGCAATAGCAACTAACAACATCTTTGCAAGAATTTAATACAGTAATAACATGAAAATGTTGTTCTGCATAAGGATGCTGAGAATACCATGAACTGAACATGTGGGCAATGATAAAGTTTTTAAAATATATATATATATATATATATATATATATATATATATATATATATAACATCATAAAGAGACATTTGGAATTTCTAAGGTACATAATAAGAAAAGGGGGCTTAGAAAATTTGACACTCACAGGACATATTAAAGGTAAGAGGGCCAGAGGAAAGCAGTGAATAACCTACCTAATGAGCTGGTACAAATGGATGGCAGAACAAGGACTTGGAGGGGGGCAGTTAATGAGGGGAAAAATATTTCTTAGAGCTACAAAGGGCAGAAATCTGTGGGGAGCTATCGTCAGCAACAGTCTGAAGGAATACAGTACATAAGAGAACATTTGCTGTTTAAAGAACAAGAATTTTTTAATATATGTAAAAACATTCCAAAAGGTTCAAATGTGTTATTTACTTTTAAACATGTAATTAATTATGGTCATAAACTGCTATGTAATATCAGTCCTCTGATATGGTGGTGAATTCTCACCAAAACATTAATGGACATTTCTTCCCCATTGGATTTAATAGAATACAGTTAGATATTTAAACAAATGATTGTTACCTAAATATACTATGTTTACAATATATATATATATATATGTATATATATATATATATGCATAATAATATCAGATCTGTATCCGTGGAAAGGATAATCCAAGTGGTTCTTTTAATATCAAATATCAAAAAGATAGATCCATAGAGAGGTCAATGTATAGAATACAGAGCAATATCATATACATCAAGGAAAAGCTTAAACTGTATTTAAGCTTGTTGTGATATATATATATATATATATATATATATATATATATATATATATACACACAAACATATATATATATGTATATATAAATAAAAAGATAGAAAAGTAAGATATATAATCCGGTGTTCTTATTAGTATTTTTATTTTTACAAAATAGTGCTCAATGTAAATTTACAGAGCATTAATATTATAAATTAACTGATTTAAAATATGGTTTTTTTACACATTTTAAATCAGTTAATTTATAATATATATATATAT
The DNA here is from genome assembly GCA_903632075.3 of Acanthosepion pharaonis. Lineage (NCBI taxonomy): Eukaryota > Metazoa > Mollusca > Cephalopoda > Sepiida > Sepiidae > Acanthosepion > Acanthosepion pharaonis. The sequence goes on from CAHIKZ030004203.1 coordinate 472,502, forward strand.
ATATATATATATATATATATATATATATATATATATATATATATGTGATAAATAAAAATGTATATATAGGTATGTATATATATATATATATATATATATATATATATATATATATATACATACATACATGCATGCATTCATATATATATATATATATATATATATATACGTATATACATATATATATATATAATTATTTATTTAAAATTATAACATAGATATCTTATAAAATCATAAAATGTTATAAAATCATAAAATTTAAATAAATAATTATATTAACTCTACTCTGTATTGAGCACTCTTTTAAGAATAGTAATTGTTGGTTATTGGAATTTATTCTGTTTACACCAATCTTATACTTGTATATATATAAATATATATATATATATATACACACACACACACACACAAGAAAGTTTATTTGTGATGCATTTCATTCATTAGGACTTCATCAGATGAAATGCATCACAAATAAACTTTTTTCATTTTGTCTTACAATTTCCTCAATACTATTCTTGATATATAAAAATATATATTATTATCACATATCACATATCACACATATATATATATATGGGATAATGATATGTAAATTTTTTATATATCAAGAACAATTTTAGAGGAAAGGAGTATAACATAGTGGAAAAAGGCATGCTTCTTTCCCTTAATATATATATATATATCTGTATATTGTGTATATTTTAGCAGCATGTTTTCATTAAGACATATCTCATTAAATAATCTACACAACTTTTGTCTACTTATTTTTTAGTCTACTTATTTCTTGAAAGTACTCAGAATAAAATGAATATGCATCAACGTGGTAATTTTCTTTCTTCCTTTAATCAGGATACTATAAAACTGTAATTATGAGAGGATCCTATTAAAATAAATAGACAAATCTTGTCTAAATTATTTAATGATTTAATGAGACAATTTTATATATATATATATATATATATATATATATATATATATATATATATATATAAACCTAAAGTGCCTGGTAAACCTACCTAGGTTTCACCTAAATGCATTGTCAGAGTGCAACTGGCCAAGTAGTTAAAAATGGAATAGCTTAAACCAAAAACAACCATAACCATGTGACAAAAAAAAAAGAAAAAAAAAAAAGAAAAACCAGTAAATACTCAACAATGGGGGGTTAGGGGTTACGTTCTTTATTCAAGAATGAAGAATAAAAAAAAAAAACCTATTCTAATAACGAGCATTTCCTATGTCTACACCTACTAAGATTTTCCAATTTTAGATTTAATAAATTATTGGGTTCTTTATAACAAGCTATAGATAACTTCTCCTCCGTGCATAGGAAACAAAATTTATCACTTGCTTTATACCTGTGACATTTTTTAATATTTTCCATTTCAAAATGGGGTCTTTATTATTCTCTTATTTAACCTTCCGTACATAAGAGGACAAGGTGGTACTGTGTAAGTTTCACTATTGAATCTACTAACGTGGTTATAGTATCATGTTTTGAAATTATTCTGGGTAGATCCTATGTAAACCTTTAGGGTCTTTACCGGTATTGTTCGGTTTATCCTTACATATTTTTACTTGGTAAACCACACACTCTTGTTGGCATTTGCCCTGGAGAGGGTAGGCTTCCTTATTCCTACAATTACACTTAGGCTGGACACTGCGTGGTTTGTCTTTAATTTTTCTCCTATTATATTTATTAATTAAACTGGTCATATTAGGCATACAGCTATAGCTTAATTTGACGTAGTTTTTATTGAAAATTTTATGCAACGTATTTGTTGGTAGGAAATTCTTTTTAAGTAGTTTAAAAAATATCTTGCCTATTTTGGTTTTCACCACTAAATTATATGGGGGGTTAAACCATAATACTTTTCTACTTCTGGTTTTATGTTTACTTTCTGTTTTAGGGGAATAATTCATATTGATATATTCTAATTTACTATTATGTCCACTATTCTTTGAGGCTTGTTCTCGACTAGTTTATTTTTATTAAAAATATTATTATTAGATGAGTTAGTGGACAATCTGTGATTAATCCTTTTAGGTATCTGTTTCAAAACATGTTCCAGGTGGTTAGAACCTACCTCGGTATATTGCGGGTGCTGATTATCTTTTCTATACGGTGAAATCGTACCATCACGTAAGTCTAGCATAAAGTCTAAGTAATGGGTAACTTTCAAGTTTATTTGTATATCAAGGTTGAATCCAAACTTTTTGAACAACCAGTGAAGTTTCTTTCCAATTATGTCACATTTTCTAGGGTTACTTTTGTCTACAATAATTAATCCATCATCCCTATACAGACCATGGTTGCTATATATATATATATATATATATTACCTCAAAAGTTATTTTTAGTGGATTCCCATATTTGAGTAGATGCTCTGTTTATTTTAAACAGTATTTATTTTGTCTACTTGCCCATGTACTCGAGAGAAATTAAGAACAGTAGCAGAGCAGTTGACGAAATAAATGCTGTTTAAAATAAACAGAACATTTTACTCAAATATGAGCATCTGCAAAAATAACATTTGAGAAAAAAAATAAAATTCATTAATCCTCTAGTAATAGATACACAAAAAAATCTATCTATCTATCTATCTATCTATCTATCTATCTATCTATCTATATATATATATATATATATATATATATATATATATATATATATATATATATATATATATATATATATATATTACTTAAACGCCTGTTTTGAGTGTGTGCACATGGCCAAGTGGTTAGAATGTTTGCTTTCTGACCATGAGGCCCAAGCTTCAAATCTCACCGGGGTTGATTTCTCAGGAAGTTGCCCATGCTCTCTCCCAGAAACTGTAACTAAGGTCTGCTCATTGTAAATGGGCATCCTTGGATACAAGTAATAGCCATTATATATATATATATATATATATATATATATATATATATATATATATATATATATATATATAAATAAATATATGTGTGTGTGTGTACACAAAAAATTTCTGTTAAATTCAATTAATTCCTGTTTAATTTTTTTATTATTTTTTTCCAATTTGACATTAAATTACCCTTAAATGTTAAACAAAAATAAACACATTTATGTTTACTTTCCGTTTTAGGGGAATAATTCATATCGATATATTCTAATTTACTATGTCCACTACTCTTTGACTAGACTAGTTTATTTTTATTAAAAATATTATTGTGCATCTTAGTGACAATAAAGCCACTAAGATGCACAGGGTTAGTGAGTGTTAGAGAATATGTGAAAAAAAAACAAAACAATTAAGGTGAGAGAACGAATAAAAGAACAGGATTTAAGAAGACAAGAAGCCTTGTCCATCCACAGTTTTGAATCAAAACTTTTGATTAAGATGTACTATGTACATTTGAAAACTGGGGAAATAAAATGAAAAATTAAACAAGGTCTCGTCAGTTCTTATTAATCAAACTTGTTTGGATGAATTCTTGTTACCTAAAATATACCTAGATATTCTAAAGAAATCATAATAAAAATGACAATAGCCTTGGTTACTTGCTATTTTACTTTAAAGTAAAATAGCAAGTAACCATAAAATAAAGTAATATAAAGTTTATATATCCTGTGACAGTCATCACTGCTGGTGTGTCAATTTTTAGACAGAAAAAGAGTTGCAGTCACTTGATCCATATTGATTGCTATCATCAAGTAGTGAATAAATAACATCTTTAAGGATATAGAAATTATATATGAATGTAGCATTTAAATGCAACCAATATTCCAGTAGTTGTAGGAGTACCAGGATTAAGTAAGAAGAATGCTGGATATACACAAATTAAGAAAATCACAAAAATAATACAAAACTGTGGGGAAGGTCCACAATCTTCAAATACTGGGAAAAAGACTTTCTATCCAATATGGCCAGTAACTGTCCCAAGCGAAACACTTGGTAAAAAAATCAAATTATAAATGAGTCTATCAAACAGAAAATCAAAATAAATATAAAGAACAATTCGTGTGACGATGTAAAAAATGTCAAATATTGTCAATGTGTGGAGACAAAGTAAATTAATTGTAAAATAAAACAAGTTAAAAATAACATTAATACCGAAATATTTCAATGATAAAAGCGGACAAAGCAATGAATGCACCTTTTTTAAAAAATCCCCTTTTTTTGTATATTTTTTTTTAGTTAAGAAGAGTGACACATTTTCTAATGAGTGTTTAATGAGAGAAAAGTAAAACCATTGAGCAGTAGGAAAAAGAAAAGAGAAAGAAAAAGACAAGGAACAAAAAAAAAAAAAAGAAATGAATAATTTTGAACTAAAAAGGCGAGGAAGTGTAAGAAATGTTTTTAACTGGAAATTAATGGAGGGATGAAGAAGAAGTGGGGGAAAAATTATTAGAAAACGAGAAAATATGTGTAATAAACGGGAAAATTACACAGAGTGAGAAACGGTGAATAATAAAGGAGAAAGTAAGAAAAGAAAAAAACAAGGGAACAAAAATTTTAGGGGAAAATGAAGTGATGTTTAGGAGGATGTATTGTAAAAATAAAAAAAAAATATGTAAAAAATTGACGGTTAAAAAAGAAAGAACAGGGATAAAAAGAGACGGAAAGAAAGAAAGAAATAGAATTATATCAGATAAAAATAAAATTGAGAAAAATTTAAAGAATTATAAAATAAAAAAAATATAAAATTGAGAGAGTTAAGAAAGAAAGAAAGAAAGAAAGAAAGAAAGAAAGAAAGAACGAAAGAAAGAAAGAACAAAAGAAAGAAAGAATAATGATGTATGTCAGATATAAAATTGAGAAAAGCTTTTTAGTTTTAGAAGAATCCAGGAAAAAAATGATGAAGAATAGAAGGAAAAGGGAAAAGGAAATAAAAAGAAAAGAAGCAAGAAGGAAAAGGGGAAAAAAGCAAGAAGAAGGGAAGGGAAAAAGTAAAAGAGAAGAAGGAAAAGAAAAGTCAGAGAGAAAGATCATAAAGAAAAAGAAAAAGTAAAAAACTTCTTTCTTTTAATGGAAAATAAAAAAGTACGTAAAAAACGTTAAAGACTCGTGAATAACAAACAATATGACAAAAAAATGATTTCTCGTTTTTATTTTTTAATAATTTTTCTTTCTTTTAAAAAAGAATTACTGAAAGAAATTTTTTTAAAAAGAATTACTGAAAGAAAACAATAGCAATCAAACCTAAACAATTTTATCAATAAATAAACCGGCAGTGACTCTATTGACAAGAAAACAAAAACAATTATTACTAAATAAAAATGTAAAATTTACAATTAAATGACATTTTTTATTCAATATGGTGGTTGGTTGGTTGGTTGGTTAGGATAATTAAACTAAAGGCGAAAAAATGAAATGATGAAAAAATGGATTAAAAAATAACAAAAGTAATTATCTTTACATAAAAAAAAAAATTCACGGGGCAAAATGTTGAGAAAAATAAAGGTAAACGAAACCATTTGTCTGGAAGAATTATTTATATATGAAATAATAAAAAAAAAAAAAAACGATCATTTTTTTTTTTTTAAAGTAGTGTTCAAAATTAGGAACTGATCCCCAACTTTATAACCACACAAATACACTACAACACATAAGATCAACAACTAGAGAGAGTGCAGGCTGGTCACAAGCTTTGATCAGCCACCTCATGAGGGCAAATTTGATACAAGGTCGTTTTAATGTGCATCCCTTACCCCTACGCGTACTTGGGGTAGACGCAAAAATTACTTGTTCTCCTTCGGCACTTCCCTTTTTGAGATACATCAGGCACTAAGGATTGATTCTGACCCTGACCTTCCCCCTTTAAGTGCAAAGGATACTGCCTGGGGAGAAGACCCCTCCTGGAGCCGAACATATTATCCTTATTTTTATCCAACGTGAGTTAACTCCTGTGTTATTAGGGTTCCATTTGGACAATAATTACAACTAGAAACTGATCCCTTATTTTAATATCCATTCAAAGTTTATTTTTCTGTCTAGATAACTATATGCAATGTTTCTTTGTATGGATAAATTCTTTTTTTAAAATTTAAGTAAGGATCTATCACTGAAGTATATTTTCTTTGATAAGATAAAAATTGATGGAAGATAAAACAAAATCTTTAGTTGAAGACGTGTCTGAGAGCATAGGTTTTAATGGCACTTAATTGATATTATCTGCAAGTTTAACATGTCTTAAGAGCTGGGAATAGAGATAAATATTTAAACAAAATAATAAGTCTTTCTTTTTGCAGCAACTTTCACTGAAGAAATCAATAATACAATTAAAAATGAAAAACACATCTCACAATATAATAATAGAAAGCTCAATTCTCCTATTTAGTAAATTTGATTTTCATGAGATGTTTAATACTTGTGTAGTCCTGTGCCAAATATAAGTTAGGCTTTGTAAATAAAGACATGAGTCTGATTAAAAAAAAAAGTTAAAGAAGACAAAGTTGGTTTTGGGAGATGTTTTAGAGAGAAAGCAAGATGATTGTGGAGATATTGGTTTGTGATTGTACTGGATGATTTTATACATAAGATGAAGATGAAAAAAAAAGATGAAGAAAAAACAATTTGAAAGTAGGATACAACATTAAAGAATGAAAGAAAAAGACGCAAAAAGAAAGAAAGATACGAAAGAAAGAAAACATATTGTGAAAAGTGTTAAATGACCTCGACTTCCTTAAAAAAAAGAAACATTTTCAGCATCTGTGAAATTTAGTAATTATGCCAGTGTATGTTGGAATTGTTTATGAGTTTATTTCTAAAAAATTAATGGATTTATTTTTAATCTGTCCTTTGTATTACTTCAAACATTTATTTTTAGTGGATACTCTTGTTTGAAATAGACACCCCATTTTTTATTTTTAAACAGTATGCATCATGTCTATCAGCCTGCGCACTTTAGAAAACTGAGCAATAAAGAACTGCACACAAGAGCATATTTTCTTCATTACGTTTTTCTCAAAGGCTATGTAGAATATCTACCATTTTTTATTTTTTATACATGAATGTAACATAGTCTGGTAATATTAGTTGTTTCAGCATTCAATGACCTAGCATTTAGACTTGGTGTTCTTGATTGAAATTTATCAAATCTTTCTCTTAAAAAAAGATTTTGTGGAAAATAAGTTTCTCTTCCAGTCACTGTTAATGCTCTTGCCAGTATTGATGGGGGATTCCTGCCTAAACTTTTGGTTTGGGATAGAATGGAACATCAGCACTTGATTATGTCATTATTTTCTCTTGAAGTTACATGTGCTATCCATTGTAGTGGTTGTTGTTGTTAAAAGTCCTCAAGTGATGTGGTTTCTGTTAACTGGTACCATTCTTTGTTTGTGATTCTGTAGCACCAATCCACAAAGTTGGATGAAGGATGATTCTTGCTGAGGTCGAGACGCTTCACTTGCTCAAATCCATTTTTAACCATTGCCCTGAGAAAGCAGTTATATGGAGCCAACAGTTTAAATATTTCTTAACGAGTTTGGCACCATTCATATGAAATTTTCGACCTGATGAACATGACTCTCATTTTTAGGCTAATGTTTTGTAATGACTTGGCGTGTTGGGTGAAACTACCTTTAGCATGTCTTAATCTATCTTCAATTTTCTTGTCTCATATATATATATACTAGCAGTAGAGTCCGGCGTTGCCTGGGGATGTAACAGTAAGAGATAGATCAAGTATCGACCATCATAAAGACTGAAAAATAAAATTGACAAAGATTATTGTTTAAGGTTGACGGACACGCATGTCTTAATTAGTTTTTTTTTTTTTTTTTTTTTTTACGAATTGGTCAAACCCAAACTCAAACAAAAACATTGTTTTCAATCGTTATGAGTCTACTGATTGAATAGAATTATTATAAACAATTGTCTTGTAAATGGAATTTTTAAAGCATTCTGAATGTAAAAATAAAGAAAAAAGTGTGCAAGACAATAAGAAACACTACCTGCCAAAAAAAGTGAAGTTTTGTTGAAATTGGTTGAAAAATGTAGGAAATCCGATCACATATATAAACGAACACAGATACACACTCACAAACAACTTGGGTTTTATAAGTATAACTCGATATGAGTTGTCCCCCTATCATTCTGGCGAGTGATGCCTCTTAATCGTGTTTTCAAATTGATTTTGTGCAAAAACAATTGTATTTTTCCAAATTTTGGTGCTGTCAGAACCACCGCAAGGTAATTTTCCGTAGTCCTGTGAAGTTTTGTTGAAATCGGTTGAAAAATGTAGGAAATCCGATCCAATATATAAACGTACAGACACACACACACACACACACACACAATCTGCGTTTTATAATAAATAAGATATATATATATATATATATATATATATATATATATATATATATATATATATATATATATAATAAATGTGAATGTCAGTGTGTCACTGTGTCACACTTTTTCAATTTTACTCCTGGAGGCTGTAGCCCAACATATCATACCATATATATATATATATATATATATATATATATATATATATATATCTCCAAATGTAAAAGAATGAAGATTAAAATTTCCTCTTTCCTTTTTATTGATTTCTTATCTTTCCTTTTTCTTAATATAAATCTTCTCTACCTTTTATGGCATATTTTCCAAAAATGGAAAATGGTGTAGTAGGTACTTCATTAATCGCAATTCTGAATAAAATCGTTTAGTACCATCATTGTTAGCCAATATATAATGGATGTCATTATTTTACCTTGAGGGGATCCTTTAACACTTTCTGAAAAGGTGAATGTTGGCAAACAGCAGGAAACAATCAAAGACACACTAGTAAATAATGAATGAGGAGGAAAAATTGGAACACAATAGATTTTAATTATAAATAAATTAATAACTTAAAACAAAATACGAAGTTCCAAAAAGAGTATAAAATGGAAAAAAGTTACTCATAATCCCTTGATCAAATGTAAGGAATGAATAAAATGTTTCTTTTGTTTGCATAGGGTCGGCTGATGAAATTTAATATAAACAGCCTCAAGAACTTGGAGATGGTGAACCGAGTGAGCACAATGGAAAATGGAAAAAATGCGTCATTTTATTGGCAACATAATCGGGATTGTCCAGTAAATGCTGCCCAATGGAGGAGTCATGCACCACTTGAGTGGTTCTTTTAACACATCTTAATTCTCTTCAAAATTACGCAAAAATGAAAATAACACTGACATCTCATTTTAACAGATATATTTACCAAAATTACACAAAAATATCTTGAAATACTACAGTGTAAATTTCTTCAATAAAATCACCATTGACTTCAACCACTGCAAACGACTTTGGAATCTTCTGCAACTCTTCTGGATTGTCTTCTCGTTTAAGTTGGCAAATGCTGCTATAATTCTTGTCTTCAGTTCATCTTTGGTGTTACAAGGTATTTCATTGGTCTCTTGCCGAAATGTGTCCAACACATAATAATGGAGGGTCTTTCAGTCTGGTAAGTTAGGTGGCCAGAAATATAAGGGGTGATGTAATAGAAATTGTCTGACAGCCATGACTGGGTTCTCCTGCTTGTGTGGCATAGTGTAGAGTCCTGTTGCCAGATATAGGGTTTCCCAGCAGCCACCTTCTTGACCCTGGGCAGCACTACCTCCTCATGGAATAATGTAGACCTCCATGTTGAATTTGAGGTACTCACCAACAAATCTGGGCGTTCTTTTCTTATCAGAATGACCAGAGTGAGTTTTCCAAGCTGCCGTACATTCTTTGTAATCACCATTAGACTCATTCAACTCTTTCCGAATCCTCTGCACTGTTCTAAGATTGACGCCCAACACCATGAAATGTTCATACTGGAGCTTCTGGCATGAATGCCAAGCAGTACTGCATGTTGTTTTCAAATTTCTGGTGGAGTGAATTACGTTATGATGCTCTTTTTCTGACAGACAGTACCTAACTGACCCTACTATACTGTGCAGTTGACAAAAACAAACAATGCACATGTGCAAAATTAAAAATATATATATATATATATATATATATATATATGTGTCTTTTATATATATATATATATATATATATATATATGTCTTTATCTATATATATATATATATATATATATCTTTGTCTTTATATATATATATATATATATATATATATATATATATATATATTATATATATATATATATATATATATATTTTATATATATATATATATATATCTTTTATATATATATATATATATATATATATATATATATATATATATATATATATGTCTTTTATATATATATATATATATATATATATATATATATATGTCTTTGCATCGTAAAAAACATTAAAATTTCCCTTCCGCTCTGCTGTGCGATGTTAGCTTGGGGTAGAATCTCGGACTGATGTCAAATCAGTCGGGTTTCAATCCCAACTTGAAGCAATCAGATGTCTAGCCACACTGATGAGCTGTGATACAGTGAGACAATCTGTCTGTGGATGACTAAAAAAATTGTCTTTCTTTACGTTTGGATATGAAACGGAGCAGATATATATATTTCAAGAATCAGGAAGATATGTGTTCAAAAGCACTATTCGGGCTTTGTTTGATCAGGAGGTCCTACATGGCTGAGTTGGTCTAAGGTTCGTTATATCTAATGACAGTTTCCCCTATTTAACACAGATTTGAATCCTGTTGGAGAGTGCATATTTTTCAAACAAGAATTCTTGAATATTCAGGCTGGTAGATGTAAATAAATAAATATACTGTTTAATAAATAAATAAAAACAGAGAATCTACTCAAATATGAGTATCCATTTAAAAATAACATTTAAACAAATAAATTAAAAAGTATGTATGTGTGTAAAAAGAGTGTCTGCAGCTGTTTTTCCAATGAAAAAGAGAAGCAAACAGCTACTTTTCCAGGTGGTGTGGGTCATAAAATATGTTCAGAATAGAGTTACTTGTAACCCTTTTACACAAGCACCAGCAAATAATTATAGACATTTTACTTTGGAACATAAAGTTGGAGGATTACACAGAAAAAAATGAGCTGCTCCCAGTTCCGAATTATGACCTTTTGGAACCCCTAGGCTAATTAAATTATGGGCTACCCCTCAAATGGTAAGTAACATATATATATATAATACATGCAAAATGTTTGGGACCACACTACATTTCTTTAAAGAACACCTTAAAATTAAATTTGTCATCAAGAGATTTTTTGTCATTCATTTATCTACAATTAGCTAGACAATTTTTCTCACCAGAATCTATCTTACACATTTATAAGTCTACCCTTTTTCTATGCATTGAATATGGCTGCCACTTCTGGTCTGGTGCTTCTGATTTACATTTAGAGATTCTTGATAAAATCTCATGAAGAATTTGGTCAGCTTCAGTTACTTCGCCACCACTGTAATGTAGTGTCCATGTGCCTTTTTCCATAAATACTTTCATGGTAATTGTTCCGATATGCTTTTCTCTATAGTACTTAAACTTTATTAATTTATGCGTACTACTAGTTTCTTGGCAAGGTCTTATCCTTTTACTAGATGGCTAGATGTAACTGTAAGTTCTATGCTAACAATTTCTTCTCTAGCTTTTCTTACTGGTGGAACTCTTATTTGGCTTCATGCTTTCCAGTCAAATTTGATCTTCAAAAATTTCAATGCCATATCAATTCTTATCTTTGTCTTCTTAATTACTACTCACTACTCTATGAATGTCAACTGCCATAATCCACTGACAAGAATGACTGGTGATGGCTTCTGTGTCTTTCTATTAGACTGATTACCAACTGTTGTACAGTCTGCCTAACTTTTTAACCCTGTTATATAGGAATAAAGTGTTGCTGCCAACACTGGAGTTTGAACACAGATCACTATTTCTATACTATCCTCTATAACTATACAGACTGCTATTCTCTACTCTATTCACTATACTATTTCTCTATTCGGATCACTACTACTCGAGCAAGTATTATCAAGAGAGTACTATTAGTACTATTAGTGCGAGTGTTATTCAAGGGTGTCTGACACCAGTATTGTTCTACAGCGTTACTATAGTTGTATCTGTTATTACAAAGTCTCTACTACAATGAGCATTACGAAAGTGACAACATGTATTTGTTGACATTACAAAAGTATCAATGAGTGTTCGTTGACCTCACAAAAATATATCTGGGAGGAGAAAAAAATAGAGTCATATCTTTCTCTTTATTTACATGAAACTCAACAAACTCAAGTGTAATTCAAAACTCAGATCACCAATTTCTCATTCTGAGACATTGTCTATTACGTCACTTGCACATCCGTTCCTGTATTCAGTATCATACATACATATATATATCACCACTCAGACTGTATAATTATCTGTACGTGTGTGTATTTTTTTTATTAACAACAAAAATGGGTCAGGCAGATTCTATCACTTGGAACTTAATGCACCAATAATATTATAAATGCATACAAAGAGTCAGCATAAGATGGTATATTAATATTTAATATGACTACCTTTAGAAACATTCATTTGTTCAGTTCTGGTAAATTTTGAATCATTCCCTCACTCATTTTCTGTAAAAAAGAAATCAATAAGTAGATAATCCCACTCGTCTTTGACAGCATTTCATTCATTTTGTTAAAGAATTTCCCCACTTGTTAGTTCTGTATCTGCAAATAGATTGTAAATTGATCCTGCTAATATCTGTTTATATTTCTTAAATGAGATATTGTAACTATTTACATAATTTACATTGTTCAGACTGGTGTCCTCATCTTTATTGCTATATTCACAATATTTCAGCTGTTGTATGCACTGGTTTTCTTTAGGTTATATGTGTTGGAATTTTGATCTGAACCCATTATTTTGTCCACGGGGGTAGGTTGTTCTAATTCCACATGCCATGCCTTTCCTGGATATCTCAGTTTCAGTTATTTCCCTTTAGTAAATCAACTCTCAAAGATTTTGTTCACCCCTGCTGTGGTCAGGTATTGAACTTGCAGTGAGTCCTGATAAAAAAAAACAAAAAAACAAATAAAATAAAATATAAAAATAAAATATATAAACAAAAATAAAAACAATTCAAATTAAAATAAGGTATTTTCAGTGGGAGTTGAAACCAAGATGCCAGGTCAGGACCAATAGCATTGCAGATTCTTCCTTGGATTTTATCAAGAATCTTTAAATATATAGCATTGGTATATTTACATTGTAGTGAGTCCCAATAAAAAAAAAAAATATAAAATATAAAAATAAAATATATAAACAAAAAATAAAAAGAATTTAAATTAAAATAAAGCATTTGCGCTTTCCTTTAAAACCCTTATCTTTCTTTCTCTCTAAACTTCTCTTTCTATAATTCTCTCAACAAGTGAGAAGGCAACCCTGAAATAAAAAGAGGAAGAAAAAGAAAAGACTGAACCTAGCCTAAAACAACAGAAGTTTGCAGGAGCAGAGCCTACTTATTTGTGATTGAAAATACCAAAAAATCAGGGAGGCTCCACACATAACTTCCGTTCAAAAAAGAAAAAAATGAAAAAGAAAGGAATGCCGGAGAATAAAATAATTTGGCCAATCAAAAAAATTTCCACAAAGAGGCTTTTTGATGTTAGCCAAAACAATGTTTACGCCAAATTCTTGAGTCTGGTAAAAAGGATAACCTGACACCTCCCAACTAGTGGCAAATGGACAGTAGGAAAAGCCAGAACAAAAGAATGCTAGTATATAGAAACCAGCCATGCATGACACATGAAGAAACAGTTAAAGGTCATCTGCTACTGACATTTCTGCCCTGTTCAGGGCCAAGAAAATCACAGTAAGCAAACACAGAACTAATTTTTATGTAAATACTATCATTATCCTCATCTAACTTCAAACTACGGAAATGGACATTTCTCTAGACTGCTACCAATATCTGCTTTATTAACAAACTTTTTGCTAAGCTGAATACCAAAGGACTTATTCATCACTCTAAAGAACATAAACAAAATATATATTATTTATTTTATATCATTGAGTCAGTTGATTTTATTCGCAAAGTTTCCGATAAAATAATTATCCTACCACCTATCCACAAACTGAAGTCACTTTTTTGGATTACTTCAACTAATGCTTTTATTCACTGGGCCATCTGTTTTTAGTGACATCATTAATATGGCAATAAAGACAAGGATAACTGTCTGAATGATGTAAACAATGTTAACAATTGCTTTTGATTTTATAGAGCACAAAAACTTTCTCAGTGGGGCTCTTATTTGCAAATTGGCTATTTCAAAGGCAGTTCCTGATAACCAGTCTTTTGTGGATCTAGTATTAGGCTGATCCATAAATAATTTCCATTTCTGTTTATCGAGGATTCTGTAACCTTATCATTAACAAGAAAAAATATGAAAGTAACAAAAAAAAAAACCAGATGGCAATGACACATGGTTGAGATAAGTAAAAGATTTTTTTATTCTCCATGACTTATAAAATTTTGGTTTTGCTTGTTCCTGGGTGTTGTATGTCAGTCATGGGAGACTGAGAGTTAATTTGGGGTATAACACAAAGTGATAGTTGAAATATGCACATGGAGAAAATCAACATGTATATTTAGTCGAGTGAGATAAACTCATGGGAGAAATATTCCATGAATTATTACATAGTGGTAGTCAAGTGTTAGTCTCTGGATAAAGACATTTCTGTTGAAAGAAACATCTTGGTGTTGATGGTGATTGCCTGGTTAAAGTTGCCTGCCATGGGGTCCATTGCTATCGGATCGGCCCTCAGGACTGAAATTGGTATTGGCTTTATAGTCAATGGGTGGATCACAAACTGCTGCAAAAACCGTGTGGGCTTTTTCTGATTTGTCAGAAAAAATGTTTTACGACTCTGGTATTTTTGAACAGTATTCCAGAAGTGGGTGCACAGAGCCAGAAAATATTGTTTTTGTCATTTGAGCTGTGGATGTTGAAACAAGCACTTCTGTTTGAGTTAAAGAATTGGAGTGTTGAGAGGGTGCGACAATCCACATTGTTCTTTTCACTAACAGTGTGTAGGACCCAAGCACTAAACTTGCTGACTTTTCTTATCTTTTTCTATCAGTATATGGTAGATTATGATGTGTTTAACTGCTTTGCTAATTTCTGAGCACTTTTCTCTGAAACATTTTCCACTAATTTAGAGCTTTATCAAAATTCAATGAATGTCCCTATCTGGGTTCATCTTTCAACAATGTGTCTTCAGAATGAAGGCTTACAGCTATATCACATTGTAACACCTGTTCTCATACAATCACCAAAGTTAAGCAATATCAAGTCTGGTCAATGCCTAGATGGGTGACTGCTTGGGAATACCAGGAGCTGTAAGCTTGAATATTTGGGTGGTGTTATGGATAATGATTTGGAATTGAAAATAAGAGAGCAAATTTCCATCTAGCATTACCTTTACATACTACTATCCCATGACTTTTGTCACATCAGAGCATATATACAATATGAGTTCATATCAATATGTCTTTTAATACAATTAATATATTATAACTATGTCTACATGTTTATTCATGTATCTATAATGATTTATATATGTTATCTATGTATTTAGAGGTTCATGATAAAATACAGAGTATGGCAGAAATATCTCCCACATAATGGTAAGACATTAATTGCAATTGTATCTTCATACAGCTAATATTTTATCATTATGTATTTCTGAGCGGTATATGTGGGAGGTATTTCTGCCTCGTGCTGTACAAATAAGAATCTGCAATGTTATGACCTGGCATCTCAGCTTCAGTCACTTTCCTACCACCATAACAGAACTTCCCTTCACCTTTTCTATAAATAATTTCATTGTAATTGGTCTGATGAACTTTCCTCTACAGTACTTAAACTTTATGAATTTAAGCATGCATTCACTTACACCTTGGGAAAGGTATGACTCCATTAAGCATACATTCACTTATACCATAAGAAAGGTATGATTTCATCTCTTCTCCCCCTAGCTATGTTGAATAGAAGGACAGACTGGGTCCTATAGTCTTGTTTGGCAATGAGTCTACCACAGAAAGAAATGGCAGCCTACTGCAAGAAAATATTCTGATAAGACAGTAATGAACTGAAAGAGATATGATTGCCCAAGCATGAATTACATATGGCACTTAACTCACTGGCTAGATTAGCAGCATGGTCTGATCATCTTACACTTGAAATGGCTAGATGCAATCATAAGTTCTATGCCAACAGTTTCTTTTCTCACACTTTTCACTTGTGGAACTCTCTTTCAGCCTCTTGCTTTCCAGTCAGCTTTGATATTCAAATATTTAAATGCAGTGTCAATCGTTATTTTCTGTCTTCTTACTTAATTTCTGTTCTTTTATTCTATTCTCTTTTACCTTAATAAATGTTTTCTTTTTCTCTTTCTCTCACATTCAATAACCCCTTGCATCTTAGTGGCTTTATTGCTTTGCTTTGGGGGAAAGGATTAAAAAAACATGATTAAGCACTGTGTTTTTTTTTCTTTTTCTTTTCTTAAATCCTGTTCTTCACTTTTCTTAACTCCTGTTCTTTTATTGTTCCCTCTTTTTTCCTTAATAAATGTTTTCTTTTTCTCATTCTCTCACACTCAGTAACCCCTTGCATCTTAGTGGCTTTATTGTTTTGGTTGGGGTGAAATGATTAAAAAAATTATTAGTTAGCTTATACATAAGTAGGAAGTATTGTGTAACTGTGTCGGTATAGTAATAAACATTTATGAGAAATGAATGTGTTAAAATTAACATGAAAATCAGTTTGGGTGATAAATACTTGTTTCTACAAAAAGGGTAAGATTTTTGTTGCCAGAGTACAGAATATTATCAGCCTGCTCAAATTTATTCAATTGATGCAAAAGTCCCCAGCTCTTGGGAAAAACTGAGACATTTTTGATATTTTCTCAACTCTTTATTGCTTGTACAATCACAAATAACTGTAGTGCATGTTCAGAAAGCTTTTCATATGCTGAAAATGGCTTCCCTTAACATCAGTCAACTTTTATGCTCAGCAACTTCAATAGAATAGAGAAAGAATTAAATAATATTTGCACCAATTCATTTCATATACATATATGTGATTATTGTAGATATTTATTTACCTTATCTTCCTTGCCTCATCTGATTCAGGCAACAAATTTATCAGTAAAGTCCACAAACAACTGACCATAGGGAATATTCTATTATTTTTAAATAATAATTTTTATATTATTTTTCCTTTCATGTTATTTTGAATAAAATAAGAAATATCTCTTAGATATTTAATATACCTAAATATATGGAAATTATACCATATTTATTATATATATATATATATATATATATATATATATATATATATATATATATATATTCAAAAAGTTTGATTAAAAAGAACCAACAAGGTCTGTCTTTTTAATTTTTATTGTATTTTTCAATTTTTACATAAGTTGTTGAATATTGTACTCAAAGTTGTGGATAAACTGTCCAAAGTTCATATTTTGCTATTTTTATTCAAGTTGTTTCAACTATCACAGTCATTATCAAAAACTGATGTGGTAGTTTGAATTCCTTTGTCTGCATCCTAAAAAAAAAATTAAATTTAAACAGACAGACAATGTCAGTTCTTTTTAATCAAACTTGTTTGGTGGAATACTTGCTGCCTAAATATACCTTATATATATATATATATATATATATATGAAAATAAGTTTCATTGAAGACAGCTGACAAGGCACTGTAATTTGGATTTTTTAAAAACTTTTCTTGCATTCGTACAAGTGATTTCTTTTGTGGATATAAAGTAAAAACTGTCCAAATGATTTATCTATCCAAGTACTTTCGACATCAAGGATGTTTATTCTTTTAACTGTATATGTAGATTTTTTTTATTCAAATTTGAGTATAGTTGCTTATAAGAAAATAATTGTGTAGATATATATATATATATATATATATTTACAATGATATTCACCCTTGTACAAGGTGATAGCCAATTGACATTGAGGGTTACATAGTAAGAGGAACAGTTGATGAGAATATGTGGGGAAGATAACTCTTGGGAGTTGGTTCCACAGTTAGTAGGAAGAAGCTGCCTGAGTGGAACTTCCATCTCACCAATGGAATACAAAGGGAATGAGGCTGGTTCATTACAATGGGCATGGCCTGGCAGGTCTTAGCCATGAAGGTTAGAACTGGGGCAACTAAGGAATGTAGTTCTGAGCACTTTCTAAGGAAATAGTGATAGAGCAGCAAGAGACTTGCAGCATTTTGTTTGTAGTAAAGAGGTTGTAGGGTAGAAAATAATTCATCACCCACAAGGATGCAGATGCACTTTTGGGCTCGTTTTAGACTTAGAATGGAAAGTAAAGACAGAGCAGCTCCTATATATGGCAACAGTTCTCCATTTTCAGCCTGATCTGGCTGTTGGTAGAGGACAGAAAGAGGAGTCAGTACATGGAACTGACCATTTTTCCAGCATCTTTAGTGATGGATCATGTGGAATTTGGGGTCTGGATTGAGTTTAAGTCCCAATAATCACTCAAGGTACAGGGCCTCTCTGAGGGAACATTTGGTGAAAGTTCTGTGTCCAATCAATTTGTCTTCTCTATTAGCAAATTAGCCAGCAAGACAAAATAATCAATCCAATACAGCTTAAGAGGTGAATAGCAAAACATTAGCTAATAGACTTTATTAGAAGATTTATCGACGATAGTCCAGTTCACGCTCTTCCCTGTTTTTTTGAGCAGGAGTAGAGGTTTATCCCTTGTTTTCTGTTTAGGATTGGGTCTCTGGTTCCTTCTAAAGTCTTTTTTAATCTTCTTTCAATCCCTGTACACCCTTGCATGATAGTGGCATTATCATCTTGCTTGGGGGGAAGTGATAAAAAAAAAATTAATGAGCATATCTTTACTTTGCCTGTCCAGTTAGAGAATTTTAGAGTATGTATGCAAATTCCATGAACCTCTCTGTGGTTGCTGTTGTTTCTGTTGCAAATAGGATTTTAGAAGGTAAACTGGTTTTGAATTCAGATTTTTCCTTCTTGGTTGCCAGTCAAAGCTAGAATGCTAAGTTTGCCCTGCTATTAACCCTAGCTGAGTGGAGAAACAGTGACTTCATACCTTTCCAATGTTATTTGTGTGAAAGCAAATAGAATTCTTTTAGCTGGAATTTGAAATAAACACACAATCTTACCACATCTATAACCACTATGCTACACACAAATCTATTCAGTAATATTATCATTATTAATTCCATTAGTTCAATTCTTCCTGTTGTAATTGTGGTTCATGGCAACATTCAAGGCAAAATAGTGCAATGGATTGCTGGCACCTTTTTCCTTGGGAATGTTGAGGTTACTCTGTCCTTTCTCTCAGAAGTTCCTATGCCTATTGGTAAAGCCATTGACCTGTGAAGTGCAGCTCCTATGTCCAGGCAGGCAACTGGCTGATGGCCGCTTGGCACAATTGGTTTGGGGAGAGTCATTCCCCTTCACTAGTCGCATCGAAAATCTTTCCAACTACCCTCACACAGTTTAGCTTGCAGGTCAATGCCATTGACTGGGCTGTGGCCAATGTAGTAACCATGCAATTTCTTGGAGCCACGTGTGAGAGTTAGTCCCATCCCAATTCACCTGAGTAAAGCAGGGTTAACAACTTCACTGCAAAGGTACTATCACTGAAAATACAGCCCATACGCCCCATTTAGTAATATAGCTCAATCAAAATAAAAGTTATAGATCGTTTGTTCAAGGGATATGTCAGTAAAGGGCATGTCTAATCAAGTGAAGACAATACATTTAAACCAGTCATTGATATCATGGTTATAAGCCTTTGAAAATAAAAGGCATTTAAAATGGCCTGTAAGAATTCAAAGAGAAACATACTTCTGTGATTGAAGGTGATCAAATGAACTAAAACAAAAAGAGTGTTCCTTATTCAACTCAAACAATACAGAAGAAGCGCTCTTTCTCTTTATTCCACAATATAGTTCCAAATAAAGTGTGATCTCTCAACCATAGCCAAAATGAATTGAGCTGTATTTTCAATTCTACCAATTAACAAGGAAATCATTGGCCATAAAAAGAAGATTAAACATTATATTACATTTGATGCTGTGATCTGACCAATAAAATTTATTATATTACAATATACATATGAAACAAACACAAATATATTTGACAGCTGTAAGTAAAGATTGTGTACTAATCAAATCCACAAGTTCAAGCATCTGCAACACTTCCTTTACTCTTTACTCTCCTATCATGTCCTTCCATTAAATTCTTTTACTTTCTTACTTTCCTATCATGTCCTTCCATTTAACAGCCACCAAATCAGAGATATTTGGGCCAGGAACTTAAACTGTCCCACTGGTAGCCTTTCTGACAACATAAATAATGCAGTTAGAGTCTTTTGGACATAGTAGATGCCATCTCTGTCTGTAGCAGATTACACGCACATGACAAGAATTTCAGTCACTAAGCATTTTTTCAGGTTGACACATCTCCATGTGTAGCTCAGGATACTGGGGCAATGAACATTTTAGTTGTTGTATTAGGAAGGAGGTGTACAGGGAAACAGTAACCTATTTAGTGAGTTTGTGTGAATGGATGGCAAAGATGTGACAACAAAGTAGAGTCAAATATTGATCAGCGCTACAAGGAACAGGAAGTTGTGGAGAGCTATGATCACCCACATTCAGAATGGGCATGGCATATAAAAGACAAAGAAGATTTAATGCACAATATAAAGGTTAGATGCTGAAAAACTGATCAAGCTGTGGTATTATTATAGATATTATACTGAAATTTCACATCAGACTGTCAAAGCAAATTAGGTGAAGGATTGACATGGAGTTAATCCCAACCACTAAATGCAGAAGTATGTGACCTTGCACATGCATCTGGTATTACAAGTGTGAGAACAAGAATGTTGGACAGATGGATAAAAAAACAAACCACCTTAGAGATGATTTGGAGCACTCTCTTATATATCTTACTTATTATAAAACGCAGATTGTGTGTGAGTGTGTGTGTTTGTATGTTTATATATTGGATCGGATTTCCTACATTTTTCAACTGATTTCAACAAAACTTCACAGGACTGCGTAAAATTACCTTGCGGTGGTTCTGACAGTGCCAAAAATTGGAAAAACACAATAGTTTTTGCACAAAATCAATTTGAAAACACGATTAAGTCGCCAGAATGAAAGGGGGACAACTCATATTGAGTTATACTTATTATAAAACCCAGGTTGTTTGTGTGTGTGTGTGTGTTCGTTTATATGTGGGATCGGATTTCCTACATTTTTCAACTGATTTCAACAAAACTTCACTCTTTTTTAGGCAGGTAGTGTTTCTTATTGTCTTGCACACTTTTTTCTTTATTTTTACATTCAGAATGCTTTAAAAATTCCATTTACAAGACAATTGTTTATAATAAAATTCTATTCAATCGATAGACTCATAACGATTGAAAACAATGTTTTTGCTTGAGTTTGGGTTTGACCAATTCGTTAAAAAAAAACAAAAAAACAAAAAAAAAACAAAAAAAAACTAATTAAGACATGCGTGTCCGTCAACCTTAAACAATAATCTTTGTCAATTTTATTTTTCAGTCCTTATGATGGTCGATACTTGATCTATCTCTTACTGTTACATCCCCGGGCAATGACGGGCTCTACTGCTAGTCATAGATAAAATGCAACGTCCATGTATCACACATAGGGGCAACAGGGCTCTCACTACAGACTGGTTGAGAGCAACTGACAAAATATTGGCGTGAATAAAATATTAAGTAATGAATTTTCAAGTCTCATGTAATCATGTAATCAACACACACAATTCATTACAGCCATCTTCACTAGACTTGGTTGCCAACCAATGCTAGATAGCCCAGCCTGCTATTTAACCCATAGCTGGGAGAAGAGATGGATTTATACTTTCTCCAAAGGTATTTTCTGAGCAGCTGACTATTACACTACACAGACATCCTTTTGGAATTTACTCCTTATATTATTTCTTGTCTCTTCCTTATGACGTGTCTGCTTGACAATCCATCCAGGAAATGATACTTGGTGATTCTATACCTTCTTGTCTCATTATATGAATTGACAGCTGTGTTTATCTGCTTTCAAAAACCTTACCTTAACTCAGCATTCCTGTTGTATTTAATGTCACCAGATGTGACATTTGTTGGTGAGTAAATGATGCTCTTAATAGGAATGCCAACAAAGAAAATAGTACTGAACTGTTATGTAATATCCATCCTCCTATATGGCAATGAATACTGGACAATTTCTTCATAGAGGAAGAAGAGACTTAAAGCAACAGAAATATGGTTCTACAGAAGAATTCTGAGAATACCATGGATGAAACATGTTAGCAATGGTTTTAGAGTAAATGAATACAAAAAGGATATTTATACTTAACATCAGAAGAAATAGTTGAATTTCTAGGATATGTAATGAGGAAAGAGGGCTTGGATAATTTGATACTCAGACCATAGTCAAGAAGGACAGAGGAGACTAACACATAACCTACCTACTGATCTTGAGTAAATAAATGGTGGAACAAGGTTTAGGAGAGTTAAAAAGACAAAATTTATTAAGAGCTAAAAAGGACAGGAAATTGTGGAGAGCCATAGTCACCAATGTTCTGAAGGGACACAGCACATAAAAAAAGAAGAGTCCTAAAAAATACCCCAGAATAAATGATCCATGTTTAAAACCCCTTTTACTGAGAGCAAACCCAATAACGCTTTGTTAAACCCTGTGAAAACCCTCAGGGTTAAATGTCCTTTTGTAGAGATGAATAAGAAGGTAAGAAAGTGTATTGACCATATTTCATTTTTGAAAAACAACATGCTGACCAGGTTAATATTTCTGGGCAGGGGAGGCATTTTGAAGAGAGTTTAAGCTTTCTATATAAGACAAAGAGAACAAAACTGGAAATAATTTTTTTCACCTCTTCTAACCATAGACATTTCCATTACATCCTCTCTTGTTCTTCCTTAATAAAAGAATAGAAAAATCAAAGTAAGATAAAAGCAAAAAAAAAAAAAGAAAAGATATTAACCCTCTTCCATCGGCAACAGCAGCAAAATTGCAGCCTCTAAAGCAAGCAAATCGGATAAAGACCCAACCTTGAAATTGCAATGCAGACAAATTTAACTGTACCCACAAAAAACAAAACAAAACAAAACAAAATCAACAGCACCTACACATTCCTAATTCTCATCATCCAGGCTCTTGTAGAAAAACTAAAAAATTCCTTCACCCACAAAAATGAAAACTTAGATTTTTTTATTGAAAATAAAAATAAAGTCATTCATAACTAGTCACTCTGCTAAACATGTCAGAGATTGATTGATTGATTGAAAAGAAATATGAATTTAAATCTTATAGACTCATAAGCCTTCACATGCCATTCCAAAATGTCTTATAAGAAAAAGCTGTCAGATTTTCAAACTTCCTTTTCCAGAAATTTCCTTATTCTTTAAAATCAGTCCAATGACTGGGAAAATAAAAATATAAATAAATAAAATAAAATAAAAATTAATTTTTGATATTGAGATCTCCAGAGATTGATCAAACAAAAAGAGAAAGAAAGAAGGAATAGAAGAGAGTCTACTAACTGGATGATAATTGTTGAAATTGCAGGAAGATGGATTGAAGGTTGTGAAGAAAATTAAAAATGAAATACGTTGAAAAATCATGTTTTGAGATAATTCCAAGGAGAATCAAACACAAATTTAACTAGATGAAATTCAGTAAGATTGAGCTAACCTAAAACTGCTTGTCCTTCCCCACCTCCTACCAATAAGAAAGAGTCTATTAAGATATCCATGAAGATGTCAAATAAAATAAAAACATATGTTGTTCATAGAGAAATCTGGGTGTTTAGCAAAATAACATTGATGATTCTCCTGGACAAGGAAAAAAATGTCAGTTTCAAATCAACCACCCAGAAGAAAAGAATCCCCATGTGTTCATTATAATTTCAGTGACATTTATTCAGAGAAAATTTTATATCCAAACATTAATTCAGATTCCCTTGGATACAAGTGGTAAGAAAAAATTAATTATTATTTTGAAGTGACCATGGACAAGAAAGCTATGTGGTTTATTTGATCATAAAAAAAATGCATAAGGCAGAAAAAAGATAAACTTTTGTTTTAAGGAGAGTGGAAATAGATTTTTCTTTCTTCCAATTCTTGAGTAGTCTGGTTGATTGAGAGGATCCCAGCATGGGGCAAGCTGATAGATAAAGACTAATGAATCCCTTTTGTCTTCACTGCACCATCTGGAAATTGGATTTATTACTCCAGTCCCAAGAAGTTGAGTTGAGGTTGGTTGTTGAGAAAGTGGGAGAAGGAAGAAAAGGAGGAGGAAAAGGAGGAGGAAGAAGAAAGGGAAGTCAGAGAGAGAGAGAGAGAGAGAGAGAGAGATTTTCACTGCCTATATAGAGCAATGGTATGAGGCAAAGTGTAAAGAGAGTAGGAATTAAGGGGTAGCTTGATCCCTCTGACCACTCTCAAAAGGAGGCAGGACAGCCCCAAATTTGGAAAACACTTGAGCAAATGTATTTTTATATATGGAAATTCAGAAAAGGTCGATACTTATGGTAGAAGACAACTGAACCCAGACCCTAGTCAACTCCACCTCTGCCAGACTTAGCAATTTAAGTTACTACTAAAACAAGCTGCAGGCTCAGAAGGGGATCCCAGTGTCATTTGATTATGACAAGTGGGAAAGGTTAAAACTGCTGTATATACCAAATAATATGTAAACCAAATCATTGTTATATTTTTAACCTGAGTTAATTCTTCATTCCAAAGGGTTCTTGTTTTTTTGTGAAAATGGTTGAAATGTCTTCACTCCAAGTTTGATTCATCACTGATCGTCTCACCTTCTGAGATCAAAACCCATTGTGGTAGAAGAGTGAATGATTGTTAACAGACAAACACCAGCTAAGTTGAGTGGAACCATGCCACCAACATGATACTAGCAACAAAATGAGTCACGTGGTAATGAGTGAAGAGTTAGCTAAATGCTAACTACTGTGGTCTGAGGGATCTTAAGGACTGACGACTGGGTGACATAATTGGTTACTGCTGTCTAGAGCCAATGACAGGGGAACATATTTAGTTACTGCTGAGAGGGTTGACACAGTGTTGTTACATAATTGGTTGCCATTGACCCAAGTTTGACACCCAAATTAACTTCTAAAATAATGGACAAAAGACCCACTCATACTTATTAAAAAAAATTTGAAAAAAAAATCAACATTTTCAAATTTCTGTAAATTCTCTCTTGATAACTTTGCCTATAAATTCAGGCTTAATTGACATAAAGGAATTTCTTTTCTTCTTTTTCTTTTATTTTTTCTTTATATTATCAAGTTCTATTATCCAAGTAGGTCATTAAGGACTTATCCAATGATCTGCTAATACACAGACATGCTTCTTCATTTAATTAGTGTTATCATCATTCAAAGTAAAAAAAAAAAAAAGTCTTAATCTTTCATACATAATATTACATTTATTCAACTCCAGATTTTGTCAATATTCTTCTTCCATCTCAAATGGTTGCTTATATATCTTCCTGTTATACAGTTTCCCCACACCTTCACTCTCTGTAACCCCTTGCTTGGGGTGAACTGATTAAAAAAAATATATAAGTATTAGAGAATATGAGAAAATATATGATTAAGGAGAGAAGACAATAAAAGAACAAAAATTAAGAAGACAGAAGATAATGATTGGCATTGCATTTAAATTTTTGAAGATCAAAGTTGACTGTGAAGCAAGAAGCCAGTTCCACAAGAGAGAAGTGTGACAGAAGAAACTGTTAGCATAGAACTTAGAGTTATATCTAGCCATTTCAACTATAAGATGATGAGATCTTACCACCAATCAGGTACTGTACTTAATGTCTAGGTACCATCGAGAAAAGGTCTTCAGAACAATTATCATGAAAGTATTTATAGAAAAGGCACAGGGAAGCTACATTATGGCGGTGAAAAAGTGACTGAAGCAGTGATGCCAAGTCAGGACCAATAACATTGCAGATTCTTTATATTTGTTATATATTATGTGAATATATATTTTTTCAAAATGTCTGTTTTTAAAGACATAATAAAGTTAATTCTTTATTACAATTTCTTAGAATTTTCTTTATTTTTTACAATGATGTTCACCCTGTACAAGACCTAACAGTCACTCAAGGTAAAGGGTTACAGAGTAAGAGGTACAATTTATAGGGATATGTGGGATTGATAATGGTTATCCCTAGATTTAAAGAGGCTAAGATTGTAGTGATTTTACAAGCGTCCTCTTGAGAATTGGTTCCCCAAAGCAGCAATATGTGGGAATAAGCTGCTTGAGTAGAAATTATCTCACCAATGGAATACAAAGTAAATGTATGTAGTTTGCTGCAATGTGCATGGAATTGTGCAAACTGTGACTTTATAATGTTACAGTGAGCAATTAGTTCCTTGAAATGATGCACTAAAGAAGAATTGAAATTGTTTCTGTGTGAGGAAGTTGACTGCTTATTTTGCAGCATCTTCAGGTGTCACATCAGTAGCCAAATGTCATTATCTTGTCAATAGTTATAAAATTTCAACATATTGTTAAATTCCTGGGCGAATTCATCAAATCAAAAATAGATTTGTTTTTTTTTAGTATGAAATATACAATTTAGCTGAAAGGTGGTGTAAGGTCATAGAAAGCCGAGGAAAATACTTTGGTGACTGAAAAATAAGGCTTTCAATTTATATGAAAAAATTGTCAGTATGTATAAAAAAAAGATTCCATCATTCCAAAAGAATACAGTTACTTTTACATCAACCTTATTTATATCTATCTATCTATCTATCTATATATATATATATATATATATATATATATATATATATATATATATATACATATATATATTGTTCAAACTTGCTGTATTTATAGGGAAAAATTACTCAGTATTGGAGATATTTATGGTATTTATTGTTACAGTGTGGTTATACTAATCAACATTGTTTTGAAGATCCCACTGAAGTGTGCTTGATTCCTATGTCCACACCATCTCTCTCTCTTTCTCTCTCTCTCTCTCTCTCTCTATATATATATATATATATATATATATATATATATATTATTTTTTTTACAGCAAAAAACAAAAATGACCTCAACATAGTGATAGTCTATTTCAAGCCATTCTGTACATGGCTATCATCAGCCTCTACGTGTCTGTCTTGAAGCAGTGTTTTAAATTTATTTTTAATGTCAGTCCTCTTTTGGTAGATGCCTTGAGCTCTCTGTGGATCAGTTTTAATAATTGATATTGTTAGGATCCACCCGGATTATATACCAACAGATCAATTACCTGTACTATACACACACAAACATGCACACACACACACACATATATATATATAATATTTGCTGTATATATATGGGAAAAGTGTGCCTCTACCAGTCCAACCACAAAGCTAGCCTGACAAGGTAAGGTTAGAATTGCCTGTTTAACCAAGGCACATTTTTCACATTGAGTCTTCTATGAATCTTCAGGTACATACCTGAAACTTATATATATATATGTAAGCAAATATATGGATATAGATCCGACAGTATAAAGAAAAATATATACGGAAAAAACAAACAAAAATCCTTATATGCAATTATGCTGTTTTAATGTTAATATGTCAACGTCAGATGTTTTGGTCTAATAAACCATCTTCAGGACATATTCATAAAACATTATCTATTTGGATAAGTCTTGTTCTTATGTCCATTGTCTTTGTCATGTTGAATTGATAATGTTAATTATATTTTATGAATATGTCCTGAAGATGGTTTATTAGACCGAAATGTCCGACGTTGACATATTAACATTAAAACAGCATAATTCCATATAGGATTTTTTGTTTTTTCTGTATATTTTTTATATATATATATATATATATATATATATATATATATATATATATATAGTTGGATAGATGTGAGTTTGTGACCCTGGGTTTCACGCTTTAGCGATCGTCAGACTGACGATGCTAAAAGCTGGGAAACCCAGGGTCACAAACTCACATCTATCCAACCAAATATGTTAGCTCTATCTCTGATATTGAGCGCTTTCTAATAAGTATCACATATATAATATATAAATAATTATACATATATATATATTTATTTATATTTATATTCACTTTTTATATATATATATATATATATATATATATATGTGTGTGTGTGTATACACTATGCAAGAATACATCACCAAGTCTGACAATTATTAACTGAATTATGATCTGAAGTGTAATGTTTAATCTTTGTGATTAACAGTTGCCACTGAATTAACAATTTACATATTATATTTTTAATAAATGTTTTCCTATAAAAAATTTATTTTTAATTGCCAGTATGATTTTTCATTCCTGCCTTAGATGCCAGGTGATAGTTATTTGCATTAAAAACAGTGAAAAAACAGTAAAAAAAAAAAGAAGCAAAACTTGTGGTTGTAGCCTTGATGGCAAGACCACATGGTCAGTGTCATAATAAAAACTATCAACTATGAGTCATTTCATGGTTGGCAGTCAATGTGTTAAATGCATTTATATGGAAGGAGATTATATCAAAACTCCATATTTGTTATTTGTAAAATAATTACCTTTTTTATTATTATGTCTGGACTGATTCTTTTACTTGTATACATATATGTGCAATGCATGCATGTGTGTGTGAACACTGTCTCAAGGTTGTAATAATTTTGTATTTAATGCAGGCACTAATGATAGATGCTTAAACTGAGATATTCAAACTGAGAAAAAAATTTCAAATGCTGATTTTCAAGGCTTGCATAATGGCACAGCACAGTCTCCTAAGTCTCCATGTTTCCTCCTATTTGGTCTTATCAACACATAGATTTGAAAAAATATGCTCGTTTTTGATCAACAACATTCCTTATTAGTCAGATGTCATGGTTGTGTGTTTTTTTGAGTAGGAGCTAAAGGCATTAATTCCATTTCCATGTACCTCCTCAATGAACAAAATATCATAATATGACATAAAAGGTGCCAGGTTGTCTAGTGGGAAGCTAAACATAACTTCTCCAGGATAATGTTATAGCGGAGTTGTGCTAAAAGGGGAATGCAACTGGACTAATTTAAAAAGTAGAAAAATTTACTTTAATTTGCATGCCTTGTTGGCTGGGGTTGTAGTATACACTGACTGCACCTCTGAAGAGAAGTGAGACTCCCCCATTGAACAGTCTTTTGTATGATGATAAACTGCATCTGGCAGCAATACATTTTTATGAAAAGAAATTTACTGGTAATATATTTTTACTGCAGATGTACCAACAATATGTTTTTAAAATAAAGTGATAATATAACAAAACAATATATTTTATAGTAAAATTACCAACAATGCATTTTATAATAAAATGACCAATAATACATTTTTATAGTAAAATTACCAATAGTAAATTTTTATAGTAAAATGGCCAATAATAAATTTTTATAGTAAAATGGCCAATAATAAATTTTTATATTAAAATGACCAACAATATATTTTTATTGAAAAATTACAATAATACATTTTTATAGTAAATTAACAATAATACATTTTTATAGTAAAATGTACCAATAATACATTTATATAGTAAAATGACAATCAGTATATTTTATAGTAAAATTGAAGACATGTCATACTCTGTCAAAAAAAAACAAAAACAAACAAACAAAAGCAATTTGCTATTATTAATCTCATTTCTTGTAAGGAGAAGCAAGTTTTCACTCCTTATTTGATTTTGTAAGATTATTTGGTAAAACTAACAATGCAGCTAAATAATTATAATTTAATCATGAAATAATGTCATTCTTTTGAATTTATTATAAAGTTTGAATTTTCATATTTAGATTTTGGCATTAAATAACCCATTCAGGTTGATATGCCACTAAACAAAAGCAAATCAAAGCAAACACTTTAGTTTGGCCATTAAAAAACGGTCAGTTAACAAAATTTTGTGTTGTACTTACTTTTTGTAAATTAGTGAGCATCTATTACTAAATATCATAGCCAATATTTAATGTTTAACACTGCAGTGATTATTAAATGCTAACCACCATAATTCAGTATTTTAAAAGATATTTATACAATCTAGGCTTGCCACTCGACTGAGATAAGTGGGTATTTCTATCTGATGACATATACTGGTTTCTAGCCCAGGTAAAATGCCAGGATTATGAATGATTCTCAAGGT
Source organism: Acanthosepion pharaonis (assembly GCA_903632075.3). Lineage (NCBI taxonomy): Eukaryota > Metazoa > Mollusca > Cephalopoda > Sepiida > Sepiidae > Acanthosepion > Acanthosepion pharaonis. Next base: position 502,661 of record CAHIKZ030004203.1, read on the forward strand.
AATCCTCTTCACAACACAAACTTTGAACCTCATTTTCTCTCTGGCTTCAAGCCATCATAAATAGTAATACACTTATACAATCTATTTGATGAAACTATGCAAGCAGTTCTAAAAAGTTCTGTCTGACCAAGAAGACCTTCCAAAAAACTTCTGATGTTTGCTTTGATTTTTGGAGGTGGGTCAGGCTGAACATCGCTCATATAATCATCAATAGGACATAAAGGTTAATTATCAAAACTAGAAAGCCATAATAACTATTATACAATGACTTTTTTTAGATAAGTTTTCTTATTGTTCTTTTTAATACATCATTTTGACCATTCTTACCTTCAGGTCTCCTAGGGTCTCTGTTGCAGGCAAAGCCCATCTGGGAATCATTAATTCAATTCAGACTTTGTGTTGCTTTTGTTGTGACAAAATTTCAGCCAATCTATTCTATGGCCTTGTACAATTTTGAGATAAAGAATTATCATTTCAAAGGCCATCTAGACTGGAATATTGATCTCATTCTTTGTTATTTTTGATTTTTACTATGTTGTTTTAGACAATCCATTTTAAGACCATCACTAATTTTGAGATGGGTCATTATCTTTCCAAGAGTTGGTCAAATACTACAGGAATACACACTAACTCTGGAGGAGCATGTCAGAATAATAAGATAGTTTGAGAGTGGCAAACACAAATTTTTCTAAGATAAACACCAGACATGATGATTAAGAAATGAAAACAACAATTCCCAGGAATCAAATAATGGGTTATGTTTGAAATTCCAAGAAAGACATGAAATATAACAGACACCTAAACACACTTTGAGAGTCAAGTGGTTAAAATACTGTGATAAAAACAACAAAGATGAGGACATTAATGTCCTCATCTTTGTTGTTATTATCACATTGTTTCAGATACTGTACCTTCTGACCTTTTTCAGGTGTCTCTTGGTCTGAGTAACTTGCAGTAAAACCTTTATTTATATGACAGTCTCTTCAGTGGGCTTGGCATAGATATGGGAGCCATTAATAAAAGAAGAAAGAAAAACAACACATTGACAAATAATGAGAAAAGAAAGCTTGGAAAATTTAACACACACAAGACAAGAGAATCAGAGGAAAGCAGCAAGTAATATTTTTGACAAGTATGTGCAAATGGATTGAAGAAAATTATCAGAAAGAGGAAGATTAGTTACAAAGGAGAAACTATTGCTCAGAGCAACAAAAGACAGGAAGATGTGGCGAATCATGATTGTTACCCTGAAGATCAGTGTTCAAACTCTGGTGAAGTCGGGATTCTAAATAATTATTTATAAGGTAGGCAGACCCTCCCCAGTTGGAAGATTAGCTCAACATAATCTTTTGATGTTATTTCACCTACATTTGGCCTCAAGCTGCATTAAGCAGATCTTTATAAATATTTAGACATTTATTTGATAATGGACTGATGTCCTATTGTTAGGTTCTTCCCTGTTGTTTCTTATCTCTTCTTAGCACTTTTTAAATCAACATCCTTTCTTTTTTGCCAGTCATTATTGAAATATTGAATTTGAATCACTTTTTATTGACCTTTGTACTCTTTGTGGCTGATTGATCCAGGTCACTGAGGACAAGACAAAAGATAGAGGCAAAAAAAAGAAAAGAAAAAAGTTAACAAGAGCAATCAACAAAATAAGAAAATGGAAGAGGTAATATTTAACTTTTTTCTTTCTGTGTTTTTGTTTCTTGATTTTTACTCAGTCTTTTTTTTTTTTAAATAAAAAATCCATTCATAAACTTCTCAGTAGCAGGGAAAGAAAACAGTAATAGAGAGATAGAAAAACAAAGAGCTATAAAAAGACATATTGATTCAAGTATTTTATCTTTCAGTACGTGTCAGCAGGTGTACAAATATACCTAAAACTATTGCTCTTGAATAATGGCGGGCAAGATAGTCATTTTATTTTGTCTTTTTTTAATTACTTCACCCCAAGTAAGGTGATAAAAGCCACTAAGGTGCAAGAGGGGGGGGGTCATAAAGAGTGTAAGAAACAGAGAGGACATTAAAAAAAAAACAAGATTCAAGGAGACAGAGGCCAACTGACATTGCATTTAAATTTTTAAAGATCTTAGTTGACAGGAAAGCAAGAAGAAAGGTCCACAATTGAGTAGTGCAGAAGAAACTATTAGCGTAGAACTTACAGTTCCAACTATCAATTTCAACAGTTTTCATAGGAAGAAAATTTGATAAGCTATCATTATTTACAGAAACTAATTTTTTTAAAAATCATTTCACTCCTAGCAAAGCAAAAGCCATTAAGACACATGGAGTTACTGAGAGTGAAAGAAAATGGTGAGCAGAAATGAAAATAAAAGAACAGGCAACAGAAGATGGTGATTGACATTGCATTTAACTTTTTGAAGATCATAGTTGACAAGAAAGCAGGAAGCCAGATGAGAGTTCCACAAGCAAGAAGCACAAGAGAAGAATCTATTAGCATAGAACTTACAGTTCCAACTAACAATTTTAATAGTGAAATCATGAGACCTAACTACCAATGACAAGAAATAAACTAGACATAGAAAAATGACTCTTCTTACTAATTTGGCTTGGACTATTACTTGGACTCACTACTTGAAACATTGTCTTTTATTTATATATAATGCATGGACCTAGTATTAAACACGTGAGTATTTAACAGAAAAATGTTAGGCTCTTTTTTAAAGTGTGAGAGAAGAAAGTAGCAATTTCAACAGTAAAATTATGAGACCTAGTTGCCAATCTAGTATTACACTTACATTTGAGAAGTTGTTGTAACAGTTACCATGAAAGTATTTATAGAAAAGGCATAGGAAAGATATGTTATGGTGATGGGAAAAGGATTAAAGCTGAGTGGCAGTTCGGGACCAATAAAGTTACAGATTCCCCCCCCCCCAAGCAAGGTAATGAAGCCACTAGGACACATGGGGTTATTGAGAGTGTAGGAAACTGAGAAAATGATATTGAGGAGAAAGGACAATAGAAACATTAATATTCAAGGAGACAGAATATGACAACATTGCATTTCAGTTTTGGGAAATTGATGTTAACAGGAAAGCAAGAACTCAGAAAAAGGACGTCTAAAAGAGAATGCCCATGAAAAATTTTCCCAACAATTATGTCATTGAATCTTCTATCTATAAAAGGCAGGATCTGTGTGTGTGTGTGTGTGTGTGTGTGTGTGTGTGTGTGTGTGTGTGTGTGTGTGTGTGTGTGAATGCACGGCCGCAATTTTCGATGGATTTGCACCAATATTTACATGCACATGCTCCAAGTTAGCGGGAAGGCCAAGACCAACTTTGCATTTCCCAACTCTCATCGATAGTGGAAATAATCAATTTTTTCATGCTTCTATGGCAGTTTTCATGTAGTTTGCGGCCATTTTCTACTGGCCAGAGTGAGAGCCTATAGCTGGCTGCCACAAATAGGCAGGAAGATTCTATTGGACAGTGTGAGAGCCAACAGCTGACTGACATGAATGTTAACTAGCATGCTAGCATGCAAAAAAAAATCGATAGCTGCATTCGTCACAAGTGGGAAAAATTTTAATCTGCATGGCACTTTACTCCAATTGGCTCATTCGCTTGCTTAAACTCAATGTTGATTCTGATTCCGCAGAACTGGATTGGGTGTGAAAAATTATTTGTTGTTAACATTCTTTTTTCATTCGGTTTTTCCAGTTACGAGTCCTTTTTTAAAGCTGATCGTTTTGTGTTCATTTTGTTTAGTTCTTTTTTTCGTAACAGATTTAATGTTTAGTATAGAGCTTAGAAAGAAATTTGCAGTGTGAGATAGGCAAGAAGTAAGGCTTGTAGCAATATCAGCATGGCAAAGGGCACTCCTTTAAAGGCAAGGAAGGGCAAAAATATTTTAAGTCAAGTGATAGCGATTGCTGTATGAGTCGTACACTTTTTGAATCAAGCACAGGCAACGCCGGGACATGCTGCTAGTTAAATCTAAAAGAGAGTACCCACAAAAGATTTTTTATCCCCCATGGTAGTGAAGAATGTGTAAAAGAGAGTACCCATGGTATATTTTCCCATCCCCTATGGCAATGAAGGAAATCTAAAAGAGAGTACTCACAAAAGATTTCCCATTGCCCATGGCAATAAAGAAACTTTAAAAGTGAATGCCTGCATTTACCATCCATAAAGATGAGTCCAAATGAACAAGCTTACAAGACTTATTTGCTCTTCCAAATACATTGTTAATTGGAAACTTCGATTGGCTGTCAAATTCACAGACCATTAATTACAGTAATTAGTGCAATTACTGATTAGGCTCTAACTGGAACTCTGCTCCATTAGCATTTTTATCTTTCTATGGCAGAGTTGATAAAATCATTGCCAAAGAATTTTCATGATGCTTTGAGCTTTCTATAAAACACTCTGTTTTTCAATAGCCATCTCTTGTTTCATCACTGAATGTTAATAAAAGAAGAGAAAATTACTGCACTCCTTAACTCTGCACACGGAGATCATAGACAAGATTTGTGAGGAAAGGAACTAAGTTAGGATGATATAAGGACTGTACAATTTTGACAAATTCGTTGGTTGGTTGTTTTTTATTTAGCAGCATGTTAATGGGTTATTTAAAGTCAAATGGGATATTTAATATCAAAATCTAAATATTTTGTACACAATTTTATATTATTTTTTAAGATAACAATGCTTTTAGTGATACAAATCTTACTAATTAACCCATAGTTGGAGGGAGAAGAGGTGGATTCATACCTTTCCCAAGGGTATTTGCATATAAGTGAATATAACAAACCCAACTGGAATTGGAACTTGGCTCACCAATTAATAGTTCTGAGCCTTTATCCATTACACCACCCACACATCCAAGCTTACAGCAGCTGGTATTCCCAAACAGACACCCATCTAGGTACTGACCAGGCTTGATATTGCTTAACTTCAGTGATTATACTGAAACTGGTGTTTCAATGTGATGTGCTGTAAGCCAATTTTGACAGAAGTATTTAGGCATAAAATGATACCTTTTATAAAATATATTATGAATTAGAGAGAGAAAAGACATAAGCAAAATTGCAATCTTGTACTTTTGTATCTGAAAAAAAAAGTGGAGTGTCAAAAAGACGCTTTTTCCTTTGACACCACTATTATTATTCTAACTACCTTCTTGGCAATGTTTATTGTTTTAAAAAGCTATGATTAGAATTGTAATAAAACCTAAACATATGAAAGTGAATTTATACATTTTCTTTGTTCTTGAGAATTGATAATAAAAAACACTATTTACTTATTAAATTGTTTATTTACACTATTTATTTATTATATTGTTGATTGGAATGGTTGGCAAAACATCAGCCAATCAATTCGAACTTTATAAAATCGTAAATAATAAAAATTTCCTTATAGTTGGTTCATATATCTTAATAATTTAGTAAATATTTATAAATTTATGAATAAAAAATTATTTTCATATTTATTTCTTTATAAATTGGTAAATGATAAATATTGCATTGCATTAGTTTGTTTTAATACAATTTTATTAGTTTTTAGAATGTTATAAATATAAAATTATTCTTGGAAATAAACATTGCTGAGGAGTGAAAATAGTTAAAATAATAGTGGTGTCAAGGGAAAAACCATCTTATTGACACTTCATTTTTTTGTGGACATGAAGGTCCAAGGTTGACAGCAAAGGAATTTCATAAAATGAAATACAATATTGAATCTTGTCCAAGCCATAATTTAGTTTTTTCTACAAACAATGCTTCATTTCAAATTTGTACAATTTGAGTTTTTATATTTAAAACAGCATAAAAAAATATAATAATATAATAATAAAAATAAAATATAATAATAAAAAAATTATGGGATTATTTACATATACATAAACATTTCTGCCTTGGATCAGAATATCTTTATAGTCTATTTAGTATCAAAGGAATACTTTCCAGTTGTTTAGTATCTGCTTTCAGGCAAAAAAAAACAAATCATGTTTCTGTCTTCAGATGGTGCACAACAAGTAAATGAGAGATGTCTGGTCCTGAGGATTCCAACCCTGCAGCAGTACCTTCCCCATTGCACCAAAGAAGAAGAGTTAGTGGGATATCAACACCAGCACAACGTTGGTTGTGGAGACAAGGCAATTTCTGGATTTGAACTATGTGTACTCACTTGGCCTCCCCACTTTAAATTATCCATATCCCTTCACTGTGAGGGGACGAGTAAATACTGAGTGTAGTATCTGTGAACTGTGATTAAGATCAAAATATCACTCATTTTAATTTTTTTTTTACACAGTTGTTCACCCAATACAATACCCAAGAGCCGCTTAAGGTAGAGGTTTATTGAATGGGATTGTTTTATGGATATAAGAATTGTAGATTAGGGCACTTCAGTGTGGTATAATGGATAGAAAACTTATCTTTCTGGAACAATTATGATTGAGTAGGAAGTTTGATCCTCACTGGGTGCCTCATATTTTCAGCCTTTTGCCACATCTAAGCTATGCTAATAAAATCACCATTAAGAATTGTAGATTATGTGGATATGTAAGTGTTATATAGGAATAAAGTGTTGCTGCCAACATTTGAGTTTGAACATTGATTGCCAGTGAGCAAACAGAGGCGATCCCATTATTGAATTAAATAGACCATGTGACCATAGAGGAAATGCATATATGTAGGAAGTAGCTGATGACTAACGATTGCTATTTCTCCTCTATCACTATACGGATCTGCATTTCTACTCTATTACTATACAGGCCGCTATTCACTACACTATTCACTACACTATTCCTCTATTCAGATCACTATACAGATTACTATTTGAGTGAGTATTATCGAGCAAGTACTATTAGTGTGAGATTATTCGAAGGTGTCTGACATCAGCATTGTTCAATGGCGTACTATAGTTGTATCGGTGATTACAAAGTCTCTACTACAATGAGCATTACAAAAGTGACAATGAGTATTCGTTGGCATTACAAAAGTGGCAAATGTAAGTTGACATCACAAATGTAAGATAGATAATGGTTGACCCTAGACTAGAAGTGGGTAAGATTGTTCTGTTTTCTTGTAATCTTTGAGTTGAGCAAATTTGAATTTTTTTTTTTTTCAGCATTTAATGTTATGTGAAATTCTGAGATAATACACTGGCATTATTTGAAGAATTATTTTGACTAGCAGTGCCCATGAAAATCTCACAGTTTTACTATTTTAATTTTCAGATGAATCATAATTCTTTACTCAATGATTGCATAAGATCCTTGCAAGTTCCATGACTATAGAATACCTATGGAAATTCCTTTATTTCATAATTCAATAGTTGAGATTAACATGTTTAACAAAATATTACAGTAAGGTTCATAAGTTTGAATTCTGGTGATTCTGTTTTGTTCACTTCATGCTCATATTCAGAGAAAAAGCATGAATCCCACTTTCTCCAGCTATGGGTTAAACATCATAGTATACTGGGCTCTCTTGCTTTTAGATACCAAATAATTTAAGCAAAGGAAAAATTTGAATTTAAAACCAGCCTGAAGATAGATGGTCTCTGATATAATATCTTGTCCTAGACACACCACTGTTGCTATAGCTGCAGTGCATGTAGTGCCCTATGACTCTATGAAAATTTCATGGATTTCCTATTAAAATTTTCTGATGAATTATAATTCTTAAGTTAATGATTGAATAAGCTCCTTGCAAGTCCATGACTATAAAATATACATGGAAAGTTCCCTATTTCATCGTTAAATATTTGAGCTTAATGACTCAAAGAAAATATTGCAATAACAATCATAACAGGCCATTATTTAAAGAAGTAAGAGGGTACATACAAATGAAAATATTAAGAATTGACAAGTTTTTCCATTTCACTGAAGCAGATGTTATTGCCTTTTCTGTCTTCTTTTTCTTTTTTTCTTCTTAATATGTATGCTTCGTTTTTGTCATTAGATCCAAACTGTGTTATATATTTTTCTTTCATCTATCTTCACACTCAAAATAGAATGGTCTATTATTTATGTAAGGCAATGACAGGGAGTAATGCACATGTTAGCTTACAAACTAATGGAGAAACAAAATAATGTAACTTGTATTCCTGTTGGTTGTTTTTATCATAATGTGTTCTATGAGCACTAGCAATTTTTGTTGTTATTGCTCTTAGAAATCTTCAAGTGATGCAGCTTTTGTTATTTGGTAAATCTCTTCATGATTTTGTAGTGCCAGTTTATAGAGTCTGATAAAGAATTCTTTAAAACCTAGAACCAATGAATATTTTTTGAACAGGATCATTGAAAATTTTCAAATATTTTTTTGAATCGACCTGAATTAAACAAATGAACTTTATCTTTTGTGTTTAATTAAAAGCTTCTCTCTATTTGCTTGGTGGCCAAAAGAGTAGTGACTTGGTTTATTATGATCATAATCAGTTTTCAATTCAAATATAAGGGTTTGTCTGTTTAGTGGCATATCAACTCTCAAATGCTGAAATTTAATTTTCTTGTGAGCATTAGTAATTTCATTTACAAAAATGTATTGCTGGTAATTTTTTTCTTTAAAAATGTATTTTTACTATCAAAATATATTTTTAAACTTTCATAGTGCCTTGATCCCAGTTTGGGGCTTAATTATTTGCCCATAGTTGGGATCCTAACAGGTGCTACCACTCTGGGTTAGGGTGGACCTGCAAACAACAATTTAGAGGTGGTTCCACACTCCTCAAAACTTCTTGTTCAGAAGCCTTGCTGCCAGATGTAGTTTATTGTCATACCCAGGACTCAAATACAGTGGAGAAAATAAGTATTTCATGCCCTGCTGATTTTCTGAATTTTGCTACCTTATAAAAATGGGAACAGTCTATAATTTTCAGGGTAGGTCCATCTTGAAAGTGAGAGATAGAATATCAAAAAATTCTAGAAAATCACATTATATTAATTTTTGAACATTTATTTCTTTTTTGTTGAAAAAATATATATTTAACCCCCTACCAACCAGCAACGATTCAGGCCCCACAGACTGGTTTTGTGACCAGGAGGCATATAGACTAGTTCTATTACTCAATTATTACTCCTAATCAAGTACTCATTACTTGTATAAAAGACACTAGTTTACCGAATCCTTCAATGAATCAGAGCCTAATCTCTCCACAATGGGAAAGACGAAAGAATTGTCTAAGGACATGTGGGACAAAAATGTATACCTGCACAAGACTGGAATGGGCTACAAGATGATTGGCAAGCAGGTAGATGAGAAGGAGTCAACTGTTGGTGCGATAATAAGAAAATGGAAGAAACACCAATTGTCTATGATTCTCCCTTGTTCTGGAGATCCATGCAAGATCTCCCAATGTGGAATGAACCTGATGATGAGAAAGGTGAGGAAACAACCCAGAACTACGTGGCAAGAGCTTGTTGATGATCTCAAGGCAGCTGGGACCACAGTCACCACAATAACCATTAGTAACACACTATGTCATAGTGGACTGAAATCATATAGTGTCTGCAACATCCCCCTACTGAAGAAGGCACATCTACAGGCCTGTCAGAAGTTTGTAAATGAACACCTGGATGATTCAGGGGAGGTTTGGGAGAAAGTGCTGTGGTCAGACAAAACTAAAATTAAGCTTTTTGGCATCAACTTGACAATGACAATATGACAATAACCCAAAGAAGACAGCTAAGGTAACAAAGGAGTGGCTCAAGAAGAAGAACATTAAGGCAACGGACTGACTAGAGTCAGTCTCCGGATCTTAATCCTTTAGAGAATCTGTGGCTGGAGCTGAAGCTTTGAATTGCCCAATGACAACCCACAAACCTTAAGGATTTGAAGTGGATCTGTAAAGAGGAGTGGGCCAAAATCCTCCTGGGATCTGTAAAAACTTGGTAACCAACTACAGAAAACATCAGGCTGTTGTGCTTGCCAGCAAGGGTTTCTTCACCAAATACTGAGTTATGTTTTGCTATGGGGTGAAATACTTATTTTTTCAATAAAAAAGAAATAAATGTTCAATAATTAATATAACATGATTTTTTAGAATTTTTTTATATTCTATCTCTCACTTTCAAGATGGACCTACCCTGAAAATTATAGACTGTTGCTATTTTTATAAGGTGGCAAACTAAAAAAATCAGCAGCGGATGAAATACTTATTTTCTCCAATGTATATGACATATTCAAGGTCAACTGTTCTTTCAACTGGGTGCTCAGTCAGTGAATGCCAAATGTTTTCTTATAAAGAAATGGCTAATATCATCATTACTATTACTATCTATCTATGATGATTTTCTAAGCATAGCTTAGATGTGGCACAAGGTCGAAATTATGGGGTATCCAGTGAGGATCGAACTCATTACAATCATAATTGTTTTAGCAAAACAAGCTTGCTTACCATTATGCTTGGTAGGTTATGTACTGTTTTCCTCTCATCTTCAATCTGTGCTGTGAGTATCAAATATTCTAAGCCCTCTTTCCTCATTATATGCCTTAGAAATTTCAAATATCACTTTCTGATATTAAGTATAAATATCCTCTTTGTTTCCTTTTTCTATAAAACTTGGTTGTTGATCACATGTTTGGTCCATGGTATTCTGATCATCTTTCAATAGAACCATGTTTCTGTTGCCTAAAGTCTCTTCTTCATCTGAGACTGTCCAGCATTCACTGCTATATAGGAAGATAGATATTACATAACAGTTCTGTACTCTTTTCTTTGTAATGAACAAATTTTATTGATGTAGTTTTGTATACATTTCTTCTTTCTTTAACAAAATTATCATGTGTAAATGCCCCAGTCTTATTTGGGAATTAGCACCATTCCTGTTAAACAATTCTACAATATTCCCATTCTTTTTTTCCTTTTTCTTTTTCACAGCTCTTTTACATGTTCATGTGGTGAATTCTCTCTCTCTCTCTCTCTCTCTCTCTCTCTCTCTCTCTGATCTCTAGATTTTAATCAAAGCCACATTTGGTGATGGAGATCCTTCCCAGAGCCATTTTATTTGGCTTCTCAATCTTTTCCCCAAGATCTTGTGGCAAGAGCAACCTCTTTGTTTATACAAGTCATTCACCCACAGATTGACTTACTAATTCTCTTGCCTTATGGCTCATAGAGATGGATTGAATTACAGTTCAAAAGTGTTTAAAATGTATTCAGAACAAGTTAAATATATCTTTTTATCTAAAGAGTTAGCTGTGCTTGTGATTGCTGGGACCAAGAGTGGATGATTCCCCCCCATCCCCGAGGTGAGGTACATGTGTGATATTTTCATTTGAATCAACACTGCATTGTTTATCGTCAATATAGTTGAAGTACTAACAAAATACACACTCACTCTTAAAATATCTTAAATAATTCAAACTTCTCGGGTTTTTTTTGTGTCTCTGAAAGATACCTATATAGACATTTTGTTATGTACACAAAAACACATTAGAGCACTAATTCTGTTACATGATATATGTCCTTCTGTATGGCAGAGAATGTTGGACAGTCACCTCACAGATGAAGAAGAGATTTGAACCAACAGAAACAGTGTTCTACTGATGGATGCTGAGAATAGCATAGACCGAACATGTAACCAACAATAGAGTTTTATAAAGTTTTATAGAAAAAGGAAATAAAGAGGACACTAATATTTAATGTCAGAAAGAGATATTTTAAATTTCTAGCACATATAATGAGGAAAGAGGCTTTGGAAAATATTGCCATGGCAATATGTGTTTGTGTGGAAGTAGTAACAACACAGTGTTAGTATTAAATGAATATGTATTTTTTTCAAATAATACTTCTTTTCGCTATTCTTTGATTATGTTAGTTTAAATACACTGTTTTAATATTCACTTTTTAAAAGTATTTTTATTTTTTGAAGGGCTCAATATAAAGCATTCATATGTACCCATTGATATATTTAGGATTTCAATACAAAAGGAAAATATGAAGGAGAAACAGGCTGCCCCCTTAAGGTAAGACTATAAGAATATTGTAAAGTGGCAACATTAGGGGAAATAGAAAAATCAGGCGTACCTGACCACATATGGAAGGAAAGGAAGATCACTGCATCCTGTGGTATGAGGTTGAAATAATAGAGAGCACCACTGGAAATACAAAAATTTAAGGAATCAGCACATATGCTAGGCCACAAAAATCTTCTGAGCCAACCAACCATAGAAATGAATACAATATGAGAACCAGTAATAAGGAGTGCTAGTTGAAAGCAATGAATAACAACAAAAATTCCAATAGAAGCTCTGGTAAAAAATGCAATAATAATAACAGAAAAAAAAGAAGCAATATGAATTGGTTACTGAGACATTAGGTGTATAATTCCCAAAAAATAAGTCATCAAGGACACATGGCCCAGTGGCTAAAGACATTGGTTAGAACCAGTGACTAGACCCAAAGAGTTGTGAGTTCAGTACCAGGCCACAGCAGTGGTGAACCAAGAACTTGGAGAGTTGAGTTAAAGGGAAATTACCCAGACATCTGGAAGAGGTATGACACATGGAACTAGAACAATCTACCCTGATGGATGCAATAAAGGGTTCGGTTTGAAATTTCAATCACCTGAAGAAGTGTACATGGCCAAAATGTTGTAAATATGGCATTGAAGATTCAGATAATGTAATTAATGCATGGAATTAAAGGAATATCCCATATTAGTTAAAAAGTTTTATTGCAATTTTCTACTTGTTATTTATGTGAATTAGGCTTCTTAACCCTAAATAAAATAAGAAGTAAGAAAGTCTATGCTCAACTGAAGAAGTGAAGGTCAGCTTATCTCCAATTATTTGACCAAATGAAAAAAAACATCAGGCACATATTTCACACTAAATAAACTGCGCAAATAGTTGAATAGAAGCATTGAAATAAACTAAGTTCATATTTGTATGTGTATTTTAAAGAAAAAATCTATGGTTTTATTTCATAACATTTAAATGTACACCCTTTATAAATTTTGTTAAGTGTGCTGTGATATTTTCATTTATTCCTAGGAGTGCCTTTGCTTAAAAAGATTGAGAAACACTGCATATGCTCAAATATAAGAATATATATATATAGAATGTGTATATTCTCAAACAATATAAAAAATTATAGAAATGGATTTACTGTCTCCTATAATAATGGCAATAGTAATATTAGACATTTATAAGGAAAAATTTGGCATTTATTGACCACATAGCCAATGTGGCTTTTGGTTGTGAATTATAAAAAAGATTGATAACAGCTACTGAACTTGAGAAAAATATTTTTTATGAAAAAATTGATTTAAAAGAATGATTTTAGAAATTAATTAACCGTTTTTAAAGCCATAATAAAATTTTGATTATTTAAAATTAAAAGGGTAATAAAAAAGAAAAGTGGATTGACCAGCACATGAAAACAGGGAGAAAAGAACCAGAATATTAAGAACACTGGCTAAAGGCATGAAAAGACCAAAGTACTGCCCTTAAGTAAACAACCCAAAGAGAAATGTATAAATTGAGTGAAAAATTACATGAAAACTGATTTCTCAATAGTAATTTTTAGTGATGAAGGTAGAGCTACATTGGAAGAACTTGATGTTTGGACTAGAAGTTGGGTCCTTCATGGAAATAACTGACAAATACAACTTAGAAGACAGCAGAAGGGAGGTGGGATCATTTTAGGGGATTATATTGCAGGCAGTAATATTAGAGATTTCGAAAAATCGATGATAGCTCAATATAAATAGAGAGAAATATAGTTCTTGAAAAGGATCTATTTTTAACAATACAGGTTACAAACTAAAATTTTAAGCTAAAGAGTAAATTCCTGCAAGACCATGCTCCTTTATATTTTATAAAAATTATTATTATCTTCTTCCTTGTTAGCTATGTCTCCTCAGGATGTAGGCAATCATGGCTCTCCACAATCTCCTGTACTTCATAACTCTTAATAAATTTTGTCTTTTTGTTATTTCTCCTAAACCCTGTTCCACCATCCATTTACTCAAGCTCACTAAGTAGGCTATACATTGTTTTACTTTGTCCCTCTTGCCTTCAATCTGTCTTGTGAGTATCAGATTTTCCAAGCCCTCTTTCACCATAATGTGGCCTAGAAATTTCTCATATCTCTTCCTGATGTTAAGTATGTGTATTTTTATTTCAATTTTCCTTAAAACTTCATTGTTTGCTTATATATTTGGTCCATGGTATCCTAAGCATCTTTCTGTAGCACCACATTTCTATTGCTTCAAGTCTCTTCTTCATCTTTGAGGAGATTGTTCAGCATTCACTGCCATATAGTAGAACAGATATCATGTAACAGTTCAGTACTCCTTTCTTTGTTTCTAACAAAGTTTTTCTTTTTCTTAATACTCTGCTTAGCTTTTGGAATGCATTATTATTTTTCAAAGACATCAAATTAATGGAATGCTCCCCAGCCTCTTCATATATTAATCTTTAATAATGGTTTTTTAATCATTTCTCCAAGGTGATAAAGCCACTAAGATGCAAGGGGTTACTGAGAGTAAATTAGTGTGGAGAGAGGACAATAAAAGAACAGGATTATATTTTTAAAACTCATTATCTACATTACCAAAAAAGGTTTCAAAGATACCAAGTTAATGGAATGGCCCCTAACCCCTGCAGATACTAATTCAATAAAAATGTGTATTTCATCATTATAAGAATTATATACAAGAATATATATCTCTTAAAAAATATTCAAGCCCAGCGGCTCTCTAGGAATGAATAAAACTGTTGCCGCAAATATTAAAGTTTGAACAATAGAAAAGTCTGCAAAATCAATGAATGGAAATACCATTGAGGTACCGACCAGACTTGATGTTGCTTAATTTTGGTGATTAGATAAGAACTGGTATTTTAACATGATATGACCATAAGCCAAGATAAGAAGGAAAAAGAGACAAAAATAGGCATATGAAAAAGAAAAGAAAGAAAAAGAGAAAGAGAAAGGAAAAAGAAAAACAAAGAAAAAGAAAAAAAGATCAAATGAAGAAAAAAGGGAAAGATGAAAAAAGAATAGGAGTAAAGGAAAAAAAAAAAGAAAAGGTAAAGAAAGAAACCTGGATGGAAAAGGAAAAGAAATCAAAGAAAAAGAGACAAAGAGCTTCAAAAAGAGGAATTAAAAGAGAAATCTGAAAAGAAGAAAAAGTAGAAAAAAAAAAAGAAGGAATAAAGTGAAACAAATGAAAAGAGAAGAAAGAAAAATGGAATAAGAAAAGCAGAAAGAAAAAGAGCCAGAATGGAAGAGAAAGGACACAAAAAAGTGAAAACAAGTAAAAATAAGAGGAAGGAAAAGACAAAGATAAAAGGGAGAAAAAACAGAAAAAGAGGAAAAGAAAATAGGGAGAAAAAGAGATAGGAAAAAGAAAATAAGGAATAAAGAGAAAAAGAGAAATGAAAAGTAGAAAGGGAAAAGAAAACACAGAAAAAGAAAAAATAATTTAAATAAAAGTGAACAGCAAAGAAAGCATAAAAAGCAAACAGGCAAATTTACAAACTAATGTGATGGGAGTATTTGATGAGAGATATCGTTGAAACTGAACTTCAAATGACAGACGAGACAATAATATACAAGATAAACAAATGGAGGCCACTCATGGCAGGGAATGAGATGTAGACAGAAATTGGATTCAAAGAAGAGGGTAGAGGGAATCCCCACCCTAATTTGTTAACTTGTTTATTTATCTATTTATTTTAAATCTGCGGAAGGCACGCTCTCTTACAGAGAAAGAAAACAGAACAAATTAGGTAAAAAGACATGATGTCTGAAGATCCTTACAGATTTTTCAATTCTAAAACTCTTCTGATGATAAAAAAAAGCAGTGAAGAAGATGAGGATATTAGTCACATAAACTGGCATCTCAAAGCAAAAAAACAAAATGTATAATTAGAAAGGAAAAATCTTGTACATGTGATAATTCACAAAAATAAGACATAAAAATAGATCTGTACTAAAGCCGAAGTAACTTTCCTCATCAGAGATCCATATTAGTGAGCACTAAATTAGTACCTACTTTGATTGAAAGTTGGAACTACCATAACTTCTTATTTCATATGTCACTGAAGCAATGAAAATAATGAAACCTCGTTGCCAATCTAGTACTACACTTAAGTTCATGAGGTTAAGGCAGCAATGAGGAAAGCTCATTAGAACAATTGTCGTGAAAATATTTATAGAAAAGGTACAGGAAAGCTATGTCATGGCAGTGGGAAAGTGATTGAAGGTGAGATGCCATGTCAGGACCAATAAAAAAACAGACCCTTCTTTGGATTTTGTTAAGAATCTCAAGATATATAGGAAAAACACCAGACGTGGCATCAATATTCAGTGCACAGACAAATGGTAGGTTTATAAATGTACAAGATGGATTCTGGAGAGAAAGATTGTCTAACATAACACAGTGAACTGATTTTCCTTGCAGAAGACCTAGCAATTGTTTCAATCTAATCATTCTAATTCATGTTAATGGAAAAATTTGTGTCTGAGAAGCTGCAATAAATTGTTCTCCTTGAGGTTAGCATCAGTCATGCTGATAAAAGACAAAAAGATCTTCTAAAATGATTAAAAGAAAGCAGTTTCATTTTGGAGGTGTTAAAATTTACAAGCTATTTCTTGCCCCAGTTAACAACCTATAGGACTTACTATTAAGACAGAAGTGAATAATTATGTCATAAGCATAAATTTTATGCTGATGACACCAGTATCATCAATTACTAACATAGTATTTATTAAATACTGTGTTGGGAATTGATGATACTGGTAAGGTCATTGATGATAAGAAATTTAGTGTCAGTTTAAATATTGACTGTTGTTACTTTTTTTTTATTGGATATTTTGATTTTAGAGCACTTACAGTGATATATGAAAGTACATCAAAATCCAAAGAAGGGTCTATTTTTTTATTGGTCCTGACCTGTCATCTCAGCTTCAGTCACTTTGTCACTGCTATGACATGGCTTTTCTGTACCTTTTCTATAAATATTTTCATGGCAATTATTCTAATGAGCTTTCCTCATTGCTGCCCTAACCTCATGAACTTAAGTGTAGTACTAGATTGGCAACTAGGTTTCATTATTTTACTGTTCATTGTCTTTTCTCCTCACTAATGTTTTCTCATTTTCTTTCCTTCTCAGTAACCCCTTGTGCCTTAAAGGCTTTATCACCTTGCTTGGTTTGAAATAATTAAAAAAAAAAATTATAACTTGGATTAATATATGGAGAGGCTAACAACCATTCCATAATTTGGTGTCTTTAAAACCTTTTTTGTTGTAACCTAGAAAAGGTTACTGAATGAGGAATAACCAAAATGGGGGTTGGAAATGGAATGGTAATCTTTATAACATCAACAAAATACAATACTTGCCAGTGGTTTGAAGTAGGTTAACCACTGCTAGTGGTGGGCTTCTTAGACAGCATATTACCCCCACTTACAATAGTGTCCAATGTATTTATGAGGATTGGGACATATCCATTAGTGTTCATAAGAATGGTATATAGCAGTAAGGTAGACAATAATGAGTTTTATGAAATATAAAGGTCTTGCAGGAATTTAATCTTCAGCTTAAAATCTTAGCTTGTGACCTGTACAATGCAAAAAAAAAAAATTGGGGGAGAAAGTACTTGGCATGATCAATAATTGAACAAGGCCAGTATTTTAGAGTCCTTGGTCATGATGATTAGTGACTTTGATGACTTCCAGACAGTTTTATTTAATTAAATAAGCTAGGAGTAGTACACACTTTTATTAAAACAGACATTTTAAAAGTATATATAAATATATACAAAAATTATAAAACAAAGAAGCAGAAGATGGAGGATAAAAAAAAAATTACTCTCTGTAAAGTGGCAGATTGAAAAAAGGAAATAATAAAAAAGGGCTAACAAGTTATCAATCCTCACTCTTCAGAGCCAATCAAGGACAAAAATATGTGCACAAGCCAGTTCTTATTTACACTACTTATATGCAAACTGTTGTCCTCATTTTTGTTGTTGTTATCACCAATAGTCCATATGTAAATAGTGTAAACAATAATAACTCTTCATCCCAGAAATTAAGTACAACCCATGTCATTTCTTTTACCCAGTCTCACACTTAAAGCTTAGGTCAACCCATGGTATGGTTTCCAGGCACTTCCCAATAGTGCAATATGTTGAGATCATCACCCCAGACCAATATTATCAAGAAATAGTCTCATTAACAAATTTTCCTTGGGTCTCAAATACTGGCCAGAATGCTAATGTTCTAACCACTCAGCCACATGGCTATTCTATAGCAGTGAAAAAACTATAAAATATCAGATTATAACGTAAGCAATCATGAATATAAGTTGGTAAATATTTTAGAGTGTTTATGTCGTCTTACCTGACAACAACACTTCATGATTTTAGGAAGTTGACTCTGATGGCATGCATCAAAGAAGAGAGATATCATTATGACGGTAGATTTGTCATTATAAGCCCTGATATTATCTCTGTTCTGTCAGGGAATAATATGCTTAAATTAATAGCACATGAATATTTCGCAGATAATAGGCTATCAATTAAAGCTGCCAAATAGTCTTTTCAAATGATAGCGACAAGAATCAATATCAGTTCACAGCAGGAAACAAATGAGAGCTTAATTTTGTAATTACAGTGCAAGTCAACAGACGGGAATAATTCTTGTTGATTAGAAAACAAAAAAAAAAAAACACAAAATGAGAAATATTAAAAATAAACACCAAGCTTTAAGTTCAGGGGTGGTGGCTTGATTGGCTAAGAGGACAAAATGGTTAAATTTTTAAATAATCTAGGTAGATGATGCACTTTAATAGGAAAAAAAAACAAAAAACAAACTAGCATAGAAAAGACTGATAGATAATTGATATTAAATATCCAAACAAAGGAGACAGAATATATGAAAATCATTTGAATGTTTAATAGATTTTTTTATTTTGTTGTCAATTATTCCATATCAAGTCACCCTTTCTAGTACCAGGAGTTATCATTATTTACACTAAAACTGTGTAAATAATGTCATCTTTGTTGCCGTTATTACAGTGTTTCAGCCATTGGGTCTTTCAGCAGGTGTATGTCAATCAGGGTAACCTACAGGGAATTCTGAACTGAACTCTTTGTTTAATCTACAGGGGTAGACTTCTTGTTCTACTGTCCATGTCAAAGGATATCTCATCTAGTGTTTAAGTACTTCTCACCCTCTCCCCTATTAATGACACACACACACACATTATAATAAAGAGAAATAACAGTAAGATATATAATCTGGTGTTCTTATTAATATTTTTATTTTTTACAAAACAGTGCTCAATGCAAATCTACAGAGCATAAATATTATAAATTTACTTATTTAAAAATATGGTTCCATTGCTACACAGGAATTAACCATGTTTCAAAGACAGAAGCTAAAACTTCAAATTCAATTATAGAATTAAATTAAAGTCCCTAGATCTGTTTCATTTTCAAGCAAATTTTGGAAGAACTTATTTTGAAATTTACTGAGTTTTACAAGCACATACATTCTTAATATTAGTTTCTATGGATATAGGGAAATCTAAATCATTTTAACAAGGGGCGGTAGGGTATTCTTTTTCACCGATAACTATTGTATCAAAAATTATGAGTTACTTTTGAAAAGAGGTCAAGGTAGGGTAGGGGTGCCTTTTAAAACATTTTCTAACAAATGATGACATTCGTTCAATGCATGTCATCTGGTCTTTTTCAACAACAAAAAGATTTTCAGCACTTTTGTTTTGCCGTCAAATTTGTACTTGTATACATGAAGATTTTTTCTAAAAGCCTTGTTTGTATATGAATATGTCGTATTGAACTATAATTTTAAAATATTATTCTTTTAATTACTAATAGACTGTACATCTTTTAAAACAAATAAATGTAATAGAATTACTTAAATTATTTAAAAATTATTTAAATATCAAATATAAATATGTATTTATATTAATTTATCAGTTATTTTTGTATTTTTTAAACATTACTTAAGGAAGACTTTTGACAATGTCGGCAAAGAATAGCTATTTCATTTCTTTGATTTAGTAAATTTTTATTTTTCATAAACCTAGTAATATGTAGTTTCTCATGTATGCACAAAAGACATGGGTCATTTAATGACCTACATATCCTAGCTTTTCTTATTAATTTCCATTTTACAGTAGGTGCTTTATTGGTTTCTTTTAAGTGCCAGAAATATTTTGATAGGGACATCTGATTTCGGTATTTATTTATCCTAAAAGAACTTTGATGTTGATTGAACCGTTTTTTGAACTCATGTCTTGTGCATCCAGTGTATGCAGACTTTTACGTTGTCTGGACCCTTAATAGATGAGATATTGCATTGGTATACTAATGACTAATGACTCATGACTCAGTGCAACATTTGTTATTAAGAGGACAGTTATGAGGATTTCTGCTGTTACATAATTTTTGTTTATCTTCAACTCTTTTTATTATTATACTGTCTAAATTTCTTTGGTCTTGGTCTAAGTGTTTATTCAAGATATTAGCATTATGTTTCTTAATCATTTTTTCTAAGTTAGAGGGAGAGAGAAAGAGATACACAAAAACACACACACACATACACACACAAGGTGAGTGCTGAAAACTTCTTGCCCAGATATTTTCCTAAAAATTGATCAAACATCAGATTTTGGTGGCTGGAAAAGGTTTTTTCATTGGACCAAGAATTTTTTTGATAACACCTCATGTGAATAAAGACAAACTTTCTTTACCAACATGTTTTGTCCTCTCATGGACTTTATTAAAGCAAATTTTCCTTTTGTCTTTATTTATATAGTCTTTTTACAGACATATTTTATTTATGTCTGAATGTTTACACCTCCTCATATGTATTATTGACAGGATATAATTATTAAATGAATAATATAAAAGATATAATTAATCAAATGAATAGTATAAAGGATATAATTAATCAAATGAATAATATAAATGCATTGCTAATGCTTTTATTACAGAAATGCATTTGAAATGAGAAAGAAATAGACTGACAATGGTCAGGAATTAAAGCAAACATTAGTCTCAGATAAGTCTATTATACATATAATGAAAATGCATTTCACATGCTTTTTATGATATAATAGAAATGCATTGCAAAAATATTTGCAAAACAAATGTATTGAAAATCAGGAAGAAAGGGATTGTCAATGTTCTTAAATAGTCTCATCAGATTGAGACTTTCATATGGATGCCATGCATGATGCCAAAGAGTTCAGAAATATTTAAACTGTCAGCTGTATGCAATTACTTTCTAAGATCAATGGTGAAAAAAGGCTTTGAGCAAGTAAAACATGATGGTCTTGGCAAAAGTCATCCTTTTTTTAACATTGTGGACTGGTGCTACAGAATCACAAAGAATTGTACCAAATAACAGAAACCACATTGTTTGAGAACTACCAACAGTAGCAACAACTAAAACGGATAGCACATGTAACCTGAAGAGAAAATAATGTTAAGATGTCAACATTTCACATTACTTCAAACAAAAGTTTAGGAAGGAAACCTCTGTCAATAAAGGAAAGAATGATAAAATCAATTGAACTTGAGAAACCTGTTTTCCTAAAAAATTCTTTTAAGAGAAAGATTTTGTAAATGTCAACCAAAAACAGTACTGGCTGCTCAGTCAATGATTGCAAAATGTTTTCTTATAAGAAAACAGTTAATATTACCATTACCAATGGCCAAGAATTAAAGCAAATATTACTGAATGAATAATCTTATATATATAATTTTTATACTTAGATTTTGCCAACATTCAATGATTCCTCTCTTCAAATCACTAAGTTGAATTCAGTGTTGTTTTTAGTTGGTATTAATGGTAATTTGGAAAAAGTGTTTATTTCTTCAATGAAATAGTTTGAGTTGAAGCCAAGCTGATGGCAAATAAATTTTGAACCAACTTTTTGAAATGACTGCACATGGTAAGCAACGTTATGTGTCATCTTTTTACCAAGTCATTAACCATCTGTCAAAGCTATTAGTTTTTTTTTCAGGTTAAAATAATTTTTTAAAAACTTCTGTAGTATTTGATAACTAGAGTTATCTTCCCTGCGGGCCTACCTTTTTGGCATTCTGAAACTTGAACAGATACAAGTGAGTGGTGATGGCTGCTTTGCAACCAGCAACAATAGATTGAAGGATCCAACTACCAAAATGTAGCCAATGAATAGATTCTGGTGAGCTCAAAAAAGCCCATACAGCTGGGGGTTCATGCACTGAAAGCCCTTAAGAAAATTTTGAAATTTGACCAATTACAGAGAAACTTTGATAAAATGGGTATTAGAGCAGATTCTATGGTTGACATTACCTACTTCAACCTATTGGCTTATGATTCTATCACTAAAATAGCCTTATTTTAATAACAAATGTTTTTTTTAAAACTGATTTTGTTAAAAAATTCATTCATGGGTCCCTCTGGGATTAGGGGCCCTGAATCTTAAGTTTTATTAGTTTCATAGTTACTCTGCGGCCACTGGTCTGTACATTCCATCTAAACCAATTTCCATTATATTTTTTGGACAAGCTGAGTTAAATACTATTATGAGACCGGAAACTACCTACACAATAGACTCTTCCAGGCCTATATTAAGTAGGTGACATAGCACTCTAGAGAGTGACATAGAGAGACACAGAGAGACAGTAAGAGTCTAGTACGACTACCAGTGTTGGACACTAACTTATAGTAAGCTCTGCTTACAGTATCACTCTAACCTGTTGTTAATATATCTTTCTTACATCTAATCCGTGTTCCGTGTTTTCCTTCTGTGGTCCCAACTTTGGCCCCACATCAGTGGTGACGAGGATTCGAGAAATGCACTCACGGCGAAACCTAAATACCTTGCCAGTTCCACATCTGTGTCGACGAAGAATTCGAGAAACACATTCACGTTGAAAACTGCAATACTTTGTCAGTCCCACAGCAGTGGCGACAGAAAGATTCGAGAATTTCGTTCTCACCATATCAATAGCAACAGTACTTGAAAAGTACACAAACTACATGCATTCCCACAGCAGTGTTGAATGAGAAATTAAGCTGGTATTACTACATTAGTGATTTAAACGCAACACCCAGCGTCTACATATATTCCAATACCAAACGTCAGTGATGAGCAGTGTTTTGACATCAGCGGAATATTAAAGTCTGTCAAAATAACAAGAATGAATTCTTACACACTCACACACAGAAAAAAAAAACAGTTGTTTGTAAAACAAACTGACAATACAAGAGCAAGTACTACCATTGTATTCAAGTTTTCAAAAAAAACTATCGAAAAATTTTTTATGTAACTGAGTTGAACTCGGGCATAAAATTATTCTCCCCTCAAATTCACTGAGGTGAGTTTTCTCTTTTTGTACCTTTCTAAAAAAAAAAAAAATACATAAGTGTGGTGAAAATTTATTCAATTACGGCAAAATTAACGGAACCACGGGGAAAAAAAAAGCTAAACACATAATTAGTTTAACTATTGTCTGTCCATATTTTTTTTTCTGTAAAAGAAAAAAAAAAGGAACAAAAATCTATCAAGATTTTTTTTGTGTATCTCCTCTTAGTACACGTGTTTCAAAGCAACAAAAAAAGCGTTGTCATTTCTAAATATGGAAGATTTTCAAAAAGTAGTTGCCCAAATGTTAAAACTAAATTTGGATCAGCAACAAAAATCAGAAGAAAGACAACAACAACTATTTTTGGAATTACATAAACAACAAAGGGAATTCCAAAAAATTACGCTTCAGAATGCTGAACTACAACAGAAACAACTTAAAGAATTACTCATAATTGCATTAAAAGGCTCAAACTCTGAAAAAGATATAATATTCTCCCAGGGTACAATCTACAATTCAATGGAAACCTTTGAGTACATACCAGAGGAAGACAAAACGTTCCAGGCTTTTTACAGGCGCTACGAAGATATTTTCAACGTAGACTGTAAACAATGGTCCAGTAAAAAGAAGGTACGTCTTCTATTGAGAAAACTGGAAACTGCAGAACATAGTAGGTTCGTAGACTTCATACTACCCGAGAAAATGACTGACTTGGATTTTTCAGAGACTATTAAGCTCCTATCATAACTATTCGACTTTAACACAACCTTGTTCCACAAACGTTGGAAATGCCTGAACACAGTCAAAGACAACCAGCAAGATTTTCTAACGTTTGCAGCATCAGTAAACAAGCTCTGTAATGATTTTAAACTAGCCGAACTGACTGCCGATGATTTCAAGTGCTTGATTTTCACACAAGGTCTAGTATCAGCAGAAGACACCGAAGTCAGACGACGGGTACCGACCAAGCTTGAGAACGAACAAGAATTGACTCTCCAAAAACTGGCAGAGGACTGTCAAAGAGTAATATCTGTAAAGTGTGACTCAAACACTATCGAGGAATCAGGTGTGACTCAGATTAATAAAATCAGAAGTAAGTCTACCTCCTATTCCCCTCAAAAAGACAAAAGGCAAATCTCATGTCCTAAATTACGCAGTAACCAAAACCCAAATAGGTTAAAGAAACCACCCGGACCATGTTACCATTGTGGTAAATGGCATTGGATGAAATTCTGTCCAGTTAAGAACAAAAAATATTGCAAAAATTGCAATAAAAGTGAGCATACTTTAACTTTGTGCTGGTACAGCAACAGAACAAGAAAACCCAAAAATAAAATTAGGCAAACTCAATCTGACAATATTGTCGATAGGAATTTAAGAAAATATGTAACTGTGGATATTTTCAATAAGTCCATTAAATTCCAGCTTGAGTCGGGTTCCGATCTTTCAACCATTAACTGGTGTACTTGGCGATAATTGAACAAGCCGACCTTATTAAAAACGGATAAAACAGCAAAATCCGTAACTGGCAAAAAGATTAACATTTTAGGCGAGGTAATACTTACAGTAACACTAAATGGAGTTACCAAAAAGCTCAAAGCCTACGTATTGAAAACTTCAGTTAACTTATTCGGAACTGATTGGATAGAAAAATTCAATCTTTGGGATTGCCCAATGAGTACATTTTGTCGCAAGATACAAAGTACAACGTCCAATTTGGTAAATCTAAAAAAGGAACTCAAACAACATTTTCCCCAGGTTTTTTCTGGCGGCCTTGGGAAATGTACTAAAATGAAAGCTAAGTTCAAGGTGAAGGACAGTGCACAACCGGTATTCAAAAAGAAATGGAATGTCCCTTTCGCTGCTCTAGAGCAGATTAATAAAGAGTTAGACAGACTCGAACAAGCAGGTATTCTGTCAAAAACAGATTTCAGCGAGTTTGCAGAACCTATGGTCTACGTAAAAAAGAAGTCCAATCAAATACGAGTATGCGCAGATTTTTCCACAGGGTTAAACGATGCCTTGCAAGATCACCACTATCCTCTCCCAAGCCCTGAAGAAATTTTCAGTAAACTCAATGGTGGAAAATTTTTTTTTAAAATCGACTTCTCGGACGCATACCTTCAGATAGAGGTGGAAGAAGAAAGTTCCAAATTGCTCTGCATAAACACCCATAGAGGGTTGTACAAATACAACAGGCTGGTTTTTGGAGTAAAGGTTGCGCCTGCAATTTTCCAGCAGGTCATGGATGCCATGCTGGGCGACCTTGACTATGCAACAGCCTATTTGGATGATATACTGGTTACCAGTAAAACTATGGCAGAGCACCGGAACCTAATAAATAAACGTATTCGAAAAGATACAAGAATACGGATTTAAGGTTAAGGAGGAAAAGTGTGATTTTTTCTTACCAGAGATTAAATACTTAGGTCACATTATAAATAAAGATGGTCGTCGGCCAGATCCAGAAAGAGCCAACGCGATCAGAAACATGCTGGCCCCAGATAATGTTCAAGCGTTACAAAGCTTCCATGGCCTAGCTAACTTTTACCAAGGGTTCATTAAGAACATGCAAAATTTGAGAGGACTTCTCAACCAACTTTTAAAAAAGGACAAACCATGGTCATGGACCCCGGAATGTCAAGATGCATTCGAGAAGATCAAGAAAACTCTTACTTCAGACCTCTCCCTCACCCATTACGACCCTAGTCTCGACATCATTGTCGCAAGTGATGCAAGCTCGTACGGCATTGGTGCTTGCATTTTGCATAAACTGCCAGATGGTTCGTGAAAAGCTGTGACTCACGCATCAAGATTTCTACTTCCAGCTGAAAAACAATAAATCCCAAGAGGAAAAAGTATTAAGTTTTATTTTTTTCTCTCCTTTTCAAAAAGAAAACTCTTTGGAAGGTGGGTATTGTGAGACCGGAAACTACCTACACAATAGACTCTTCCAGGCCTATATTAAGTAGGTGACATAGCACTCTACAGAAAGTGACACAGAGTGACAGTGAGAGCCGCGTACGACAACCAGTATTGGACACTAACATATAGTAAGCTCTGCTTACACTATCTCTGTAACCTGTTGTTAATATATCTTTCTTACATCTAATCCGTGTTCTGTGTTTTCCTTCTGTGGTCCCAACTTTGGCCCCACATCAAATACTTACTACCAAAAGCTGACACAATTTTCTTTTTACAAATACTGTTTAAGGGTTCATAATTTTAATAATTATGTTTTTCCTGAGATATTTCTGTGATGAATACAGTAACACGTCTAAACACAAATACTTAGACAATTGTAGAAAGAAGCATGAGAAATGCATTATATACTGAGTGAACTTGCAGTAAAATTACAAAGGATGTTAACTGTTTACTTGGTTCTGTAAAAGATACCCTGAATTGATTCAAATCAATAGATAAATTTGAAAATATACCAAGAACAAGATTATTTCCTAAACTAAATCCATCAGAGAGAAGTATCTTCAGCATCCAAACCTATTAGAATAGGAGAAAATGTGTTCATGAATTTGTTGAAATGAACTCTATGTATCAAGAATTCTAGGTTCACTGTTTATAAAATAATAAAATATGAAATAGTTTCAGCCAAAAATCCCTTCCTAAAGAGAAGATATAAATCCAAATGATCAGAAAATAAAGGAAATGGAACACTGACCAATAGAAAAAAGTTCTTTGGAAAGACAAATTCAAATTTAAACTATTTGCAATTATCAAACAAAGAAAGTAAATTACAGGTAAGCCTACAGAAGGTAGTAAAGAAAATTGAGCATAAAGGAGTAAGCATCAATTGTATGAAGACACAGTGGATGGTTGTCAGCAATAGAAACAACCCCAGATGCAAACTACAAATTGGAGACAAGACACCAAACCCAAGTAAGAATAATATTTCAAAATATCTAGGAAGTGCTTTAACAGAGGACAGAAAATGCAAACAGGAGAAATCTGAAGGTGCATTAGAATAGGAAAAGATGCCTTCCAAAAGTTAAGCAAAGTATTAAGAAACAGGAAAATTTTGTAAGAAACAATGAAAATACTGGTCCTCCTATATGGCAGTGGATTCTGGACAATCTCCTTATAGACGAAGAAAAGAGGAAAAGAGTAAGGGAAATGTGGTTCTACAGAAGGATCCTGAGAATACCATGGGCTGAACAGATGAGCCACAATGAAGTTTTAAAAAAAATAGCAACAAAAAGGATATTTATACTTAATATCGGGAAGAGACAGTTACTATGCAGTGATGATTCCATATATAGTGTTGAATGCGCGCACACACACACACACATATATATATATAAATATATATATATATATATATATATGTATAATTAAAGAAAAAACAAAACTGTTGATGGAAACAATGTACAACTTGCCAGAACCTGAAACACTTATCCAGATGAAGTTTCAAAAACAATACTGAAAAAAGACCTAAAGGCAAATCTACCTTCTCAGTAAAGTGCTAGATTGTTTAGACATAGAAAAAAAAACACTTAACAATGTTAATTCATATGAAAAGATGGCCCTAGTTGTAACCTGAGTTTTATATATATATATATATATATATATATATATATATATATATAAACATTTTAATGATGTGTTTTGTGTTAACTTGGCTTCTCGTTGGAATGAAAGAACAAAACTGCGCGTTTTTTTTTCATTCTGACTAAAAAAAGCTTTAATATATATATATATATATATATATATATATATATATGTAAAAAACAGAAAATATATGAAAATAATTGTGAGACTTAATCCATTTCATGATCATTTGGGAAAGATCATTGAAGATTTCTTGTTTATAAGCAGTAATTTGGACTTTGCTAAGCAAATGCTTTTTCTGTAGCTGAGTGGTATAGCATGTCAGATCTATTGATGGTTCCATATAGGATACAGGTTTGATTCCTGTTGAAGAACATATTTTTTCTATGAAATTTCTCAAACATTCATGCCAGTAAATGTAATTAATACTGTTTATTTAAAAAACAGAGCATTTACTTAAATAAATTGTATCTATTAAAAATAACATCTAAACAGAAAATATATTAAATAATTGTCGGACTTAATCCATTTCATAATATGTTGTCAATGTTTATGTTAAGGTACATTTCATGAGTAGATATGACCATTTAGGAAAGATCATTGAAGATTTGTTGCTTATAAGCAGTAATTTGGACTGTGCTAACCAGATGCTTTCGCTGGAGCTGAGTGAGACACGTCAGATCTATTGACAGTTCCTTATAGGTCACAGTTTCAATTCCTGTCGGAGATTTTCTATGAAATATATATATATATATATATATATATATTGGAGAATATGATACATAAATTTTGTATATATCAGAACAATGTTAGGCAAGTGAATGACAAAGTGGAAAAATTCTGTGTAACGCATTTTCTCTTCTAGTAAGATTCTATTGGACTAAAGTAATGTTTTTTTTTATTGATGGAGTTATATATGTGTAGGGAAAGAGAGGAGTTGTAAAAATGTGAGCATTAGTTATAATTATGTCTTGTCAGTTATGTGCCATGCATGATACATTCTTAGATGAACATGTATCTTTCAATACATGACTGACGAGGCAGATTTTTTCCCTCAGAAGGTTGCCATTTCTTTCTGTGGTAGACCAGTTGTCATCCAAGGCTATAGAACCCGATCTGACCTGCTATTTACCAATAGCTAGGGGAGTGGGGGGGAAGAAGACAATTCATACCTTTCCCAAGGGTATTAGCACATCAGTCAAACAGTTATCTGCCATGCATGATACACGCTTAGGCGATCATGTATCTTTCAATATATGACTGACGAGGCACATTTTTCCCACAATAGGTTGCCATTACTTTCTGCAGTAGACCAGGCTATAGAACCCGGTCTGTTCTTCTATTTACCAATAGCTGGGGGGAGAAGAAGACGATTCATACCTTTCCCAAGGGTATTAGCACATAAGTGAAT
This sequence comes from Acanthosepion pharaonis, assembly GCA_903632075.3. NCBI lineage: Eukaryota > Metazoa > Mollusca > Cephalopoda > Sepiida > Sepiidae > Acanthosepion > Acanthosepion pharaonis. The sequence goes on from CAHIKZ030004203.1 coordinate 531,947, forward strand.
GTAATGGATTTGACTTGAATTTGAACTCGGCTCTCCAATTCTTCAATCCGAGCCATTATCCATTACTCCACCATGCCTATAATTATGTACTGAGGTGAAAAGCTGAAAATGTGGGAATGCTGAAATTTTTCTTATAGGCATGTATGGATATAAAGTCTAGACAGTCTCATTCAATATTCCTATACCGTTGTTTCTGTCACTTTTGTTTTTAAGTATCCCACAACAGAAAATCTGCCAAGAAAGGTGAAATGTTGTAAGAACCTGGATACAAATTTAGTCTGGATGATTTAGCAATCAAAGCATTTTCTATATGTTCTTGCCTTAGTAAATGGCTTGAACTTTTTTCTTTTAATTAAAAATTTTTTTTTTTTTAATTAAAGCCATGTACTAAAGTGAAAATGTATAGAAAGTGCTTTGATTACTAAATCATCAACATTTCACCTTCCTTGTTAGATCTATTACCATAATGCGGAATATTTAAAAACAAAATTGATAAAATAAAAAAACCAAAGCATAGGAATATTAAATGAGATTGTCTAGACTATATGTCCAGACAAATTTAGATTTCAGCATTTCCCCTTGGTAAATAATTATAACTGATATTCATATTTTTACATCTCCATTCCTTGTACAATGTCATCAATAAAAACATTATTTAGTCTGTCTATATTCCTGAGATGAGGTACTGTAACTATTTACACTTTTTACATTGTTTGGAGTATTGTCCTCATCTTTATTGTCATATTCACAACATTTTGGCTGTTATATATTCCGGTCTTCTTTAGGATCTGTGTATATTTCTGAGATGAGGTATTGTAAGTATTGACACTATTTACATTGTTTGGACTGGGCTATGTGTTTATAGGGTGTATATACACTTTTACACATGTGTGCATACATACACATACACCCAGGCAATATACATATATTAGAGCCCTTTTTTTGCATTCTTGTACACATATACATGTCCATTGATATACACCTGTTCATACATACACACACACATATACATATCATAGAGGTTTTTGTTTTTTTTTATATTTATACGTGTATACACATATATTCATGCATACAACTATTTCTTATATATAAATGTACACGCACACACACACACATACACACAAACATATATATATATATATATATATGTTCCCACTCATAAACAACTGTGCATATATATACACGTGCTCACACACTCAAATAGCTATATAATATATATATATATATATATATATATATATATATATATATATATATATATATATAAGAGTGACTTTTTTTTTTAGTTTGTTGGGTGCACTATTTTTTCTGATATTATGGGTAGCATTAGGATGCCTGGTTTGTTTGCTTATATATACATATATATATTCACATACATAATACTAAAATACATAGATATTTCAAACAGCTGACTTCAAGTAGGTCTCTGTTCTTCTCTCCACTAACTCGTATGCTACATTGTGCTACTATTGTCTTTGTGATGATTAGTGAAATACAATATAGTCCTGATCTTAGGTTTACTGTTAAGAATTGCAAGTATTTCCTTCTCAGTGAATTCCATTCTCTCCTGATCAGACTGGCATTTTTTTAAATCAAAACTGTGATGGTGAACCACCAGTGTATTTAGATGGTTGTTTTGCAGAATATCTCTGTGGTGTTCATGTAATCTTTTTCCGAGGTTTCTAGATGTTTCACCAATGTATATCAGTGGGCATTTTGTACATTCTATTTTGTATATTCTTGCCTCTATTCTCTTGTTGTTGACATCTTCTTTGATGTTAACTATATCTCTTATCATTCTAGAGGTGGTGTTGTTGAATTTTATATCAAGGTTGGAGAAGTATTTTTTGATGGTGGCTGTTATGGAGTTGGTAAGTAGGATTATGTGTTGATTTTGTCATGGTTGTCAGGATTATTATTATTTGTGGATTTTTGTGTTTTATTTTTGTATTTTTCTTTGATTTTGTAGTCTATGTGTTTATCATATCTATATGTACACATATGTACCAGTATTAAAAAAAAAGAACTTTCATATATGTATATGCCTGGGTGTATGTTTATTTATGTACACATGTGTGTAAAAGTGTATGATATATTCTCAGCCTATATTTCTGAGATGAGGTATTTACATGATTTATATTGTTCAGACAGTTGTCCTCATCTTTATTGCTATATTCACAATGTTTCAGTTGTTGTATGCTCTGGTCTTCTTCGGTGATATATGTTGGAATTTTGAACCAAATTCTTTATTTAATCCACAGGGGTAGATTGTTCTAATTCCACATGCCATGCCTTTGGGTATCTTTCAGTTAATTCCCTTTAGTAACTCTCCAAGTTTTTGTTCCCTCTGCTGTGGCTATGTATTGAACTTACAACTCTTTGGGTCAAATCACTTTTATATCACAATCAACATTTTTATCCACTGGGCCATGTGTTGTTGGGGATAAAAGCGCTGGTTCAAACAAACACACAGGTGAACAGACACCCTCCAAGGCTGGACATTAGGTGATAAGTTAGGGTAATTAATTTGATTTATGATACCCACTTTCCTCAGAGATCCCAATGCATTTTCCACACAAACAGTTTTGTTTTTCTTTTATTTTAAACTGAGGAAGTAAATGAGACTTCTCCAGTGAAATGAGTCTTTAATAAAATTTTCCACTTTGTCTCTCTCTTTATATATTATATATATATATATATATATATATATATATATATATATATATGTATATATATGTATATGTATGTTTCTATGTATGTATATGGATGCTCTTTGCATTTTATATATATAGATTACACGTTAAAGAAGCCAGTCTTCTGTCTTTGCTTCATCTAGAGATTTGAAATTCTCAATAAAAACATTTTTTATTTTAAGATATATGTTCAGTTAGTACATTTCCCTGAAAATCTATATATTAGATTGTTCAGAAATTAATGTCACATATTGTTAATTCTAAATGAAATACTAATATTCTTTTTCAAATGGAACAAACATTAAATCTGTTAAGAATGTAATTTTCATTATTAACAATGACACAAAACCATTAAGAAACAAATTCTTTTTTTTCTTTGCTGAAAGAATTTGGGATTCTTCATGAAAATAACACTTGAACAAGTCAAAGTATTTTTTAATCATTTCATCCCAAGCAAGATAATGCCACTAGGATGCCATGAGTTACTAGTAATGAAAGAGAATGGGAAGACTTAAGTGAGGACAAAGGACAATAAAAGAACAGAAATTCAGGAAGACAGAAGATAGGGATTGACAATGCATTTAAATTTCTGAAGATTGCAGGAAGCAAAAATCGGAAGTGCAAGAAAAAGAAGCTATTAAAAAAGAACAGGCAGTTGCATCTAGCTAGTTCAACAGTAAAATGGTGAGACCTAGTTGCCAATCTAGTAGCATGCTTAAATTCATGCAGTTGAGGCACTAAGGAAAAAAGCTCATCAGAACAGTTGCCATGAAAATATCTGTAAAAAAGATGGCAGCCATGTCATGTCAGTGACAAAGTGACTCTAAGAACAATTAACTTCTGTCTCAATTCACCCCAAGCATGGCAATAATGCCACTAAGACTCAAAGCAGCTACTGGAAGTGAAAGAGAAGGAAAAAACTTTAGAAGAAACCAGAAACCCAGTAATAGTATGAATTTCAGAGTTTAGGCAGAGATGTTAGAAGTATAACACTGAAGTAGAATTTAGAAAGAACTGGGAACCCAGTCCTAAACAGGAAACAAAGGATAAACCTCTACTCCTGTCCAAAAGATCACCAATTTTTAATAGACAAGAAGACAACACTCAGACAACAACAATGAAAAATGATTGAAAGAAATAGATTAAATTATTTGGAAAATAATATTTTATTTTTAGAAACTTATAAAAAAAGAATAATTCAAATGTATGAAAAGTTAAATCTATTTGTCAAGAATATAATCATCATTCAGATCAGGCTGGAAACAGTGTACTGTTGCCATATTTGGGCAAGAGTTGTCCAGTCCTCACTTTCCAGTCTTGATAGAGTTCAAAAGCTAAACTAAAATCTGATGTTTAATCAAATTTTGGGAAGTGTTCTAAGCTGAGAACATTTCAGCACCCTTCACGTATATGTGGGTGCTTCAAGGTTTTTTTGTTTTTTTTTAAATCAATTAACCTCAAGCAATGTGATAATGTCACCAAGACTCAAGGGGCTACTGGAAGCGAAACAGAAGAAAAAGACTTTAGAAGGAACCAGAAACCCAATAAGAGTATGAATTTCAGAGTTTAGGCAGAGATGTTAGAAGTATAACACTGAAGTAGAATTTAGAAAGAACTGGGAACCCATTCCTAAACAGGAAACAAAGGATAAACCTCTACTCCTGTCCAAAAGATCATCAATTTTTAATAGACAAGAAGACAACAACACAGCACAACACATCAGACAACAACAATGAAAAATTATTGAAAGAAATAGATTAAATTATTTGGAAAATATTGTTTTATTTTTGGAGTCTTATAAAAAAAAAATAATTCAAATGTATGAAAAGTTAAATTTATTTGTCAAGAACATAATCATCATTCAGATCAGGTTGAAAATGGAGTACTGTTGCCACATTTGGGCAAGAGTTGTCCAGTCCTTACTTTCCGGTCTTGATAGAGTCCAAAAGTATATCCGAGTCCTTGTTGAAGGAAAATTATTTTCCACCCTTCAACCTCTCTCTCACAGTCAGGATGTATCAAGCCTCTCATTGCTCCATTGCTTATTTCCATGGAAAGGGCCCGGATGAGCTACATTCCTTGGTTCCATCAGATGTCACCTTCACAGCTAGGACCCACCATGCCACTTACATTGTAACAAACCCCCTACATTCCTGCCATATTCCATCAGTGAGAAGTAAGTTTGACTCAGACAGCTTCTTCTTGCAAAACACTTCTCTGTGGAACTGACTCCCAAGAGGATGTTTCCCTGATCACCACAATCTGTTCAATTCTAAAGTAAACTGTTATCTTCCTCTCCTCTCCGTATAAACTACGACTTAATATAACCCTCTACTGTGCCTTGTACAGGGTGAACTTTTCCGTATAAAAAAAATAACAATGATAAAAGCCCACTATGAAACTAATTCTTCTAATTTTTTTGAAAGAATCTGGAATTGTGGATAAAAAGAATTTCGGTAATGCTGAATTGATGTCTTTTCTTTTAATCATAAGAGATTTCAATTGTTAAATCCTTTGACTTCTGACCAATTTGTTGAACAATCTGAATATGTGATGTTAATGCAATTAAATTGATAAATCTCAAAAATGTTTGAAAATCAAGTATTACAACTCAAACTGGTTTCTTTTTCAAATGATTGCAAATTTCACCTCCTTTGTATAGTGAGATATAGTTTTGGAAGCTTACAAGTTTGTAAAATTCGTAGATTTATGGTGCTTCCTGTTGGTCATGTGGTAGTTATTAATGCTAACATGGACTTTCTCAAAGCCAACAACCGGGGTAACTGTTTTTTTAAATGTTATCATTGGCTAGAAAGTTAAAGTCATCATAGAAGAGGGATTTGACCAAGAGCTTTTACTCACTCAATTTTTTATGGCACCAATATTTAGAGAACTTATTTTAGAGCATTACTTTACTTACAATTATTGCCATGTGACACAAAAACTAGTAGGTGCATCATTTAAATAAATTAGTTCTAAATTATCAACAGTGTCTTTTTATAGCTTTCTGTCACTTATTGCTAACTAAGACAGCTGGTAGATTTACTCAAGTAGTGAAGAAATCATTTTAAGTAACGCAGTTAATCAAAATAAGTGCTGCACAATTTGTTGCAATCACTTATTTGTCAGCTATCATAGCATGATAGCAAGGAGATATTTTTTTTAAGATTGATGATGGAACAGAGTGCAGGGAGAAGTAAATTCATGTCTTTCTCAAGGGTATTTGTGATGTGGACATAGGCTGCTTCAGTTGGAATTCAAATTTGGTTACTTGATTTCCACATTTTTGGTGATGGTAACCATGGCACTCTCTCTCTCTCTCTCTCTCTCTCTCTCTCTCTCTCTCTCTCTCTCTCTCTCTCTCTCACACACACACACACACACACACACACAGATAATATATATACAGGTGAACATTACTGTATATTTGAATAAAAAGAGACAAGAGGAAAAACTATTATTAGTTGATACATCTTGTTTTCTGATGGACTTTATCAAGGCTATATACAGGGTGGTAACAAAGTCACTATACAGTTACTTATAATAAAAAGCAAAGCAGGTGGCTTGCAGTTCGAACAGTATTGGCAATTAATTTACTATTGTTTACCATAACATTTTATTGTTATTAACTAGAATTAACCAGAACCATTTCAATAATAAATTTCTGGATTGTTGATTGATTGCTTTGTCTTAATTGTACACACACACACACACATATATATATATATACATATATATACATGCATACATACATACACACATATATATATATATATATATAAATAAAAAGAAAGAACAGTAAGATATGTAATCTGGTGTTCTTATAGACATTTTTATTTTTACAAAATAGTGCTCAATGTAAATTTACAGAGCATTAATAATTAGTTTATAATTTAATTAATTTATAATATATATTTATAATTTAATTAACTTATATATTTAATTTAATTAATTTATAATATATATTTAATTAATTTATAATATATATAATTTAATTATTTATTTATATATATATATATATATATATATATATATATATATATATATATATATATATATATATATATATATATATACCAATCTAGAATTTCTATTGAGAGGTACATTTTTTCTTTATTAAGACTTTTGATCTTGTTATGGAGTTATTTCGCAGTGGAGGATTGTATTTGTACTGAGTCAGTCCTAAAATAGGTCCAACGTACAAAACGTTAGGAACTTGATATAATAGGCATTACGCAGAGTAATCTTGTGGTGGTTGCTGATACTTTCATATTCAACTAACTGTCGTCTGACATCGACTCACTGACTGACCTCGTTACTCTTACTACTCCTACTTATTATAGGTGGGAGAGTCTATTAACTATAGAATAGGTGTGTTCTACCATAACAGATCTCGAGGCTGGGAGATATTAATTTCTCTTTTTAAAAAAAGATGTCTACTCAAACATGTATATTCACTAAATACAACCTCTATAGCAGTGGTTCTCAACCTATTTTTACCCATGAACCACATTTACTTTTAATTATTTTGGTAGACCCCCATAATCATTCAATGAAAAATGGATTATTTTATTTTTTACTAATACATAAGTTTAGGAATTTTTATATAATTTTCCTTCTATATAATAAATGTGAATGTCAGTGTGTCACTGTGTTAAACTTTTTCAACTTTACTCGTAGAGGCTGTAGCCCAACATATACCATTTTAGGATCAAGCCAACTCCATGAGCAAATTAAAAACATTCTGGGCTGGATCTGGACCCACAATCCTGAAATTTTGGATTCCCAAGTTCTTCATTACTGCGATTGCTTTTGGTGATTTTTTGCGACGAATCTTTTTGTACGATAACAATTTTTATAACTTGGAAATAATTTTGGAAATAATCAAAATTAATTGCGAAATCCAGCAAAAGTCACCCATAAAATTAAAATAATTGTTTGTATAGAAAGTAAAGACCAGTGTACATCAAATTGCCTTTAAATTAAGTGGCAGCAGAAGAATTATTGTTGAGCTTTTAAAAGATAAGCTTAAATATTAATGCAATACTTAAATGCAGCAATCAATTTTGAGTTCTGTAGTTTATTGTTGCTCATCACATCTACTTCTCACTAGCTACTGTGATTAAGGTTCAATCAAGAGCCCTCCACAGGATCCAGTTTAAATGCCAGCTGATAAGGCAGCTTTTCAATATAATCCTTTCCTTATATATCCTTTCTTTATATATCCTTCTCAGTTTTTATTCAACTTTTACAATCAAAACATCCAGCAGAATAAAAGGGATGCTGACTTATATTTCCCACTAGTTTTAGAGTTGTTTTTATATTTTTAGTACTTTAATAGGGTATAGATTACTAGAGAAATTCCAATTCTCAGTTGTGACAACTGTTCTGAAGTGAAATTGCTCTAGGGACCAATAAAATATTACAGTGGATCCCTAATTTGCTATTTTTTTTATGTGGACCCCCAGTAATGTTACATGGACCCCCAGGATCTATATGAAACCGGGTTAAGAACCACTGCTTTATAGTAATAAGAAATAATCAAAGGTTAAAAAATTTATTAATTGAATAAAATTTTACTATCAAGTCAGTGAAATAAAATGTTAAAACTAATTATCTGTCCATACTTTGAAATTACATCAGAGATTGTATTTGTAGATTCCACACATCAAGAGGATTCCTAATAAAATTTTGATGAGTGGATGTAATATCTGTGAAACTCAGAGTAGCGACAGATAAATGAATATTTAAATTTCTTTGTTACTATATGTGTGTGTAAGGATATATGACTGTTAATAGATAATTTTATCGAGATTTTCTGGTAATCAGAGAGCCTATATATTGTGAACTCATGCCTTTGACGTGGGAGCTTGAGACTTAAGTGAACATGTATAGCCTCAGTAAAAGTTTAAACATGTTTAGTGGATTCTAGTTTCTTTTAGGCTTACATCATATTACATCGAAACACCAGTACTCATATAATTCAAAGTTAAGCAACTTCAAACCTGGTCAGTACCTAGATGGGTGACTACTTGGGAATACCAGGTGCTGTAATGATGTATGAGTGGTGTAATGGATAACAGCTCAAAGTTGGAAATCAGAGAGCAGAGTTCCAATTCCAGTCAGACTCATCATATTCACTTACACATAAGTACCATTGGGAAATGTATGGACCATCTCTTCCCCACCATCTATGGGTTAATTAGTATGACGTATCAGTAAATGATTATTGCCAAAAAATTCTTACAATGTAAAAATATTTTCTGGCCTATATAAATAATATTTAAATGGTTCTAAGCTAACAATTTCTTCTCTCACACTTCTCGCTTGTGGAACTCTCTTCTGACTTCTTGCTTTCCAATCAAATTTGATCTTCAAAAATTTAAATGCAGTGTCATTCAATATCTTCTGTCTTCTTTTTTAATCAATTCACCCCAAACAAGGCAATAATGCCACTAAGATACAAAGGGCTACTGGGAGTGAAAGTGAATGTGAATACTTTACAATGAATTGGAAACTAAATCTTAAAAAGAAAACAAGGAATAAACCTCTACTCCTGGTCAAAAGATCAGAGAGGAGTGTGAGCCTGGCTTAATACCAATTCTTTTATTGTTCTCTCTCTTCAAATGTATTTTTTTTTCTCATATTCTCTGACATTCAGTAACCCCTTGCATCATCAGTCAGTCAGTTATGTGCCATGTGTGATCATGTATCTTTTGATACATGACTGATGAGGCAGGTTTTTTCCCGCAGTAGGTTGCTATTTCTTTCTGCGGTAGACCAATTGACATCCAAGGCTATAGAACCCGGTCTGTCCTGCTATTTATCCATAGCTAGGGGGAGAAGAGTATTCATACCTTTCCCAATGGTATTAGCATGTAAGTGAATGTAATGGATTTGACTGGAATTCAAACTCAGCTCTCTGATTCCTCAATCCAAGCCACTATTCATTACTCTACCATACCTCCTCTCTTGTGTCATAATGGCTTTATTGCCTTACTTGGGGTGAAATGATAAAAAAAATCCTTGCAAAATGTTGATAAACATAACAAAAAACAATCAACCAATCAAATCCTGTTTCTTATTGCTGATATATGTTATGCCCCCCACCATCGTTCTGCGTTGCTGTTGACAGACATGAAAGAAAGTAAAACAATGAAGTGAAAATAAACATAGAAAGAGAAACCAATCTAAGCAGTTGTGTCTGTTATTGAAGGCAAAGAATATCAGTGCAAAAAGACCTTTTGTACTATTTATTTTCAAAGCACTGTTTGCATGCAACTTGGCAAACATTATTCTGCATAAATACACATTAAATACCAGATGACACATAATAGAAAAAAGAAAAAAAACATCATGTCAGAGATAAAAAAAAAATACAAAAGTTGATAGAGTTTGGCTTTTCTGATAAAGATACCTTGAAGAACTAAATAATTTTCATTGATATAAATTTACTTAAGCCATTAAGCAGCAACCAAACTTTGGTAAACAGGAAAAATACCCACAATTTACAAATAATTGAACCCTTCATTATTACTGGGGGGTATTGTCATAGCATTACCATCATGGGTTGTTCAGCGATCAAAAACCACCCCACTTGAAATATTAGAGATATATCATTTAATTCTTAATTTGCTTGCAATATTGTCTTCAGTGTTTATTTTGTTTTTTTTTTTTATAGGATATAGATGACAAAAACAACAACAAAGAAAAGGCTTTATTTTGGAAAAATCAAATTAAAGGGCCAATATTAAAACATGAATTTGTAAGATTTAGAAATACAAATATTTAAAATATTAGAGATATATCATTTAATCAGTTCTGGATATTCTTTCTGTTTTCTGTAGGATAAATAAAAATAAAAAAGTTTTTATTTTGAAAAATTGAATAATACGTAAATCTAGGCATATGAATAAATATTTACTTTGCTATCTAAGCATTAATTAAAAATTAAGAAGCAAAAAAAAAATAAATATATAAACTTAAAATAAATAAATACATAAATAAATATAATAAAAACTTAATAAATAAATAAATATAATAAAATAAAGAAATATAATAAAATAAAATAAATAAATATAATAAAAACTTTAAAAATAATAGATAAATAAATAAACTAATATTAAATATTCACATCTATACATGTGTATGTCTGTGTGGGTGTATGTACAGACACACGCACGCACACACACACGCACGCATGCAAACAACTACAAATGAACAAACCTAACCTACCATAATTAATACCTCAATATATTACTGTTATATGCCGTGCTAATAGGAATATATACTTGAAAAACAAGGTGGATAAAATAAGTAAAGGTTTATTGTAAAAACCAGTACAATAAGAATAAAGGTAACAGTTATGCACAAGGTCATCACAAGTCAATCCAGTAGTGAGTGCTACTATTGGAAGGTTAGTAGTTCTTGCGTAAGTCCGAGTCATACTCAAGAGATCCCAGCTAGTTGGTATTTACTAGACCCCCCACAAGGGTAGATGTGGCACAAGGCTGGGTTTAACATGGGTTATCTGAGCCTATAGACTTGGCCAAAAAATCCCTGTAGAACCCACATAAATGGTATCGGGTTGGTCAACCTCTCCAAACGAGACTCTGCCCTTTGGCAGAGCCTCGTCTGGGTTCCTCTCTGCCTGAAGGCAAAGAGTTCAACCGTCTAGCTGGAACAGATCCCAGCTAGTCTCTGTAGTCTGTTCACTTACAGATACTTATAGGTAGTTACTACCTATAGGGTAGTTACTCATGGAGATGACAGGTTATTCCATTACATCAATAACACCAAGGCAAAAACAAATAAGCTACTAACCATTAAATAAAAATGAAAAATTAGATAAATGATAACTTATGATATAAGCAAATATTTAATTTAATACATATACACTATTTAACAATTACATATATGTGAGTGCTTGTGAGTGTACGGGAGTATATATGGTGTACTCTATATGCATATATTCGAACAGCAAAGAAAATACTCCATGAACCCAACCAAGCATAATAAAATTAAAATTGTAAAAAAATAACTTTATCATTTAAGCACTAGTTTATTAATAACAAATGTACATGTGCTTGTGCATGCATGTTTGTATGTGTATGTTTGTGCATGTGTTTATATCTATATATATATATCTATGTATGTGTATGGGTATGTTTGTGCAACCATACAAATACAGGCATATGAACATAAATTAAAACAATAGTAAATAAAAATGCAATTATATCCCTAACCTTCTACAATTAATATTTTAATAGTACTCAACTTAAGATACCACCAAACAAAATAAGAAAACAAAATAATATCCAATTGAAGACATATCTAAATATTTACTCTATCATTTAAGCATTAAAATCAATTATTTATGTAAAAAATGAAATACAATTTTCCTAATCCAAGAAAAGGCTAGAACACTCAAAAATTAAAGACATGTCTAAAAAAATACCCAGAAATCAAATAGCAATAAATGGCTACAATTGAAAGAAAAGAGAAAAAAAGAGGAAAAAGATAAGGAATAAGTGTAAAGTGGAAGAAAAAAAGAAAGAAAAGGACAAATAATCATGACACCCTTCACATATGCACAGATGGGTGCATGTGTACACACACACATACACCCCCCCACACACATGTGCATGGTGAAAAACATTGTAAAATCACAACAAAAATAAACATGGCACAAATTCAAATGAGATAGCTAAGCTTAACATTTAGCCATAAATATTTAAATGTTGAATGTTCCTGCATTTTTAATTTTTCAGTGTAAGCGTAACTGGTGTATGTTATATTTTCCCCTCGACTTTTTCCCCTTTTTGATATGTAAGATTCAACCCATCAATAAAACAGTTGTCTGAAGATGTTCCTTTTAACTACTCAGTTTTCCAGTGTGTCATTTATTTGCCAGTGTTGGGTGGCCTTGGTAGTGTTGTACGAGGATATGAAATATCGACCTCATTTAAAAAGTAAATGAAACATATGGCAACATAAATATATGAAAAGTTCAAATAAAACACAAAAGTCTTTGTATAAAAACACTTATATATATATATATATATATATATATATACATTATATTCAAAATTCTTAATACAAAGTTAGCATGTATCTACTTTTAAAAGACTATGTACCAAAAACAATATGAATTTTTGTAATCTGTTTGGTCTGTCATGAGCCTGAAATGCATGCATCTTGATACCTTAACTTCCAGGAGCAAAAAGAGAGAGATTGACTTTCCTGCCTAGTGATGTTGCATGCAGGTCTTGTCAGATCATGTGACTGCTTTTTAAATCTTGTGAACATTTATAATTAATTTTTATTGCTATTTTTGTTTGGGTCAAGTGGAGATAACTTTTGTCCATTGCCTAAATAGTATCTGGCCATCAAAAGCAGATAATTAGCTAAAAATTTATAGCAATAAAAATAGTTAGAGAGAAGTAAGAAAAACATAAATGAAGTTTTTCATTCTCTTGAATGCTAACATGGTATAAAAATTTATTCCACACCTACTCTCCAACCCTGGAAAGGAAAGATAGTGAACACAAGTCTGGCACATCATGTTGCAAAATATTGTCTCAACTTACAAGTTCTAGTGAACATCTTTTTGTAGCAGCATCAGCTAGTCTCCTTTCTAGATGAGGCTCCACTGTCTGACTGTTGAAGTTCATAGCCAAATATGCTGTTTGTCTTAAGGTCCTCAACAAAATTCAGAGACAGATATGCAATATGATTGGCCCTGATCTGGCATCTCTTCTACAGTCGCTCTCTCTCTCTCACAGACATGTCGTCTTCTCCCTCTGTTTTTTCTACAAATACTTTCATGGTAAGTGCTCCGACAAGCTACCTTCACTAGTTCCCAGACTGCATGAATTTAAACATGCAACTAGGCTGGCATCAACGTCCCAGCCTTTCACTGTCGAAACGGTTAAATGTAGCCATCTCTTCTACTCCAATAGCTTCATGTCTCACACTTCCTGTCTGTGGAATTCCCTTCCTATTACTTGTTTCCCTGATAGCTATAAGCCAACTATTCAAATGTAATGTCAATTGACATCTCCGGATGCTTTGATCTATTCCCTGTCCTTCTCTTCATCCTTTCCTCTTTCATGCCTCTTTACTCTCACTCCCACTCTCTGTAACTCCTTGCGTGCTAGTGGCACTCCCACCTTGCTTGGAGTGAAATATTTAAAGAAAAAAAACTGGAGAAGACATGGGAAAGAATAGATTACAATAAAAGGTAACTTCAAAAATAGCAGGATACCTATATTTAAATGGAAGTGCTACAAGGGTTCATTACTGGTAGCCACAATCTTAACAGCATAAGATATGCAGATGACACAATATTGATAGTAGAAAGGAATCTACAAAAGCTCTTACATAAGGTAGCAAAGGAAAGCGAGAAGAAAGGACTAAGTATAAACTACAAAAGACAGAATGCATACATATGAGCAAAAGGATGAGCCCAAAATGCAAATTACAGATTGGGAATGCTAAATTCAAACAATTACAGAAATTTAAATATCTAGGAAGTGTTCTAGGATAGAAAGTGCTACACTGAGAGCCAAAGACGGATTGGGATGGTCAAAGATGCATTCCAAAAGCTAAGCTAAGTATTAAGAGACAGTAAAATTTCATTAGAAAAAAAGAAATGAGTACTAAACTTTTACATAATACCTCCTGTATGGTAGCGAATACTGAACAATCTCCTCAGAGATGAAGAAGGGACTTCAAGCCACAGGAATGTAGTTCTACAGAAAGATGCTGAGAATACCATGGCCTGAACATGTGAGCAACAACAATGTTTTAGAGAAAATGGAAACAAAAACAAAACTTATACTTAACATCAGCAAGAGACAGTTGAAATTTCTGGGACACATAACGAGGAAGGAGGGCTTGGAAAATCTGATACTTACAAGACAGATTGAGGGAAAGAAGGACAGAAGAAAGCAGTGCATAACAGACTTGATGAGCTTGAGAAAATGGATGGCAGAACAGGGTTTGGGAGAAATGGCCAAAAGACAAAACTTATTTAGAGCTACAATGAACAGGAAGATGTGGAGGGCCATGATCACCTACATCCTAAAGGGACACAGCACATAAAAGAAGATGGTGCATACTTTTTCAACTTTACTCCTAGAGGCTGTAGCCCAACCTATCATACCATTTTGGAATCAGGCCAACTCTGTGAGCAAATTAAAAACATTCTAACCTGGATCTAGATCCGCAATCTTGAAATTTGGGATTCCCGAGTTTTTCATTACTGTGATTGTTTTCAGTAATGTTTTTTATGTCATTTTTTGCAACAAATTTTTTTGTATACTAACTGGAGAAGAGAAAGAAGGGCAACCCAACACTTGTTGATAAGTAATATCCCAACGACAAAAAGACAACTTCTTTTACAGAATGGATCTGTGTGTAGCATAGTGATTATTGGCATAGAAAGTGGAGTTGGCAAACTGAATTCAAATTCCAGATGAATTTGTTGCATTCATTTTCGCACAGACACCCTTAGAGAAGGAATGAATCCAACTATTCTCCCTTTGCCTATATATTAAATAGTAGTGTAGACTCATCTCTCTAGACTTGGTTGGCAACTACAAACCCTGGCAAAAATTATGGAATTAACACATTTTAGTGGATGCTCCCTTAAGTTTTATATTTAGCTGTAAAACTAATAACAGATAAGACGGAAAAGCAGTTTTTATTTAATAGCTGAACATTCTGAATTCATAAATTATACTTTAATCAAAATAGATTCAATTATTTAAATGAATGGTATAATTTTGTTTCCAAATTATGTAGAGGAAATATTACATAATAAGCCAGTATTGAGAAAAAAAATTCTGGAATGATCTTGTAATATGCATGAATAAAACAAATCCCAGCAGATATCTTAGATCAGTAAATTGGTCTACACTTGAGAAAATTTCTTGCATATATCAACAAGTGACTGGCCATACCTAATTGAAAGGAAATATGGCTCTAACAAGAGAGCTGTCAATTGAAACAATGGAAAGGATCATGAAATCTATTCAAGAAGGCAATTCACAGCAGAGTTTTCATGTCAAGTGTACCTAAAATTTGGTGTAAATATAAATGACATAAGATTGTTAAAAATGGTACACGTACTGGTAGATCACAAAAGACATGAAAGTATCAGGAGAGAAAATTCAAAGCAGTATATGCTTTGAAAAGAGAAAATGTATGAAACAAATGAAAAGCAATTGGGTTAAACCAGAATCAATATTTATGACAGAACTGTAAGAAATCAGCTGAATGAAATGGAATTTTACATACAGAAAAGCCAAACAGAAGTGGCATAAATAGACGGAGAGAAGAAAATGAGGTTAAAATGAATGAAAGTGATATCCAGTGATGAATCAAGAATTTGCATCTGCCAAGGTAAGGATTCTGGAACATTTGTCTGGTGCTGTTCAAATGAAACTTATAAAGTCATCCATGATATTGGGGTTGCATTTCATTTAAAGGCCCAGGGGAGATGGCAATCATTACAACAATCAATGCACCTGTGTACACAGAAATGCTGGATAATTCTCTCATTCCATTGCTAGAAAATTGGTTTGGTGATGATAAAATCATTTTTCAAAATGATAATGTATATTGCTTTTTTTTTCAGGAAAGTCATATAAAATCAGCAAACAATTGCAATTTAAATCCTATTGAAAATTTATGGCGGAAATTTAAACAAAATATCTGTGAGAAGGCTCTATCCACCAAAGATCTATAAACTCCTATTTGGAGATATTAGAACCACTCTGATAAAGAATATTAATTAAATTAGCAAATTTCATACCTGAAAGAATTAAGGAGGGGGCAGTAATTCTAATTTTTTTGTCAGTGAATTTTGTGATTCCTCAATATTGAGTTATTTCATAATATTTTCCCCTGTATGGTATGGGAAAAAAATTATACCATTAATTTAAATAATTTAATCTAGTTTGTTTATGGTATATTTTATGAAGCCAGAATGTTCAGCTATTAAATAAAAAAAAGTTGTACCTTATCTGTGATATGTTTATTCTGTCTTTATGTGCTGTGACTCCTTGGGACATAGGCGATCACGGCTCTCCACAACTTCCTGACCCTTGTAGCTCTTAATAAACATTGTCTTTCCATTACTTCTAGTCCTGTTCTGCCATCCATTTAGTTAAGCTCGTTAAGTACGTTATTCATTGTTTTCCTCTGTCCCTCTTGCCCTGTATCTGTCCTGTGAGTATCAGATTTTCCAAGCCCGCCTTCCTCATTATGTGCCCCAGAAACTTTAACTGTCTCTTCCTGATGTTAAGTATTAGTTTCCTTTTTGCTTCCATTTTCTTCATCTTTCAGATCATCCAGCACTCACTGCCATACAGGAGGAGAAACTGTTAAATAAAAGACGAAGATGAACAACCTTGAATTGTGGTAATAACATAATTTTTGCCAGAGTCTAGTAATTCAAAACTGATTAGGTGTGATAATGGCAGCCCTACTCTGTAAAAACCTATTTGTCACAAAAACGACAGTAGTAACACCTAACATGGTGAGGCTGTGGCAGTATACTCCAGTAAATTGAAGCGATAACCAAGGGTACAATATAAATAAACACAAGACTACTTTGTAGGTGACTTTCACCAAGAGGGGCTAATGTAAATACATCCAGGAGCAATTGGTAGGTAACACTTTTCACCTAAAGGGCTGGGCCAATGCAAATAACGCATGGGACAATTTGGCAGGAGTGATATTTTCACCAAAAGAGAAGAACTAGTACCCCCAGCAAGTACTCAATGGGAACTAATATGGACATTGATGCCAATTCTTCTCACCATCTGCCTGATAGTATATGTTTTTATTGATGGGTGACAAGTGATGTGTGGCAAAAGTCAACAGGAGCTATAATAACATTTGAAGTAATAAAAATGTCAGATTAAAATTATATATATATATATATATATATATATATATATATATATATATATATATATATATATATAAGCAAATATATGGATATAGATCCGACAGTATGAAGAAAAATATATACGGAAAAAAACAAACAAAAAATCCTTATATACAATTATGCTGTTTTAATGTTAATATGTCAACGTCGGACGTTTCGGTCTATATATATATATATATATATATATATATAGTGTTTAAGCCTTTTATATAATATATATATATATATATATATATATATATATATATATATTTTAAATAAAATTAATGAAGTGAGGAGACATGAGGGAGTTAGCTGACATGAGTAAGTTCACTGATATCTGCTAACTCTCTCCTCCTCACTTCTTTTCACTTCGTTAATTTACATATGTTTAATACGCCCGTCAAAAAATGTGTAAATTTCCTTTCATTTTTTTGTTTGGAAGTAAAGTCTGATGATCCAAAAGTCCTTTTAAAAAGGGCTGTGGTGAAATAATTTATTACATGGAACCTTAAAGTGGTCTGTTTTTATTTAAATTATTTGCTCTGGATTTACATTGAGCTCTCTATTTTTATCCTCCTTAGGTTTACCCATACGGATTACCTAGTTTTTCTTAAACAATATATATATATATATATATATATATATATATATATATATATTTAACCCGGATATAAGAGACCCTGATATAAGAGAAACCCGGCTATAAGAGAAACCGGGATATAAGAGAGATTTTCTCTGGTCCCAAATTAGAGCCTGTGTTAATGTATATAAAATAGACCAAACCCGGATATAAGAGACTTCTTCTCCGGTCCAACTCTCTTAACTCTCTTATATCTATATATATATATATATATATATATATATATATATATATACATATATATATCTATATATATATATATATATATGTATGTATATGATGGCATCTCCAGTAGTTTTCTAAATATGAGTGTCTTTCAGTTCAGTTTTTATGTTTATGAGACAACAAACCTGCCCATGAGGGACATGCTGAAGGGTTGACCATCATTATTGGCTGATGTATTAGCCTGAGATTTAGTGTTAATTCTTAATTCTTTCAGATGGTTGAGACGATTCTTTTCAAAGTTAGTCATACCTCAGTAGCAGGTGTTTCTCCAGTTTGCTCAGTTTTTAACAGCAAGTTCGAACTCCTCTATAGGAATGTTTGCAGCAATTAAATTGTATTTAAGTTTGTCCTTGAAGCATAACCAAGGATGGCTTACGTTACTCCTACCATGAAAAAGTTGGCTATATTACGCTTACCATGAAAAAGGCTATATATATATATATATATATATATATATGTACTATATATATATATTGATTGTGAAGCTCTTTGTAGCTGAGCAGTCAAAGTACATCAGATCAGATGGTTGTTCCTCCTGAAAAGTGGGGATACAATTTTAAATAAGTTTAATAAGTTTTCTTGAATATGAAAACTAGTAAGCAAAATAAATACTGCTTTTAAAGTTATATATATATATATTAAAATTATTTTTAAATTCATTTTTAATTTTAAATTTAAATTTATTTTCCTATTTTAATGCCCCTAATTTGCCTTCATAGGTTTAATATTCTCTGACTTAATTAATGCACCTTCTCCCCCTTTAACATAGTTACCACCCACCCTGATTAGTGCCTATCAGTTGACTTAAACATTGAAAAGTGTGAACACTATATTACGTATCTTTGGCAAGTAAAATTTTAGGTTGACTCTTTAGCTTCTAATATCGCCTCATTACAGTTATCTCCTTTCCTCTAGCTCTAGGGGTAGGGGTTGAAAAGACAGCCCACCACTTTCATTATCTGCCGAAATAGTCTATTCCCCACATGGCATCATTCATATTGCTCTGTATAAATACAATAAATCAATCTCTTCATAGATCAGATTTAATATTTTAATATTACTAGGATCCACTTGATTATATACCTACGGATTTATTTTAACTTTACTATATATATATATATATATATACATATATTCAAATGAGAGAAAAGAATAAAATAATAATAAATAATATATAATATATATATATATATATATATATATATATGTCCAAATGAGACAAAGAATAAATTAATATATATATATATTCTGTGACTTATATATATATATATATATATATATATATATATATATATATATATATACATGAATCATTTATACAAAAACAGATATAGAAGTTAATGATATAAATGGCATTATTAAATTTGTTTGCAAAGATGTATTCTCGCCATTTATATCATTAAGTTCTATATCTGTTTTTGTATGAATGATTCATGTAATGTAAATTGAACTGCACCACATACTTGATATATATATATATATATATATATATATATATATATATATATATATATATATATATATATGATTAATAAATACAAATATGAAATTTGCTGCATTGCTGATTGATGTTATATTGAGCACTCTGACTCAAGAGTTTCATAGACACACCATTTTTGTAATTGTTCAGTCCACTCATCAGGATGTATCAGTAATTGACTGCCGATTATCACATTTTCATTATTTTTATATTAAATTAAAAAATAATTTATGTGCTTTTTATTGTTGTTTGATTGATTTTTTCATCATTGTGTGTGTGTGTGTGAGTTGGCATGTGTGTGTGTGTGTGCGCGTTGGCATGTGTATGTGTGTGTGTGTGTGAGTGTTGGCATTGTGTGTGTGTGTGTGTTGGCATGTGTGCGCGTGTGTGTCTGCGTGTATGTAGAATGTTGTGGTTACTTCTTTTTATCGTTCTTTTGTTTCCTTATAATCTCTCCATATTCCTCCATATTTTTTTTTCTCTTTTCCGGTTCTGAATGTCAAAGATAAGGTAACAATCTCATAGACAGGACATATTCTGGGATTTTCCTAAGTCTCAAAAATATAGGTGTATTCCATTTTCTATTTATTTCTGGTTTAAATAATTTTTTTTTAAATTAATGCTTTATATAATTATATATATATATATATATATATATATATATATATATATATGAGTGAGTGAGAGAATGTGTGTGGGTGTAATTCTCTGCTTGTCCTGACAAATGATATTTTTTCTCTTGGTGATCAACAGAAGTAAAAAAAGACAAATTTACTTTTGTTTCGTATGCATCATACATAAGCTAGCTCAGCAGAATGCCCATTAACAAGCGGCTCCTATTCTCATCTTCTCCAAAAAGATCTAGCACTAAAGATAAATTGGCACCAACAACCTAGTTCTGCCAGGAGATATATTTATATACTTCTTTATTTAGTGTCTCATGATGGAGTCTGCAAGATTCCAACCTTCACTGTTACATAGATTTTGATGTGACACTTACAAGAATAAAAATATAGATTGGAATAACTTTACTCTTTTGGTAATGACATTGTGACTTTATTCTAAGACAGTCTGTGCGTGGGAAATGACTGATGGACAATAAAACACTGCAAGAGTTTCTTAAAACTTGGGAATATGGTAGAAATTACAGTATTATAGAAAGTGGTGCTTCTTTTGGAAATGACCAAATCAGAACCAACCTAATCTGTGTTGTGGATTTGAATCAACCCACAACAAAGAAAAAAGCAAGAAAGGTTTTTAAATATAAAAATTTTTTATTTTTGTGTTTTTACAACTAAATCTTCCTCAGCATGTATGAGTGTTAAAATTCTTCGTTAATGTTCCCTGTTTTCTATATACATTATTCTGACTATTATCCTCATCTTTGTTACTATGTTTATCACAATGTTTTGGCCGTTGGACACTCCAGCCTTCTTCAGGTGGTTGGAATGTCGAACTGAACCCTTTATTTCGCTCACTGGGGTAGACTGTTCTAGTTCCACGTGCCATATCTAATGGATGTCAGTTGTCAGTTATCTCCTGTTAATTCCTCTCTCTTAACCAGGTATTGAACTCTCACTCTTTGGGTCCTGTCACTGGATCTAACTAACGCCTTTATCCACTGTGCCATGTGTCCTTGAGGACATCTGTGTATGAATTTCTGGGTATTATAAACCTAATGTCTTCAGCAATCATTTTTTACCAGTGCTCATATTGCAATTTTGCTGTTATTATTAATCATGTTTTTTATCAGAGCTCATATTGCAATTTTTGTTGTTATCACTTTTCTCTGGCACTCCTTATTACTGGTTTCCATATTGTATTCATTTCTATGCTTGGTCGGCTCAGGAGATTTTTGTGGCCTAGCATATGTGCTGATTCCTTAAGTTTACGAATTTTCCAATGATGTTCTTTGTCTATGATCTTAACTTGATTCCACAGAGGGTTGTGATCTCCCTTTTCTCTCCATATGTGGTCAGCCATGCCTGATTTTTCCACTTCCCCTCTTGTTACAGCTTTCTGGTGTTCTTGAAGCCTTACCTCAAGGAGGCGGCCCATCTTCCCTTTATATTTCTTTCCACAGCTGCATGGGATAGAGTACACACGGTTTTTAGTCATGTTTTCCTCTATGGAGGTGTGTTACTTGGGAGAGATATCTGCGAAATGTCGTCCTGCTTTTGAAGTTTTTTGTATTTCAAGCTTTAATAAATTACATATGAATAGCGTTTATTCATCAAAATATGTCCCATCATATTCTATTGTCTATTGCCATTGTTGTGCCAAAATCTCAGTTCCATGTTTGTACCATTTGGCTTGTTTTGAGACAAAAACCTCCCAGCACCCATTTTCAACCTCATTCATAATGTTGAACTTCTGTCTGTACAGGAAATGAGACATGGTTCATGATTAGATGATTAGAATTGTAATAAAACGTAAATATATGATGAAAGTGAATTTATATATTTTCTTTGTTCTTGAGAATTGACAACCAAAATATTAATCACTATTTATTAGATTGTTTATTTACAAGAATAATTTTATATTTACAACATTCTAACTAATACAATTGTATTAAAACTAATGCAATGCAATATTTATCATTTACCAATTTATAAAGAAATAAATATGAAAAAAAATTTTCTTCATAAATTTATAAACATTTATTAAATTATTAAAGTATGTGAATCAACACTAAGGAAATCCTTATTTACCATTTTATAAAGTTTGAATTGATTGGCAATTACTCAATGTTTTGCCAAGAATTCCAATAAATAATATAATAAATAAATAGTGTAAATAAACAATCTAATAAATAGTGTTTATTATTTTTGTTGTAAATTCTCAAGAACAAAAAATGTATAAATTCACTTTTATCATATGTTTAAGTTTTATTCCAATTCTAATCATCGCTTTTTAAAACAATAAAAATTGCTGAGAAGTGAAGGTAGTTAAAATAATAATAGTGTAAAGGGAAAAAACCATCCTTTTGCAGACATGAACATCCAAGTTTGCCTTTTAAAGATTATCATAAATAGTACTCCAAAGTTGTAATATCTGGTGAATATTATTGATTAGTTTAAACTTCCTGGACATAGCTTTTGCCTGGTTACCAAAGAAACATGTGGTTTTAGGACTAACAAATCACACATACTTTTTGTCATTTGCTACCTTCATTTGGTCTAATTAGGAGTAGTATTCATTCAAATTAAGCATTTGCTTCTCTGGAAGAAACTCGTCATAGAGGATTTCCCACCTAATCCTATCATATACAAAGCATAATTTTTCTTTGGATGAAAACCAACTTTTAGCATGATTAGTGAGACAATGGAAACAAAAAGGATATTTATACTTAACATCAGGAAGAGACTGTTGGAATTTCTAGGGTACATAATGATGAAAGAGGGCTTTGAAAATTTGATACTCACAGGACAGATTGAAGGCAAGAGGAGCAGAGGAAACAACACATAACCTACCTGATGAGCTTCAGTGAATTGGTGACAGATCAGGGTTTGGGAGAGATAGCAGAGATACAAAATTTATTAAGAGTCATAAAGGAGAGGAAGTTGTGGAGAGCCATGATTGCCAACATTCTGAAGGGACATGGTGCATATGTACAAGAAGAATTGATGGTTTATTTGTCCCATGATTTTTTGCATGTTGCTGTAAAGTATCCACCTTTTATCACTTGTCTCAATTTGTTAAAAAAAATCATTATTTAAATACAGTTCAATAGTTTCTTTTTTTGATTGAATGGAAGCTACTCATCAAAGTGACTAACATAACCCAGTTTGTGCAAATGATTTTCAGTGCTTGCTTTGGATATTTTAAAGTTGACTCTTGCCTGTTTAATGTTATTTTCAAGTATTGTTATGATTCGATTGCTATCAGTTTCCATTGTTCTGCTTGATCATAGAGCAACATTCAGAAAGAAATCTCTAACATCAATTTTCAAAAAACACTTCTGACTTATTTGATCATTCACTCTGTGAACTGGCCAAATCTTTTTTTTTTTTTTGGTTGAGTCACATGGAGAACTTCAGGACATTATGTCTCCCCATTGCTTCCTTATTTTGTTGTTTTCAACAATAATTTCTCCATTATTTTTTAATTTTTTTTTACTAGTGTTCACGCAATACAAGGCCCAAGAGCCACTCAAGATAGAGGGTTACTGTGTGGAGTTATATTAGCATGGGAAAGGATAAGCATTAGCAGTACAGAGTTGAAGTAGAAGGAAATGAAAACCCAATTCTAAACAGGAAACAAGGGATCAACATATACTCCTGTTAAAAAAAAACAGAGAGGATTGTGAACCAGATGATAGTCAAACCTTTCTATACCTATTAATTTGTGAACCCTCTTTTATTTTGCAGTACTTGTTCTTCTATCCATTTGTACAGACTTGTCAAATAGGTTATCGCTTATACCTGCTTCTCTTGTTTCTGATATGCCTTGTTAGTGTTAAATTCTCCAAGCCTTCCATTCTCATTATGTGTCTCAGAAATTTCAGCTTTTGTTTTCTTATTGTTATCAACAGTTTCTCCGTAGTTCCTCTTCTTAGAACTTCCTCATTTGTCCATGATATTCTCAACATTCATCAGAAGAACCATATCTCTGTTGAATTGCCATTTTTTGTTGTAACAAAATTGTCCATCATTTACTGCCATCTAGCAGAGTAAATATTATGCAGCAGTCTTTCATTTTTTTTCTTCTTTTCTGATATTATTTTTAATCCCTTTCTGAAATGTAATTTCTGCTATTCCTATTAACATTTGAATTTGATTATTATTAAACTGCTCAATTAAATATTTCTGCATTTGGTTTTATGTCCCCAATGTGTAAGTCACATCTTGAGCTGACCTTTTTGTTTACCACTATACATACTACATTCTTTACAATTAATAGTCTATCAATTCTTCTTGTTTTCCTTGACTATAGTGGTTCTTTCAGTTTTGCTTCTGAGTCTGCTATCAACACAATGTCATCAGCACTGCATATGAAGTTAAGATATTGGCTCATTTGAATGATGTGTTGGAAGAGAAAAGAGATTTTCTTGAGCAATGAAGTTGACATTTTTCTTGCATTTGAACATCAATTTTTATGCTGCAAATATGACACAGTTAACAATCTTGAAGCTAAGATGGGAAATGCTTTCATTTGCAGTGTCTTCTTCAGACACTGATGCAACATGCCTTCTCTGGTCAGCAATACCAACAATTCAAGATAATGAAAAACTTCCTCTGAAAATTAATTGAATCAAAAATGGAATTTTTCTTTTATAGCATACAGTTTACCAGAACTGTGTTATAATCAAAGCCAAGTAGGAAACTTTTCTAACTGAATATTGATGCTTTGAAGTTGTCCAGAAATACAAACATATTTCACATTAAAACATTATATAATAGGTTTATTTGTAAAAGTGCTCTGAAGAGTAGATGTAATTCCATGAAACTCTGAGAAAGGATAGGTATAAGATAGGTGAACAAATTTATTTTATTTATTATTATTATTATTAGTAGTAGTAGTAGTATTAATGCTCTATTTTATGGCATAAAGAACTCTTATTATAAAGACTGTGTGCCTTAAAAACATTATCTTCCAAAATTTCTGGGCAACATATAATTTTTACCTTCACACACACACACACACACACACGTACACACTTTTATATATATATATATATATATATATATATATATATATATATATATATATATATATATGTATATGTATGGGGTGTATGTGTATATATAGGGATGGTGAAAGGTAGATAATATATACATATATATATATATATATATATATATATATATATATATATATATATATATATATATAGATAGATAGAGAGAGAGAGAGAGAGGGAGACAAAGAGAAAGAGAGAGACAGAGATAGGTAGATAGATAAGATGTATAGATAATATTACATTCAAGCATGAAACAGACTGTCAACACTCAGTGTTTAACTCATTTTCTACTTTTATATTTACATAACACTATCCATGATATTGAGCACTTTTTATCCATAAATATAGCATACCATAAAACTGTATTTTTATATATATATATATATATATATATATATATATATATATATATAATATATATAAAAGTGACACTAAGGTCAATACCAAGCAACAGTCTGTTTTATGCTTGAATACATTCTTCATGGCCTGAAGATTGCATTCAAGCATGAAATATATATATTTTCATATGCTCTATCTCTGATTTTGAGCAATTTTAGCTATAAATATAGCTTAGTTATACCTTTATAATATATATATATATATATATATATATATATATATATATATATATATATGAAGGAATATAGTCTTAAGATAAGCTATATTTATAGGATAAAGTGCTCAATATCAGAGATAGAGCATGTGTAAATATAAAAGTGAACATAAAAGTTAACACTTAGAGGCGACAGTCTGTTTCATGCTGTATGCAATCGTCAGGCCTGTCGATTGCATATAGCATGAAACAGACTGTCACCTCTAAGTGTTGACTTGTGTTCACTTTTATATATATATATATATATATATATGTGTGTGTGTGTGTGTGTGTGTGTGTGTGTGTGTGTGTGTGTGTTATGAGCACATGGGCAAGTGATTTAGAACATTCACATTCTGACCATGAGAACCAGGTTCAAATCTCACCATGTTCAATTGGTCAGGAAGGAGACTTCCTGATGTTATCAGACTGGAGGGGTTGATTCCAGCATGGGGCACATTTGGAAAGTGCCTGAAAACCATACCACTGGTTGACCCAAGTCTTGTGAGTGAAATTGGGTAGACAGAACTCTTGGGGGCCATCAATAGCTGTGCTAGGACAAAGTCACAAGTCATCGTGGCCAAGGGCTTTAACATGCTGGTCTTGTTCAAATTATCATGCTAGATAACACACTCTTTCCCAGAAACTGTAACTAAGGTCTACTCAGCATAGTTGCAGTATAAATCACAGGTGGGATCAGTGGGTGTTGAATAAACACAATGCACCTGAGCAAGCATCTGCAATTGGGATTTGCTAGTCACTGTAGTAGACGGGTATACTTGAATACGAGTGGCCAGCTATACTATGTATGTGTGTGTGTATGAATAAACAGTATGTTGAGGATGTGCTAGTCTCATAGATGCATATAAATTTTGATTTGATTTAAACATTTTTTTAAAAGAAACAGGAATAAACATAAATTTTTGTCAAAGAAAAAGTAAATCTTGGCCTGGAGGATGCTGGGTAAATTTTCAAGACTTATTTTGAAGATAAAAACAGCGTCTTTGGCTGCAGGAAATACAGTATACATAGAACCTATATAAATATTATATACGTAGGCTACATAAATTATTCTGCATACTTATATGCATAATACACAAAAAAGAATTATTATATCATGCATAAAATATTATTTGGCACATACACATGTTTCATTGAATACAATGGACAAAGAAAATTTTCTAAATTTTTCATTCACTTTTTCTTGTGTGATTGCAGTTTTTTTTTTTTTTTATTTTACAGTAAAGTTCACCCTCTATAAGGACTGGGGGCCACTCAAGGTAGAGAGTCACATTAAGAGACAGTTTGTAAGGGGAGATAACAATTAACCCGAGACTTGAACAGATTGTATTGATTGGTGAAACATCATCTTGGGAGTCAGTTCCACAGTGCAGAGCTGTTTGAGTGGAATTTACTTCTCATCAATGGAATACAAAGGGAATGAGGGTGGTTTGCTACAATGTGAGTGGCATGGTGGTTCCTTGCCATGAAGGTTAGAACTGGCAGAACCAAGGAATGTAGTTCATCTGATCATTTTGTGTATTCTCTTTGAACCCCTCCAATCCAATTCATCCCATACTAATTCAATGGAAGAGAGGCAGCCAAGTCATAATTTCCAAAATTTTGTTCATTTTTATCTGACTCGAAATAATTTTGACATAATTTAGAAGAGTTTTGGATCGTTGTCTTGTTGAAAGATGAATTTTTTTCCACTTACGTATAAACAAGATAGTATAGAATGTCTTTGCAAAAATAAATAATAGTGTTTTTTATTCATGATTCCCTTGACCTGAATCTAATGTCCAACCGTTTTTTAATTTCATAAAGTCTTCTGAGGTGATAATGCTGGAAACAAGTATAATGTTTCTTATATAAAATATTCATGATTTAGCAAAATGTATTGTGAACAGATGAATCCAAATTTGAATTTTTTGGTTGTAAAAGGCGCCTGGAGAAAGACTGAAAAATAAAAGCAAATACACTGTAGTTATTGAAATTTTATGTTTACTTAAAAAATACAAAAATATTTCATTTAAAGGTGTTTTCTTAAAGAAATGTAGTGTATATACTTTTTTCTATAGTGTATATACTTTCTAAAATATAAAAAATCCAAATATTTCTGCTACAAGTTTAACAAATGGATTGTCAAGCAGTAAAAGTCAGAACATTTATTAAAAAAATATAATATAATAATTATAGGAAAATTGTTTTCATCTGGGAAACATTCAACGGTCATTGAACAAACAGGATTTACTATGGGTTGGAATTTATAAAATCTTTTTCTTAAAACATTTTTTCAGGAAATTAGACTTCTTAAGTCTACTGTTTTTGCTCTTTCTGGTATTGAGTGGAGTTTCCTTCCAAATTTTTTGTTTAAAGTAGTGTGGAAGGCCAGCATATTGATTATATCATCATTTTCTCTTCTAGTTACATATGCCACCATTTTTGTTGTTGCTGTATATTGGAAGTCTTCAAGTGATGTGAATTTGTGGATATGGTAAAGCTCTTTGTGATTCTGAAGAGATAGATGAAGGAGTGACTTCTTTAAGACCTAAAGTATTCATCCACTTGAGGCCATTTTTAATAATTGATCTGAGAAAACAGTTGTATGCAGAAGATAGTTTAAATGTTTCTTAATAAGTTTCATGCCATGCGTGACATCCATATTTAAATCTAGATCTGATGGGGCTATTTAAGAATATGACTTGAGTTCTAAAGTTAATATTCTGGTTTGGTAGCATCTTGAGGTATTAGGAGAAACTACTCCTAGTGCAGATTATTCTATGTTTAATTTCCTTATCTTCTATACTACATTTGTTATAACTGATCCATACACTGTGTATTTTTATTTAGAATTTTAATTTAACATTCTGAATTTATATGATGGGTTTATGGAATGTGGTACCACTTGTCTCATTCTAATTCCAGATCATTGTTTCTGTTTTGGAAATGATTATTTAAAGTCCTACTTCTTGGAACATTTGATATAAAATGTTGATCTTTTGTTCAGCATGATTCTCTTACCAACTATGAACGCCTATGTCATTGTCAGTACACTGCACTGGTCTCTAGAAGAAAATAAGAACATTGTTTTCTCTCAATAAATTCATTTGAGATAAGTCAAGAATCAATCATTATTTTTTTCTCCTTACTCTCATAGTCAGGCAGTTCTTGGAAAAAAAGGTGTCTGAGTGGAAATTTCTTCTTACATCTGGAACACAATGTAAATCATGATGATTTGAGTCCATGGAAGTTGCATGATATATCCTAGCTGTAAAGATCTGAACTGGTGGAAATAAAGAATGCAGCTCATCTGAACATTTTTACTGGAAATTGCAATAGAATAGTGAAAAGCTTACAATATTGTACCTGCAGGAAAGTGGTTGCAGTGTCGGGGATAGGTCTTCCCCTAAAAGACAATGTAAGTGATTTTGAACTCTATTTAATTTGGAAAGTGTGGACTGAGTCTAAATCTGACAAAACTATTTAGAAGCATGATGTGAGTTTTCAGGTCAGTTATTATCTTACAGTGTTGGACAAAATATTTTCTAGCATAAATTATCCTTTGTTCAACTTTCTATCTCAGATACTAAATTTGATATATGCAAATACTGCAAATATGAATCAATCTCTTCTCTCCCCACTTATGGCTAAATAGCAGGTCATTCTGGATCTTATATTCTTGATTGGCAAAAAGTCTAAGAGAAGGATAACTCTGATTTGAAAGCCTGAGGAGGGTCATTTGGGAGCCTTGTGGCATACCATGTGTACCAGTTCTCTGTATTTGGATCTTCCATATAGTGTTGTGGCTTCTGTACAAAGCCTTCACCATTATAATCAAATCATATGTAGTCTGGCTGTTCAGTTGAAAGAACTTAGTGTTCCTTCTCATATGTCAAAAACAATGGGAGAGTCCAGTATATATATATATATATATATATATATAAAATAAGTTGAATGGATATGAGTCTGTGACCCTGGGTTTCACGCTTTTGTGATTGTCAGACAAACTAGTTTATTTTTTAAAATTGGATCTGTTTATGCTTATTTGACTGTTTGGTGGTGGGAGGGGGAATATACTTCTGTGTTTGTTTGGGATCGCACTATCATACGAATAAGCACATACATAGAGGGGTACGCATTTTAGTTCACACCAACATATCCATATAAGCAATTCGAGGCTAGGCACAGGTACATATCCATTCTGTTTCAGTGTCGGGACCTTAGCTTTTTATGTGTGGCAATGTTCAGATCACAAACTCATATCCATACAATTTATTATGTTAGCTCTAAGCTCTATCACTGATATTGAGCACTTTCCACTAAGTACTGCACACACACACACACACACACACACACACACACACACACACACACACATATATATATATATATATATATATATATATATATATATATATATATATATATACAAGGGTTGTTCAAAAAATTTCTAAGCCTCACCCAGAAAGGAGAGCCATAGCTGAAAATTTTTGATGTGGTAACACACTACAACTTCTTAAAAAACTAGTTCAGATTTCTGTCTTAATAGAATAGAAAGGATAGATAGATAGATAGATAGATATGAAGAGACCATGATAGATAGATAGATAGATAGATAGATAGATAGATAGATAGAAGGGTAATTCAAAAAGTTCTAAGCCTCACCCAGAGAGAAGAGCCATAGCTGAACATTTTTGTTATGTCAACACACTACCACTTCTAGAAAAACTAATTCTCATTTCTGTCTTAATTTCTGTGCGAGTTGGAGGTGTGGGACAAATCTAAAAATTGGCAGAGCAGAGACCTGGGCAGTCATAAAGGATCTGCAAATGAAAGGTATGACACCTAAGGAAATCCATGAAGACAGGTTACAAACATTTCCCAAGGATTCCCCTTCCTATATAACTGTGAAGAAGTTGACTGTGGAATTCAAGTGGGGGTAGAGACAGCACAGAAGATAACCATCAGTCAGGTTATCCAAAAAACCTCAACTACTGATGTTCAGTAGATAGCTAAGTCCATAGGCATTAGTTCTAGTTCAATCGATACTGTTTTAACTGAGATCAAGCGGATGAGCAAGCTATCTGTAAGATGGTTCCCAAAAATCCTGACACATGAGCAGAAGCTGAAAAAGATTGACATTTCCAGGACATTTCTGACTCACTTCCAGGCTAACCCCGAGAATTTCCATGGCAGATTAGTAATTCAAGATGAAACTTAGGTTCACCACTTTGAACCTGAATTAAAGATTAAAGCAAATGGTGGAAACACTCTGATTCTCCACCTGAAGAAGTCCAAGCAGGCAGCACCTGTTGGCAAGATGATTGCTTGTTTTTTTTTTTTTTTAAATTTGGAAGGCATAATTATGAAAGACTACCTGGAAAAAGGAAAAACTATTAATGGACGGTACCTCTTAAATAGCAGAGGGTGTGCAGTTAACTTTAGTGTTGACTGGTTTACTGTATTGTTCAGGTCAGAGTCTTTATTTCACCTCAAGGTGCTGGAGGCACTTTACATTGGGTCCCGCAAGCCTTCCTTGTGTAAACAGCGGGAGTGTTTGTTGGGGCTCGCTGTCATTTGTCTCTAGCTCCTTGTGTTCATTTTTTTTTCCTCCTCCACATTTCCTTTTCATTATACATTTTCGGTGTTTTTAATTTAAATTAAATCTCCCGTGGAAGCCTGAAAAGCGGGAGTGAAACCGGGTGCTTTGCCCGTTTTTAATATGTCTGGTAATATTAAGCTTCACACTTTTATTTCTGTGATTAAATTTTGTACCTACAAAAATATCTTTAAATATATATATATGTATATAATAAAAAGGCTTAAACACTAATACTCCATGGTCATAATTTATTCGATTGGAATCGTACATACGATCCAATTCATCAGACCTACAAATTCAAAAAGGTCTGATGAATTGGATCGTATTTACGATTCCAATGGAATATGTTATGACCATGGAGTATTAGTGTTTAAGCCTTTTATTATATCCTTCTCTGTCCTGGACATTGAGTTCTACCTCGATTCTATCCTCTCGAATTTTTTATTCAAAAAATATACATGTATGTGTATACACCTATGTATATATATCTATATATTTTGCATATGTATGTGTATATTTAACTAATATTATCTATATATATATATATATATATATATATATATATATAGCAAAAGTAATATACTTTTTTTTAGCTGAAGTGGATAGGATGATGTGGAGTAGCTGAGTGGCAGTCTTGATCACCAGACCTAATGACATCAAACTTTTACTTGTGGCATGTACGGAAAAATTTTGTTTACAGTTTCAAACTGAAAACAATTCCTGAATTAAAGCAAGGAATTTCAGATAAATTTTCTGAGATTAATGTAGAAATGTGTCAAATGTTTGTAGAAGTGTTACTGATTGTGTTGTAGAAGTATTGCTGATAGTGTTGTAGAAGTGTTACTGATAGTGTTGTAGAAGTGTTACTGATAGTGTTGTAGAAGTGTTACTGATTGTGTTGTAGAAGTGTTGCTGATAGTGTTCAGCATTTTATTGAACATGAAGGAGAGAATTTTGAACATGCTAAATAGCTTGTTAATCATAGCAAATCTTGTTTTGATGTAAGAATACTATTTTCTTAAACTACTGTAATTTATTTTTGTTCAATAAAAGTTAATAAATAAAAAAGGCCATTACATTTTTGCCAAACCCTGCACACACACACAAATACACACACACACACACACACACACACACACACACACACACACATATATATATATATATATATACATATATGAGTGTGACAGTTATTTTGTAGCAGACCATGAGCTTACATGTTGTTAAATTAGGAACATGTGCATTTATTCCTGCTAGAAGAAGGTCCACTACAAGAACATGGCAGACTTAGTAATTGAATCCACCATAAAGAAGTGTAAAGAAAACCAACAAGATTAATATATATATATATGCAAACAAGTATATAATTTAAACAACGAAATTTACAATGGACATAGACATTAACATTTGTGTTTGTATTTGAATATAAAGAGTTTGTATTTTGGTGAATGTTCGTACGTACGTGTATGTGTGTTTAATGTTCATAGCATCTCCCACAAATGGGAAGATGCAATCTTCTGCGAGAGCTTACATTGTAGATGTGTTTGATGAAAATGAAGAAATGAAAAAAGAGAATGAGGCAAGAAATGCCCAGTATTTATAGTGTAGGGAGAGTGACCCCGAGTGAACAATTTGGGCAATTAAGGAGGAGTTAACTCTGAGAATTTCAAAACATACATTAAATGAGCCATAAATGGAAGATAACCTACCTTAATATTACACAGTATATACCAAATTTTAAATTTCAGATTTCCTGAGAATACATACATACAACAAAAAAAATGGCCAGCAGGGTATTTCTGAAAGATAATGTCTTTCTAGCTAGCAGTATTTGTAATTATAGCACTCAATGTTGAGGGATAGGGCATTAATAATAATAAATGTTTACTTATCTCTTCACGCACTTGCATATATACATCTAATATAGATATATATATATATATATATATATATATTTGAAAGATGGATGTGTTTATATGTATTAACATATATGTGTTAGCATGCATATATATTGATGGATGTGTATATTTACAGCCATATATCTGTTTTCGACTAAACTTGGACAAATCTATTTATGTGGGCTAATAAACCAAAGTCTGATGTGAGCTTCATGTTTTTTTTTCCTGTTGAAAACGGTTTTATGGTTTGTTTTGCAGAAAGAAACTTTAACTGCACCATTGAAGACAGCAAAATGCAAACAAACAAAAATACTGAGATAACTGCACAGGCAACAAACAACTCAAATGTAAAAACTAAATAGAAACCAAATAACAATCCCATTATCAAAGAAATAAGATATTTAATCTCTTGAGATACAAAATGAATACCTCCAGAACCAGAAATACATGGTTTCATTTGGGAGATGAACAAAAAACATTTCAAACTAAAATAAGAACGGAAACGTTCTCACTGTGTATGCATCATTCTATATATTTACATAAACATACTAATTATATAAAAAGATATACTCTTTCATTCTCTCTCTCTCTCTATATATATATATATATATATATATATATATATATTTTAATCGGTATCACCCCAATAAGGCAGTGATGCCACCAAAACACAATGGGTTACAGAACGTGGAAGAATTAGGAACAGAAACAATAATGGTGAGCAGAAAGAGACGAGAATACACAGGAGGACAGTAGATAGTGATTGACATTACATTTAAATTTTTGCAGATTAAACTTGACTGGAAATCATGAAGCCAGAAGGGAGTTCCACAAGTGAGAAGTATGAGAGAAGAAACTATTAGCATAGAATTTATGGCTACATCTGGCCAGCTTAACTGTAAATTGATGAGGTCTCAATGCCAGCTTAATGCTGTGCTTAAATTAAAAAAAACTTTAATGTATTATAAACCTACTTCTATTTGTTTTTTTTTTACCCCAATCAAGACAGTAATGCTACTAAAACACAGGGGGTCTTGGGGTGTTGAAGAATTAGAAACAATAATGATGAGCAGAAAGAGAACAGGGTTATCAGGAGGACAGTTGATAATGATTGACATTGCATTTAAATTTGGCTGGAAAACATTCAGCCAGAAGTGACAAGTGTGATAGAAGAAACTGTTAGCATAGAACTTACAGCTAAAACTAGCAAGCTCAAGTATAAATTGATGAGATCTCAATGACAGTCTAGTCCTGCGCTTAATTTCAAAAACTCTAGGTACCATAGTGAAGAGCTCATCTGAACAATTACCAGAAAAATATTCATAGAAAAGACATAGAGAGGCAACGTTATGGCAGTGGGAAAATGAATGGAGCTGAGCCGCCCAATCTGGACCAATAATATTGTTGATTCTTCTTTGGATCTTATCAAGGAGCTCAAGGTAAATAGCAGGGGACACTGGACCATATGTGGCAGCAATATTCTAAGCATGGACAAATGGTAGACTTATTGATATGTAAGATAGATTCTAGAGAGAAAAATTGTCTTGCCCAACACAGTGCACTGACTTTCTTATCAGCTGACCTAGGAATGGATTCAATATAGCCTTTCCCCTTCAGAGAACATGAGCCCAAGAAAGTATAACAGTGGAAAGTAGGCAGGGATCTCTTAGATGATTAATGAAGAGAAGTTTAGTTTTGGAGGCTTTAAAATTAACAAGATATCTTTTACCCCAGTTAACAATGGACTTGAGGTCATTTTGGACATCAGCTGCCATTTTGACCTTGTCGGAATGATAAGCCTTACTATCGAGGCAGGAGTAAATTGTTGTATCCTCAGTGTAGATACAAAGTTGAGAGCTGATGTCATCAGGATATACAAATTTCATTAAAGATGACTGACAAGGCACTGCAGTTAAACTTTTTATTTAACTTTTCTAGTGTTCACATAAGTTTTTTTTTCTTTTCTGAACATAAAGTTTATAAAAATTGTTTGAATGTTCTGTATATCCAAGCGCTTTTAACTATTTTTTAGTCATTATCAAGGATATTTTTTATTTTTATTTTAATTGAATGTGTAGAGTTTATGTATATATCTAAAGTTATGGGAATATTATATTTATTTTCTAAACATGGTCGGCAAATTGTGACTGTGTTCATAGTTGATGTTATTGAGTGTTGGACATACAGAACATTTTGACATGTTTACACACTTTATGTCCAGAAAAGAAAAAACTTATATGAACACAAAAGAAATTAAATAAAAAACTTAACCTCAGTACTTTGTCAGTTGTCTTTAATGAAACTTGTATAAAAGAAGCATTGTTACACAAATGCACAATATAATGGGTGTAACAGCAAAACTGTCCAATTTTTAGATTAAGCTTTGAAGTGTTGTATGTTAGAAATGATTAAAGATATCTTACTGGAATTCTCTGAGGTTTTTATAACACTTTTGGACTCTACTTTGAGCAATAAGAATGTATAATTACTCTCCCAGCTTAACAGAAGAATCGTGATTAAATTGATCATAAACAAAAAAGACATGTTCATCATTAATTAATCATAGCTAAGGATTGGAAGCTCATGAAAGATTGAAACTACGTTCAAATATATATATATTATTCTAGGATAATTTTCCAACTTATTCAAGTTTATCTTCACCCTCTCTAACCTTCTAACTTTCTGTCCTGGAGTAACAAGGTGCCTCACATGTTTCACATACAATTTCATTTTCAAGTCTTCTTTTCATTGTTCTTTGGACTGTCATAGCTGAAATTCCTCTCTCATGTTCCAAACGTTTTATGAATTGCGTTGTATCTTTTCCAATTGATCTCTTTAGATCTAAATTGAAATGATGATCCCTCTTCCTGTTGTAACCTGATCCAGTTTTTCTCTCTACTGTTCCCTCTTTTTTTAAACTTATTCATCATTCTCTTGATGGTTCTTGAATGGATTTTGAAGATGGAAGCCAGACTATGAATGTTGGTACCATTACTGAAGACCTGAAAGATCTTTTTATTCTCACCATTGCTCAGTTGGGAAGAGAGTGGGGCTGACACAAAATGATTTTAACTTGTTCTCTTTCCAGCTGATTAACTCAAAGGGTTTTTCAGTGATTCTTCTGACAAATGGTATCAAGATGGCTAAACATGTAATCTGAAAACCTGAAAAAAAGAAAGTCAATTAGTTTAGTGATTTTTAGATGTTAAACATTTTGTGGGATGGACAATTATGCTGTTACACCCAGTGTATATATATATATATATATATATATATATATATGATAAATATAGTTTTAAGGTGTGCTATATTTATGGGATAAAGTGCTCAATATCAGAGATAGAGCATGTGTAAATAAATATAAAAGTGAACACTGAAGTCAACACTCAGAGGCAACAGGCTGTTTCTTGCTAGATGCAATTGTAATGCCTGACGATTGCATCTAGCATGAAACAGCCTGTCACGTCTGAGTGTTAACTTCAATGTTCACTTATATATATATATATATATATATATATATATTTAAAATGTCATTATCTTGTTGCTTGAGATGAATTGATTAAAAAATATAATGAATGTAAATACATTGTTACTGATTTTGCAATAGAAAAGCATTGCAACTTATTCTATTACATAATTTCACTGCAGATCAAGAAAAAGAGGATTGTCATTGGTCAGGAAATAATGCAAGCATTACTGAAAGAATAGGGCTAAGATATTTTGAATGTACATAGAGAACCATTCCTAAATAAAGACAATCTTTACTTGTGCATATATTTAGGTTTATTTGTTTTGTCTATTTTGCATCTTTCATTCTTGCATTCTTGACTAATTATTTGTTTTCTTCCTCTTTGACACGAGCCAGCATTTCCTCAGAATAATTCTTTTGTAAATTCACCCCCTCCCCTGGCCACACTGCCAATCACCTTGTCCCTTATGGTTTACTATTTACACCATTCTATCATTGCAAAACATTGTTTGCTGCCTGTTTCATTTTTTCTGCTGACTCATTCAGCATTTTAGAACTCTTTCTTTCTTGTCTTCTCTTTACCTCATTGAAATACATCTTTATGTCAACTGCTAGAGTTTTACAAAGTTTTTTTTCACTCTCTGTTGAATTTTGTCTTGCGCCTTTTACCGTGTTCCTTTAAGTGTTTTGTTTTTTATTTCTTTCTTCTATTTTTTAAACAATTTTCTTTTTATTTCTCCTGCAATCTTTACTCTTTTTTTTCAAAGATATTTTTTCTTTCTTTTTTTTCTTTCACCTGAAATTTTATCAGCATAGTCAGTTATCTCCCCTTTTCATCTCTGTATTTTTCCCACTCTTCAGATTTCGATTATTCTGTCCATCTCTCAGGTGACTCATTGTGAAATAAGAGTGAACAAGCTGGTCATACCTCTTAATCGGGATTTTGATCCCAGGAGGCCCTCCAAGAGTTTGCATCCAGATTAAACCAGTATCCTCACCTTGTTGTGTTTATCATGTTTTTTTTTTAATTGCGTTCACCCCAAGCAAAGCAGTAAAGCTGCTGAGACACAAGGGGTTACTGGGTATAGAAGAGTTAGAAACAGGAATATTGCTAAGGAGCAGGAACAGAGGAATCAGGAGGACAGCAGATAGTGATTGAAATTGCTTTTAAATTTTTGAAGAATAAAGTTGGTTGGAAAAAGATGTAAGGGAGTTCCACAAGGAAGTAGTGTGAGAAAAGAAACTGTTAGCATAGAACTTATGGTTACATCTAGCCAGCTCAACTATAAATTGGAGGGATCTTATTTCCAGTCTAGTACTGTGCTTAAATTCAAAGAGTCTAGACACCATAGCAAAGAGCTAGTCCGAACAATTATCATAAAAGTATTTATAGAAAAGGCAAAGGGATGCAACCTTATGGAGGTGGGAAAATGACTGAAGCCAAGATGCCAGATTGAGACCAATAATATTACTGATTCTTCTTTGTATTTTATCATGGGGCTCTTGATAGATAGCTGGAGCACTGGACCATATGTGGTAGAAATATTTTAAGCATGGATGAGTGGTAGACTTATAGATATGTAAGATAGATTCTAGAATGAAAAACAGTCTTTCACAACACAGTGAACCAACCTTCCTGGCAACTGACCTAGCAATCAATTCAATATAGTCTGTCCGCTATATTTTAGTGAAAGATGTCTCAAAAACAAATCATTAAGAAAGCAGGAAAATTAATCAGGAAAATTTTGTTACAGAGAGTTGAACTACTATGTAATATCAATCCTTCTATATGGCAGTGAATGTTTGACAATTTCTATACAGATGAATGGGAGACAAGGCAACAGAGATATCAGTTTGCAGAAGGATGCTCAAAAAGGACATTTGTTCTTAGGATCAGAAAGTGGAAATTTAAAATGTCTCGGTCAAATAATGAGGAAGGAGGGCTTGGAGAATTTAACACACAGAGGACATATTGAAGGTAGAAAATGCAAAGGGAAGTAGCAAGTAACTTATCTAAAGAGCTTGTGTAATTTGATGGCAGAACAGGAGTCAGAAGGAATGGTAAGGAAACAAACATTGCCTAGTGCAACAAAGGATAGGAAGTTGTGGAGAGCCATGATAACCCAAATTCTGAAAAGAGATTGCACATAAGAAGAAAGGAATTATCTTGAAAAATCTTGAAGAAAGTAAAACAATAAACTAGACATGAGAGAAAGACCAAAGAAGGCATAGGCGGAAATATTATGATAAAAAAAAGCAGGTTGTAGATATGAATCTAAATAACTTGTAGTATAAGGATAATAACTCATCTTAGAATTTCACACAAAATCGTTCCTTGTTTCATCTTCAGAATGTTCTAGAAGCCTTCAAAGACTCACCATTCTTTCAACTGTGTCAGCTATGTATATACTGAGACTGGTCAAGAAAAATAACAAGCCCAGATAGAAGAAAAGCCTTTCTGCAAAAATTGCTACTTTTATGTCATGTGTTGTTCCGATTGGAAGATTACCAGTTTTTAAATTATTGTTCACATTTAAGTGGTTGCAAGTGTGAATTTTGTTTCTATTTGCAAATCTTGAGATTGTCAGGTACCAGTTATTATCTGAAGCCCTAAAGCATTCATGGGCAAACTGCAGCCCGTGGGACACATGCAGCCTGTTTAACACGCCTAATTTCATGAGAAAAATAATATTTCTGTAATATAGTAACAACTCCAAGCAGAAGATTATGAAGCTTTATTTGACTCATTCTGCTTTAGGGCTGAAAAACGTTTATTTTATTATGATGGATGATTACAAGTAAGTGGGGAGATGGGATGTGCTTATTTTATTACCACAGTCTGTTTAATTTTTTTTTGTATTTTTTTACAAAAGACAAACACTTTCCACTTGTTTTGATTTCAAGAGGATTTTATAAGCTCACAAAAATGTTATATTTCTTGTGCCAAGCAAAGTGTTACTTGACTCAACCACACATTTTCTTCTTTATTTTTTAATCTAACACTTTTCTCTCTTTTTTTTCATTTATGTTTCTTTTATTTTTATACATTTGTTTATCTTTCTTTATTTTATTTTCTATCATAAATATACAAGTGAAAAGTCTATATACACATTCATTAGGTATATTTAGGCAACAAAAATTCATTTAAATACATTTTATTAACTGATAAGGTCTGTGTAATATAGCAACAACTCTAAGTAGAAGCTTATAAAGCTTTATTTGACTCATTGTGTTTTAGGGCTGAAAAATGTTTATTTTATTGTGATGGATGGTTACAAGTGAGAGGGGAGATGGGATATGCTTATTTTATTACTACAATTTTTTAAATTTTGTTTGTTTCATTCTATTCTCATTTGTTCATTCACACACTCTCTTGAACATAACCACATACATATACATAAACATATACATATACATAAACATATACATATACATAAACATACATATACATAAACAATGATTAAAATGCAATGTTTCTTGAATTTTTAAACTTTCATTGAAGGTAAAGTTTTCATCATTTTAAACCATTGACACTTTTCACTACAGAAGATCATACGTGTAAATATCTTATGCTTTAGAAACAGGAAACATTTATAATACTTTTTTCTCTGGAGAAGAAATACATTTTTTATTTAAAATTATTATTTTTTTGTATTTTGAAGTGAATAAATTAGAAATTAATCACATGAAGCAGCATGTGCTAATTATACTTTCATCTGTGTTAATATTATAACAAAACTTCAATTTTTTAATTATAGAAAAATCATTCTTTCAAAGATAAAACAAATCAAATTTTCCCCATTTCTAAGTCTGGTGCACTGAAAATGGCTGAGGCACTTTCAACGAAAAATTTTCTTGACTCTTTTTACTGGTGTATCCTGCCTCATGATGAGCCATATCTCACATGACCTACTGACTGGAAAAGGTTACCCATGCTGTCCTAAAGGATAATTTTGACATCCAGATATTCAGTATAATCTGGATGATGACTGAAAAAAGTAATGTCAAAATCAGACTTTCGTCTCTCTCCTTACCTTCTACATTAAAAACATTGCTGGAATTTGGGATTCCCAAGTTTTCATTACTGCAATTGTTTTTGGCGATTTTTTACTTGATTTTTTATCTCAAATTTTTTGTATGATAACAATTTTTATAACTTGGAAATAAATTCAGGAATAATTAAAATTAATGGCAAAATCCAGCAAAAGTCATCTATGAAATAAAAAATAATTGTTTGTACAGAAAGTAAGGACCTACATACATCAAATTGTCTTTAAATTAAAATGGCAGCAGAAGAATTATTGTTGAACTTTTAAAAGATAAGCTTAAATATTAATGCAATACTTAAATGAAGTGATCAATTTTGAGTTTTTCTGGAGTTAATTGTTGCCTATTGCATATGACAGCAGTATGCTTTGCAAAAGGATATCTCTACCAACAGAAGACTGATTGCAATCAAAAGAACTAATGCTGCAGCAAGGAAAGAAAGTCCTGTGCAAATGAAAACCCAGATCAAATGGCAGCCAGGAGAGCTTCCAATGCTGAGAATATGCAAAGACTTTGGGACTCTCAAACTCCTAAATAAGCCGAAGGTCCAATCAAGAGATCTCTTCAGGAGCTACCTTAAATACTGCCCAATAGGGCGGCTTTGAAGTTAGTATATATATATATATATGTGTGTGTGTGTGTGCACGCATATTTTTGGGAAGTCATATATATTAGTATGTCTGCAACATAAATATAAAAAATGTACTTACTTTACACAACAAATAT
The DNA here is from genome assembly GCA_903632075.3 of Acanthosepion pharaonis. Lineage (NCBI taxonomy): Eukaryota > Metazoa > Mollusca > Cephalopoda > Sepiida > Sepiidae > Acanthosepion > Acanthosepion pharaonis. The sequence continues at coordinate 573,946 of CAHIKZ030004203.1, forward strand.
TTCCAACATAATCTCATTCTCTGCCAATCCATGTCACACAAATTTTAACTCACTATCATTTATTTAGAGAAATCTTAAAGAAAATATATATATATATATATATATATATATATAATTATTTATTTGAAAATTATAACATATATATGTTATAAAATCACTACAAAAATAGCCATTTTGTTTCAACACTTCTCGTGTCTTATCAAATGATGGTGTTGAATTTATCAGGTCATCCCATAAGTTCTGTCCAAATTTTAACTTTTTGTTAAAATGAATGAAATTTAAAGACTATTTTATAATGTCTAATGGAGATGAACATTATTTTTATGTTTAGATGCATTTAAACTGATCAAATTTTATTTCAGAGAACAATAAAATTAAATTTTGTTTGATTAAAACCCTGCTAACATGGAAGTACCCAAGAATCATTTGAGGCACATAATGCATTATGAGTTCAAGAAAACTCAGCAGCCGAAGTGGCTAGAAACATTCACTCAGTTTATGGAGAGGAATGTGTGAATGAAAGAACTTGCAGAAGATGGTTTGTAAAAATTCAGAGGTGGAGATTTCACCCTTGAAGATGAAGATCGAACGGACGTCCAGTTGAGTTTGATGAAAAGCTTTTTGAAGCAGCCCTTGAAGAAAATCCTGCTTTATCAGTTGACGAATTGGCAGTGGTATTTAGGCAGCATTTTTTCATTTATACATGTTTCATTAAATAATATAGACAAGTGTTGTCTATTTATTTTATGTAAATTCTTTTCATAATATCTGATAAGCTTAATAACATGATCATTAAACAAAGAAAATCACAATATTGATACATATTATTTTTTAATCCAATCTAAGCTTTCAGCTTACATAATGCTGCCTAAATACACACAATTTAAATATATATATATATATATATATATATATATATATATATATATATATATATATGTATGTATATATATATATGACCCCAAAAATAGGTTGACTTGTCATTTGCCAAGATTTAGTTTATAAAGAAACCACTTCAAAGAAAAACTCAAAATTTTGGAACCCATTGTAATACAAGGTAAGCAGCCAATGCTGAATAGGGTATGTTTCTCTATAAGAGATTGTATACTGAAGTGTGTATAAAAATATTGTATGTATAAATTCAGTTTGATCATTGTAGATGACGTCACATTTAAGTGATATGAAATTGATTCCAGTATGCTAAGAAATACTTGAATTTACTAAATACACAATTCTAATAACACTCATAACTAAAACACACAAATTCTTGATAATATCTGTAGCGGTATTTGAAAGTATCAACTATGAGCATTCAATAAGAATAATGTTTAAAGTGATAAAAAATCTGTTGGATGAATAAAAATCCATTACTTTCTTTAGAAAATTCACTTTGTTTACATTTGGATATAAAACTGTGCAGATATAAAAGATTCGTGGAGATCTATGATGAGAAAAGTTTCACTTAAGGGTACAATTTTGGCCTTGCCTGAGCGATTAGTTCATTGTAGCTCAGTTGCTCAGAACATACTCGATCTAATATAAAACTACCCTGCAAAGGAACTCCAGAAATCCTACCAGAGAGTAATTTTTTGTTTTCTTTAACACACACACACACACATATATATATATATATATATATATATATATATATATATATATATTTTTCCCAAGAATAACGTCACTCATGTTATATGTATGCATAATCTTTAAAGACAGCCAGATAAATTCCATAAAGCAATTAAAACTCTGAAGATGAAGTCCCATTCATTGGCAGGTTTATTAATAACCAAAAGGCATATATCTGGCTGTCTTTGAGATTACGCATATGTATGACACAAATGTGTACTCTCGGGGACAGCAAAGTAAAATGATGATAATTAACACTGGGGGTGAGATTCAGAGGATGATAAAACTACTTGGTATCATGCCTTTATTGGTAGGGGTTCCAGTGAAGGGATAACCAGAAGTGATCAAAAAGGTGACCAATGTAAAAGGTACCTAAACTATAAAAGGGACAAAGAAAGGGAAGTAAAACAATATGGTTTCTGTACTGTGGTAACAGAACAAATATATATATATATATATATATATATATATATATATATATATATATATATATATATATATGTATAATCATATAGATTGAAAATTTATATTGTGGAATTTCAGAACAAATTCAGCTAATAACTATGTGTTAGGCTATGGACATTGATTCATACTTGTATATGCGTGGGGGCAAACTGAACAAGCTCAAGATATTTAATGGCTTCTAAATCTATAATTTAATCCCTATACTGAGAAATAAAAGTTATTTATGCAAAAAGGATAATAATTAATTTGGTTAATAATCTTGTCAGAAATTAGCATTTGATCAAAGCAAAACCAAAGTTGAACTGTAATATGAGATTTGTTAATGTCATTTCAGCAAAAGATGAAAACAAACAGAGATCAAAAAAGCTAACCGCCCAGATTCAAACTGTCCAATCAGATTGCAGAAAAGATTAGATGAGCTGAACTCTGAATCTCTCAATCAAAAAAAGAAAAAAATCAATCATACTTGATTGGAGAGTTAAACTGGATTCTTCTTCTATATGTTGTGTCCCTTCAGGACGTGGGTAGTCATGGCTCTCCACAACTTTCTCTCCTTTGTAGCTCTTAGTAAATTTTGTCTTTTCACCATCCTTCCCAGTGTGTTCTCTGATCCATTTAGACAAACTTGTTAGGTAGGTCACTTGCTGTTTCCCTCCTCCCATCTTACCTTCAATGTAGCATTTTAATAGGCATAGCTTAAATGTGGCACAAGGCCGAAAGTATAGAGCATCAGGCAAGGATTGATCTCTCTGCTCAGTCATAATTGATCTAGTGAAATGAGGTTGCTAACCATTACACTATGTCAAAGTGACCCATTTTACCTTCAGTACATCCTGTGAATGTCAAATTCTCCAAGCACTCCTTCCTCATTATGTGTCCCAGAACTTTCAGTTGTCTCTTTCTGATTCTGAGTATAAGCGTCTTTTTTTTTTCCTTTTCCTTAAAACTTCTTTTGATTCAAGTTTCCTCTTCATCTGTGAGGGAATTGTTTAGCATTCACTGGCATAGAGCAGGACTGATATTGCATAACAGGTCATCATTTTCCTGTTTCTTAATACTTTGCTTAGTTTTTGGCAGGCACTTTTTTGATATTACAATGTGCTTCAGATTTCAGTGTCACATTTTCTGTCTTTTGAAATACTTCTCAGCAAAATATAGTCATGCCAAAAAAAAAAAAACAGTTACCTATGACTTTTATCTATAGAAAGTTTTTGTGCACACACACACACACGCACAACCACACACACATTTGAACATTATCTGTTATTTTCTTACATGTGACACATACCTAGCCAATAAAGAACTAAACACATCATTAATTTGTGTCTCTTTGGTTTTTATCATTTTTTATCATTTCTATCTTGATCTCTGACGAAGCTTTAATAAAGTGAAACATGTTAGATTAAAGATCTGTTTCCTACTTGTTCTTTTATCCTATCATATATATATATATATATATATATATATATATATATATATATATATATATACATAATAAATATAGATAACTATACTCGTTATACGAGTAAACAAGTAAGTTTTCCCTGACGATCCATTTAGGTGAAACCTAGGTAGGTTTGTCTGGCTCACTAGGTTTCAAAATGGACATCAGACAATTTCTGATAAAATTGTCTCCTTGCAATCTCATCAGGTGATTGCATTGATATGCATCGAAATACCACTGCTATCGTGTAGCAATTTTGACATGTTTTTGGTATAATATCCTAAAATAAATAATATTGCTCTATTTTGTATTGAGCCCTCTTTTGAATTAAATGCTATAAATGTTGGAATTGTACTCTATTTGTTCTTTTGACCACTTCTATAGCCATTTTCAAGGAAATACTTAATAAAAAATTAATTCAATCTTCCTTGTCAGTTGTATTCATTGAAATATATATATATATATATATATATATATATATATATATATATATAAATAGTGTATTGGGGCAGCAGATCATTATCCAAACATATATTGTTATTTATAACAGAATTTTTATTATGTTTGATCATAAGCCACTCTAAGCTTCGTATAGTGGTTTTAGTTTTGGGAGAAAATAAAGACAACAAAAGTTGCCCAACATTTGGGAAACTTTTGGATATATTTTATTATGCTGTTCCTCAATCTAAGCTTTCGACTCAAATGAGCCATCATCAGAGTGGTTATATGGACATTACAACAGCAATGTTCACCATCAAAGATGACATCCTGTTATGTTTACATAGAAGTTTGCTATACGACAATAATGGTTGCGGAATAGCTGATGCAGGTCATAAATTCGTAATGTGGTTCTATGATGATGTACATGACCACATGAGAGAAAGAAATGTTATCAACAGAATCATATGTTTAAATGCATTGTAATATGTTGTGACTGGGTTGAAATGTAATTTTGTTGAGTGTGGGTTGCTTTGTTTTAATGTAGATAGCGTTCAATATCTTAAGGTTCTTTTTACTGTGTGTATGTGTGAGTATTATTGTGTTATCAACTAATATCTGTCTAATATTATGTACATGGCTATGGTTTTTCTAAGAAATGTTGTTTAATAGAACTAAGATCAGAAAGGTGACAGGTAAGTCTATGGGAGAGCATGGTTGTAGTAAAACCAATGTATGTAGTGGATTTATTATTAGTATCAGAGATACAATCTCTGAACAGGCATATAAATTGATACACTACATTGTTTTTTGTAAAGGATTTAGTTATGTGTTTGTAGAGTTATTAGAGACTATGAGGTCAATTCTTTTAAATTTTTCATAATATATGATGAGCTTAACTTGTTTATTAATGGGTTCAACATTTCTACCTATTATGTTTTTGACTGTTGTTTCATCAGGTTTGTAATTATTATGTATTTGGTTACAATTGTTTAAGTTAATATTGTTATGTTTATTCTGACTTATATTATTATTATTAATATTATCAATTTTTTAGAGGTATTATTAAGTTTATTGAGATACCTTTTAATTTGTTGATCAATGATGGAATTAGGGAATCCATTATTAACAAGTATTTGTTTGATGTTATGTAATTCTTTATAGAATATGGTTTTGGAAGAAGATATCATTTGTGTGCATTGGATTAAGTTTTTTATAACACCTAACATCGTTGGGGGCATTCACTATTACAATTAAGAAAACACAAGTTAATGCTAGTGGCTTTTCTATATAGAGAAGTAGTAAATTTATGTGTGCTGGAATCAATAAGTACATCAAGAAATGGAATTTTATTATTAATATTGAATTCTAGTGTAAATTTGAGGATGAAGTGACTTTCAAATTTGTTTTTAAGTTGATCAATATTTTTAGCTAAAATGAAAATGTCATCGATGTGTCTTACATATATTGGGGTTTTATTAGTATCATGAACAGGATGTCATCTTTGAACATCTCTGTTATAATGTCCATATAACCACTCTGATGATGGCTCATTTGAGCCAAAAGCTTAGATCAAGCAACAGAATAATTAAAAATATCCAAATGTTGGAGAGATTTTGTCTTTTTTTTTTTCCTGAAAATATTCCACTATATGAAGCTTAGAATGGCTCATGAACAAGCATAATAGACATTCGTTGTCTGTTATATTTAACAATATGTTTGAACATGCACACACACACACACACACACATACATACACACATATATACATATATATATATATATATATATATATATATATATATATATGCAGTGAACTCTAGAAGTTCTGAGACTTTTTATGAAAGACATTTAATAATTTCAAAGAAGTACAAAACTAATCTCCTTCAAAGTAGGATCCTTTGATAAACTCTTCATTACCTAACTATATATATATATATATATATATATATATATATATATATATATATATATATATATATATGTATATTAGGCAGCATATATTTTTTTTATATAAAGAAATAATCATATATTGATTCTATGTATGATTATTTCTTTATATATATATATATATATAAGCATAATAGACATAGTATATATATATACAAGCATAATAGTAATAATACATATACAAGCATAATACATATACAAGCATAATAGTAATAATACAAGCATAATAGTAATAATAATAATATATTATTATATTATATATATATATATATACAAGCATAATAGTAATAATAATATATATACAAGCATAATAGACATTTATTTGTCTGTTATATTTAACAATATATCTTTGCACACACACACAACACACACACACACACACACACACACACACATATATATATATATATATATATATATATATATATATATATATGTATATATACACAGTGAACTCCAGAAGTTTTGAGACTTTTTATGAGAGACATTTAATAATTTCAAAGAAGTACAAAACTAATCTCCTTCAAAGTAGGATCCTTTGACAAAATCTTCATTGCTTACCTATATATATATATATATATATATATATATGAACTTGTTGTACCTTCCCACTTACTTCATGAAGACCCCATGGAAGTCATCTAAAGTGAAGGTGTCCAGGTTCTTTGTCACAGCCTCCTTCTTCTCAATGTCTTCTGTGAGGTTCTTCTTCAGCTTGGGGTACAGCCAAAAGTCACAAGGGGAAAGGGTCTAGACTGTAGGGAGGGTAAGGGACAGTTTTAATACCCATCTCTGTCAACACAAAACTTTATTGCACTAGAATTGTTTTTTTAAAATGCTCTCATATGTTGAAATCCTCACAGTATTTAATATTGTTGAAGTTGTTGCTAACAGTTTTTGTTGACATTTGTAAACTCTACATTTTGTTCAATTTTGCAAATGAATCAATGAAATTTGAATAAGCTGATTTGCTTGGAAAAATACTTTGACAAAAATCCTACTTCACAGTTTTTACGCAATCTAGTAAAACCAACTGTACATTGTATCCTCTTACCTATTTGTACTTCTCCCCAAAATTTGGTTTTGATTGGTCAATATATGGCTATTTTAGAGGGTGTGGCAGACAGATGGATTGACTCTCAGAATTTTATATATAGAAAGACAGTGAGCTTCCTAATTGTCTTCACATCTTGACTTCATTCTGTAAACTAGTCAACTGTAACAAGCAAGTTGGGTGTGCTCAACAAGCTGTTACAACCATGTCCTTCAATCTGGAATAACCTAAGTTGGCAGGTCAGCTTATTAGATGAATAGTAATGATACACTAAAATTACAATAATCTAGGACAGCTATAACTGCCTTTCCTAAAAAAATCTCAAAGATTCTGGAATGCCTCTTGTATTTAGGACAACCATTCTTTAAAAAGTCAAAGATTTCTGGTTCCATTCTAACTCTCATCACTTTGTCCAGTTATCACCAAAATGAGTCAAATCAAGAAACTTGTTAAAAAAATGTTTGATCAAAAAAACAGAAAATGGATTATTGATATTTTCATTATCTGGTGTGTGTGTGTGTGTGTGTATGAAATAAGTGAAAGAGCCATTAGTCAAATCTAACTACACTATAACAAACATTGGTGAACGTGTGCTAATTACATTAAAGCTATCACTTAACAAGCCATTTGTTTCACTAACCTTCATGTTTAGTATTGACTTTGAATTTTACTCTATTTCCTTGTTAATGCACTTACCATGGAAGTAAATAATTGCAAAGAGTGGGAAAAAAATCCTCTTCACTGGAAAAATATCACCTCACTAAGCAATTCTCAGAGATAATCTTTCAGATTATTTTTCTTTTGGTAAAAAAAATAAATAAAACAAAACATCTGAAACAATGTGTAGATCTATAAACAGACAGTGTATAGGTGAAATAAATGAAGTGAACTATTTTATTTTATAGCTTTATTTTATTTTATTTTTATTTTTTATGTTATAGCTTTATTTTATTTTAGTTTATAGTTTTACATGGAATTGATTGTTTAACAGATTACAATCCTTATTAAAAACAAAGCTGAAAATATAAGCTTCCAATTTTATACATTGACGAATTCTATTTTATCAGTCACACTTGTGCTAAATCCTGACCTATGACAATCACTTTCTTCTTGTTTTTTTTTTTAATTATTTGACCCCAAGCAAGGTGATATTGCCACTAAAATTCCAGGGTTTACTAGGGGCGGGGCTGAAGGAAAAAATGAGAAAACTTTAGGAGAAGAAACTGGAAACCTAGTCATAAACAAGCAACAAGGGATAAACCTCTACTCCTGCTCAAAAGACGGAGAAGGAGTGTGAACTGGGAAATAGACAAACTTATCTCATCTTAATGAAAAAATATAGAAAAAAAAAAAAAACTTAGTAAATAACATGTTGGAGTTAAGTTAAGGCAGAGACATTAGAAGTGTAGAGTTAAATAAAGAGATGTGCAATACAAGTGCAGGTAGAGGCAATTAATTATGTAACTGTCAACCTTTAATGAACTTTAACTACTTATTTAGATTTTAACATAGTTTAAGTTGTGTCCTCTCTTAAAAATAAAAAGAGTGAGGGAAAACTAAATTACCATTCAGACAATTTATTTTATTTTTAATCTCTGGTGAGAGAGAAAAGTTAAGATATATATATATATATATATATATATATATATATATATATATATATATATATAACCACATAAAAGATATATTAAATATTTATTTTGATAATGAAATAATTAATAATGCATTTACATTATACATAAAATAGCTGTATTCTGTTGGTAATGCCTAAATTAATTTTGGACCACTGAATCCTTTATTTCTGTAGTAAAAACATTAACAATGAATTTACACTTTACATATAACTGTCTTATATTGTCAGTAATGCTTTTTTTATTCTTTTTTTTAATAATTTCAACCCAAACAAGGTGATAAAAATGTAAAGGGTTACTGGGAGTGAAAGAGAATGAGAAATCTTTAGTAAGGAGAAAGGACAATAAAAGAGCAGGATGACAGAAGATGGCAATTGACATTGCATTTAAATTTTTGACGATTGCAGGTGGTAGGGAAGCAAGAAACTGGAAGAGAGTTCCACAGGTAAGAAGTGTGAGAAAAGAAAGAGTTACCATATTTGATGGCATATAAGACGCACTTTTTTTTACTAAAAATATCTTTTAAAATTCCCCCGCGTCTTATATACCATATGTAGGTTTAAAATTCACGACAGTTGACCAAAATTAACTACCTGGCAACTCCTATTAACTTAGACTTTAGAGTGACTTATATATACCTATTGTCATTATTTAAAAAGCTGTTATGCAGATTAAAAGTGTTATCATTGATAATATTCATTATATTAATTTCATCATGCTTAATATTAGCACTTTGTTTCACTAAAATTATATGCAATAAATTCAAATTATATACTTGTAAAATATATTTGTTTCATTAATATTTTTCTTGTGATAACTTCCGGGTGCATTGGTATAAAGACAATCAGAATTTTTATATCCTAATTATTCCACTAAGACGTTTACAAGACTCATGTTGTAGAAATCATATAAATGATATAATATATAATAATGTTTCTCGTATTCTTTTTTCCTTTTATTTTTCATTTAATTTTAATCATGGCTTGTTTAACCAAAATAATACCTCATAAATATAGCATAGGCTGTACCATTTACTAATAATTTTACTAATTACTAATTTTTTCTTGATTTGGCCTGCTGAAATTGGGGTGCATCTTATACACCCATGCATTTTTTATGCTGTCAAATATGGTACATCTAGCTAATTCAACAGTAAAGTGATGAGACCTAGTAGCCAATCTAGTCAGTCAGTTATGTACCATGTATGATACACGCTTAGGTGATCATGTGTCTTTCGATACATGACTGATGAGGTAGATTTTTTCCGCAGTAGGTTGCCATTTCTTTCTGCGGTATACCAGTTGCCATCCAAGGCTATAGAACCTGATCTGTTCTGCTATTTACCCATAGCTGGTTGGAGAACAAGAGGATTTATGCCTTTCCCAAGGTTATTAGCACGTAAGTGAATGTAATGGATTCAAGTGGAATTCAAACTCATCTCCCTGATTCCTCAATCCGAGCTGCTATCCATCGCTCCACCGTACCTCCTCTAGTAGTAAGCTTAAATTCATGTGGTTAATGAACCAAGGAGAAATGCTCATTAGAACAATTGCTGTGAAAATATTTGTAGAAAAGACAGAGGTAAGTCACATCATAATGGCTAGATAGTGACTGAAGATGCCAGAGCAGACTGATAACTTTATAGACTCTTAATTACATTTTTTAAAGAATCTTGACGTATATAGCAGGAGCACCAGACCAGATATGACAGCAATATTCAATGCACAGAGGATTTATAAATATGCAAGATGGATTCCGATGAGAAAAATTGTCTTGCATAACACAATGAACCAACTTTATTAACAGCAGACCTAGCAAATGATTCAATATAATCATCTATTCTTGTCAGTGAAAACCAAGAGGGTACAATGAATTTACAAAGCAGATTATATGATGTTGACTGGAAGGTAATGTTGCAGTTTTGGAAACAGAATACAGGCTTTTATTAACTTCTGACTCATATTTAATTTCATATTAAACTGCATTTTATTGTAATTATTACTCAAACCATCAATCTACAGTAGGGAGTAAACAGTTCGTTATCTGAAATAAAGTATAAGCTCTTAGTGAGATTTGATCCAAGATTCATCTTATCCCAGAGAAGCCTATTTGAATGTACCAACCACTTTAACCATCAAGCTGCTATAACAGAATAAATTCTCTTGATATATCTTCTTTTGCTGATTTATAAAGCAAAAGCAGTGGTAGAAATAATTTGGTTCTAATTAAGATTCATTAAGTGAAAATAATGAAAGAGGTAAGATTTTACAAGTATCACATTAGTACATTAAAATAAAGACCCATTGTTTTAAATATATCACTCATGATAGGATCTTAGAATGCTAGTGAGGTTGAATTGGAATGGGCCAAAGGATTGTTTATATTAGCATACCTGCAGGTAAAGATAGAGATAGAAGTTAACAATAGGTATTATTTGATTTATTGGTCAATTGGAGGGTGGTGGATGATTAGTTTCAGGTTATTGGGGGAAGAAAAGTTAATTTTGTCAGAATTGAGTTCTTGACTGCAGAGCAAAAAGATCTAACAAAAGTCTTTGTCCTCAACCCTGGCCGATCACTGGAAGTTAGTTGGGAGGGTGGTATCATGCCCATTGGGATGGAGACAGGAAAATTTGGGTGTGCTTCACAATTTCCAAGCCAGCTTATAACTCTGTAATAAATTTATTATCTTTATACAGAAATATGTTATGCAGTCTTCTTCTTTCCATCACGACACAAGTAAAGAAGTTGTTAGAGAAATCCATCAAGGCCTAAGAAAACCAGAAAAGCCAGTCCAAACTAAAGAAGTCCACTTATGATCCAGTGTTTATCAAGTTCCAAATTTAACCTCACTTCACCACATTTTGTTGCTGTTGGTAGGGATAAGTTTGATCAAGTAGTAAACTAATGAAAAGACTTCTAGTTCATGGTCACTGCTGTATTTGTTACTTTGTACCAGGAAAGAGAAAAATCATCCAAGTTCAAATTATGATTCACAACAGCTTATACCAGTAGTTCCCAACCTTTTTTTGTCCATGGCCCACATAAAAATCTTTAAAATCTGATGACCCCCCCCACCTATGACATATTCTTATTATTCAAAAAGTGAACTCCTATTCATGTGGAGGAAACCTGAAAGGCTATTAGTATTATTTAATTTTAGAATTTTACAATATTTATAAAAATATTTTGTTACTAATATAAATATATATATATATTATTGTAGTGAGAAAGATGTACAGGTATAAAGCAATTCACTGCAAGTAAGGTGAGAGTGCTACTAGCATGCAAGGGGTTACAGAGGATTGAGAACAAGAGGCGTGTTTGAGGAAAGGATACAGAGAAGGATGGGAAACAAGCTCAGGGTGTCAGATGTTGATTGACATTACACTTGAATATTTGAAGATTATAGTCATTGGGGAAACAAGTAATGGGAAGGGAGTTCCACAGATGGGAAGTGTGGGAGAAGAAGCTGTTTGAGAAGAAGAGACGGTTACATTTAACCATTTTGACAATGAAAAGGTGGGACCAAGATGGCAGCCTGGTAGCTAGCTTAAATTCATGCAGTCTAGGAACCAGCGAAAGTAGCTCGTCAGATCAGTTACCATGAAAATACTTGTAGAAGAGACAGAGGGAAGCCACAGCATGTCTGTGGGATAGTGAATGTAGACTTGATGCCAGATCAGGACCTATCATCTTGCATATTTGTCTCTGGATTTTGTTGAGGACCTCGAGACGTACAGCGGGAGCACCAGACCATATATGACAGCAATAACGGAAGAATGGAGTGTGTCCTACTGAACCTATCTAAATACAGAATATGTGTAAGGGGAGATAATCCATACCACAATTATATACACTACCAATGTAATTACACATGTACGTACATGTATGCATACTGCATATGCACCATATGTATTAACTCACACACACACACACACACACACACACACACACACACACACACACACACACACACACTCATTAGAAAAAAAAAACTGTTTAATAACTCATTTTTGAATTGCCCCCTTAAAAAATAAACTGCTTCTCTGTGGGGCATGTACCCCACTTTGAAAACTATGGGTTTATACAGCCACGCTACAAGAACTTGTCAGCTTTGCAGAAAATAAAATCTAATCTATAAACTCATCCCTTTATTGCAGTGTTTGTCACTCGTTCTTTTTATAGCAAGGTTTCCTTTAAGCAAAAGGAACAAGAGTCCAAATCTCACTTGGAATTTTTTTTTTAATCATTTCCCCTCGAGCAAGATGTTAATGTCACTAAGGGGTTGCTGATAGTGAAAGGAAATGAGAAAGAAATTAGTTAGAAGAAAAGGACAATAACAGTATTCGTGAAGACAGATGTCGATTGAGGTTGGATTAAAATTTTTGAAGATCTTAAATGACATGACAGTAAGAAACCAAAAGAGAGTTCCACAGGTGAGAAGTGTGAGAAAAGAAACTATTAGAACAGAACTTATGGTTATATCTATTTAAAAATTAAAATGATGAGACCTAGTTGCCAAACTCCTACTATGCTTAAATTCATGTGATTGAGATACCAAGTAGGAAAACTCATTAGAACAATTGCCATGAAAATATTTATAGAAAAGCGACTGGGAAGCCACGTCAAAAATGAAGTTGAGATGCCATGTCAGGACTGCTAACATTACAGACCCTTCTTTAGATTTTGTCCAGAATCTTGAAATATATAGCAGGAACTTCAGAGCAGATGTTGCAGCAACATTCAATGCATAGACAAATGGTAGATTATCTTTTATTTCTCATGCTGCACTGTTTAATCACTGCCATAAATTGATGGCCTGAGTCAGGTGCAGATGTCTCATGACCCTCTCCTCCAAATCTATAACAAAACACTTGAAATCTATGGTATGGGGCCATCCATTCTATTACATTGCAATTTTCATAAGGTAGTATTCATATAAAAGACAAATTTTATTCTAACCTAATTATGTACAATAATGGATTATATTCAATATAGGTGAACAATACAACTAGAAAAATTGAAAATAAATACAATGTATTTAAATACAAATTATATAAATCAACAATGCTTTTAACATCAATTTGAGATTTTTCTTGTTAAAAGGTTGAATAATTTTAACATATTCATTATGAATAAAAAGTAGTGAATTTTATATGGTGTTTTTTTCCAAGACTTAGCATGAGTAAAACAAATTCATGGATTTGGACAAGAAACAAAAAGATCCCAGAATGACATCAGAATCTACAAAAATTCTTCCTTCTTTAATAGTCAGTTGTGCTTAGTTTAATTTGTAACATATATAAATGTAGGTAGAAAAAAGCAAATGTTGATAAGATAACAAGAGTCAAAAAACACTGCCCAGAGCCCTCAATCTGGATTGCCTCTTCTCCCAGGTTGGGTGGCAAGTGGTAGTACATACCAGTCCTGGCCTGAGTAAATGTTGCAATAAAAAGTAACTAAAAAAAAAATAAATATATAAGTAATGGTTGACAGGACTTCATCTAATAAAAAAATGGATGAAAAATAATACTGTTTCTATTAATACTACAAGAATAAAAAAAAACCTGTTTAAATGTGAGAAATATTATATTTGTCAAGAATAATAACTGTCATCATTATTAGTAATGACAAAATTCCATTGCGAGAACTAATTCTTTTTTTCCATGTTAAATTAATTCTGGGTGAAAAAATATCTGATACTGCTGAATTGATCACTTTTACCACTAATGAATTATTCCAGATATGAAGCAATTTGATTTAGAATATGATAAAATATCTCAACTTATCAATTTAGCCATTTCCTGACTTTATTCTGAGTGTGGATTTGTATTGTCATATTGAAAATAATGAAATTTCTGTTGTCCAAAACTGCAGATTTTAGACATACTGCTGTTTTTCTTCCCTCATTCAAGTTGTTTTCAATGAAGATCTGCTATACTTGACTAGTTGTATTCTAAGAGCTCAGTAAGATATGGGGAGAATGGAATTTTTGTTCAGATATTGAAATTGTTTTTTATCCCCTCACCAAAATACAATATTACTTTTCCAAACAAGGGATCACTTAGCCCCTGTAAAACACAAGTGCTACAAGGAAAGCAACATGAGAAAACTATTTGAAAATACTGAAACTGTTAACATAATATCTGACCTTAAAGAAATAGGTATATATACCAAAACATATAACACCTACAATAGATCATCTACAAACTATATATCTAAAAAAAAAATCATTTATTCTGAAAGTATAAAATTATGTACAAAATATATGTAGTTGAAGCTGTAAATTGTATAGAAAATATTTCAGCATTAAATAAATAGAGGTTGATAAGCTGCTAAACAAAAACAATTAAACCAAACAAAACAATGGGATAACAAAAAAAAAAAAAGAATTGTAGATATTTCTTGGACAAAGGCTTGTTTGGCTCAAGGTCAGATTTATGATGGGCTCATCAAAAGCATGTCTTGAGTAATAGGAGAGATATGCATACTATAAGCATCTCTGTTGGTGGTTTCTTAGAATAGGATAAGATGAATAACAATTGTCAATATTAGGATGCTCAGAAAGTAATTATGTTTTACTAGAAAGAATATACCAGGTTGAGTCAAAAGTTTTTCAGCTTTTCACTGATGATTTTTGACAAGTTATATTTCTATATGTTGTATCCTTAAGGAGGTTACAAACAGACTAAAGGTGGTACTCGAGTGAAGGAACAGCAACACACGTGTAGATGAAAGAAAGAGAGGTTTATTGTAAAGGAGAATACACTGCTGAAAAACAGGGAATCGGGTGGCAGGCTAGTAATTCCTGATGCAAGGATATCTATCAACTGCCCCATGTAGTCAGATGTGGCATAAGGCTGAATTTAATGTGGGGTATCCGAGCCCATAGGCTTGGCCAAAAATTTCCTGTATAAAATGGGGTTGGGTAGCTGTTTCCCGAGAAGAGACTCTGCCCTTTGACATAGCGTTGTCTGGGGATCCTCTCTGCCCAGAGGCAGAGAGTTTGACCAGCACAGCTGCAGACAAATCTCCAATTCGTAAAGCAAGGATATCTACTAACCACCCCACATGGTCAGATGTGGCACAAGGCCGAATTTAATGTAGGGTATCCGAGCCTGTAGGCTCAGCCAAAAATTCCCCGTATAAAACTGGGTCAGGTAGCTGTTTCCTGAAAAGAGACTCTGCCCTTCAACATAGCCTTGTCTGGGTATCCTCTCTGCCCAGAGGCAGAGTTTGATCAGCACAGCTGGAGATGAATCTCCAACTATTTGTCGAAGCAAGGATATTTACCAACTGCCCCACATGGTCAGTTGTGGCACAAGGCTGAATTTAATGTGGGGTATTCAAGCCTGTAGGCTCAGCCAAAAATTCCCTGTAGACCCAGTAAAAAACAGGGTCGGGTAGCTGTCTACCACCCCAGATGAGTCTCTGCTCTTCAGCATAGCCTCGTCTGGGTTCTTTCTTTCCTGAAGGCAGAGAGTTCGACAAGCACAGCTGGAGACAAATCTTCAACTAATTGTCGAAGCAAGCCCCCTGGTATATCCTGTGCTAACTATATATAGCCACTGATTTAGTCAGTCCACATAGGCAGCAATAGGTAGTGTGGGACATTCCATTACAGAACCATATTATATCATTAATTTGATACAACTTGTCCAATCATTGCTGAATTGGTTATTCTTTATTTTCATATATAACATATAAAAATTAATTCTTTATTCTTTATTTTACAGCTTTGATAATAACAAGTAAAAAAATTGCATTCAGTGCCATTTTATGCTAACTGTGGTTAAAAGGAATGAATGCAAGGTCAACAGCAAAAGAAATTAATGATGTGGAAGGTCCAGGAAATGTCAATGAATGTGTGGCACAAAGCTGGTTCAAATGTTTCAAGAAAGATGTCAACAGCCTTAAAGACATACCAAGGTCAGAGAAATCTTCTGTTGTGGTAGATGATGTCTTGTTTGAAATGACTGAATGACAGCCAAACACAAGCACTCATACATTATGGGCAAAACTTGATCATTCACAAAGCACCATCAATTGACACTGCCATAAGCTTGGCCTTGTGAACAGATGCTGTCAAGTAGTTCCCCATGAACTGACTAATGACCAGACATGGGAATTTTTGCAAACAACTGCTGTCAAGTCCTCAAGATACCTGTTTTTTGGTGTTGAATTGTAACTGGGGATGAAAAATGGATCTATTTTTGTAATCCTAATAAGAGAAATCAGTGGCTTCATTCCAGCCAGGCTTCAGAAACTGTTGTCAAACAAGAGCAGTTTCAGCAGAAGGTCATGTTGTAAGTTTAGCAGAATTTCAAAGGTGTGTTGCACACTGAGCTTGTTTCAAATAGTCATACTTTGAATGTTAACCTTTATGCTCAACAACTGCAGTAAGTACTTGATACTTTGAAATCCAACTAACTGGCATGAGTCAATCAAAGACACTCACTCTAACAGTATAAGAATGTCTCAACCTGCCTACAATCCACGCATTTCATCATCAGCTTACCACCTTTTTTGAGCCATAGCTCATTTCTTGTCCAGATGGAGGTTCAATAATATGGATGAGATTGGAAATGGATGTAGGCAGATTTTTGCTTCCAAACCAGCCAAATGGTATAATTGTGGAACTGAGCTTCTGGTGTAACAATAGCAACAGACAATGGGAATATGATGGAACATATTTTGATGAATAAACGCTTTTTGCATATAATTTGTTTGAACTATTAATTCAAGCTTGAAGTATGAAAAAAAAAACTTTTGACTCAATCTAATAAAAGAAAAATGTAAATTAAACTTAAATATTAGGGAGTTTAGATGTGCAGATGGTGTAATGGTTACAGGCTCAGAACCAGACATTGGTATGCAGAGTTCAAATCCTGGTCAAGATTGTTACATTCACTTTTGCATATATCCCCTTGGGAAAGGTATCAATCCATATCTTCTCCCTCTAGCTTTGGGTTAAATTGCAGGACAGACTCTAGCTTTGGTGACAACCAGTACAAGGGAAGGACAACTCTGAATGTAATTTAAATATTATTTGTCAAAAATATAATCCTCTTCATTGAAAATGAAGGGGATTACAAAGTTTCCAAAGTTGAAAGTAAATTTTTGATTTCACATTTAAAGAATCTGGATTATTTTTTAACCAACATAATGTTTAAAAGAATGTTTTCAACTTTTAAAACATTCTTTTCAAGAACTAAAACGTATAGCACTAGTAAGCCAAAGAGAAAATAATGACATAATCAAAATGTTGACATTTCATACAACTTCAAACAAAATGTTAAGAAGGAAAGCCTCCATTAATACTGAAAAAAAAACAAAAAACAGATATTGAATTTGAGAAACTCATTTTCCTGAAAAAATTGTTTTAAGAGAAAGATTTTATGAATTTCAACCAAAAGTGTCATTGGCCAATGAACGTCAAATACTGATTTAACAATTCCAAAAAAAATGCAAAAATGACTCGTGTTGAGATAAGAAGCAACATTAAGATGATGAAAGAAAACTAATAATAATGACTGGTTATTTGTTTTTCTGGGTAAATGCATCTAATAAAGTGACTAGCAAATCCCTGTTGCATACACCTACTCAAATGAACCTTAGTTATTGTTTCTGGGACAGAGCATATAATCTGGTGTGATCAGTAGTTGAACAAGGCCAGTATGCTCAAACCCTCAGTCATGATGACTTGTGACTCCATGCTATTACAACCACTGATGGTTTCAGAACATGAAGTATCTGGTAAAACAATCAAGGTGAGATTCAAATCCAATTCTCATAGTTAGGACATTATCATTTAATGACTTGACAATGCCCATTGGCAATTAATAATAACATTCTGAAGATTTAAATATTTTGTAGATGGAAAGTATAACAAACAAAATATGTACAATAAAATGAAAAGAATATTTTAGATGAGATATTGGAGATATAAAATCTACTGAAAAAACAATCTGTTAGATTACAGAGTATTAGCCAAGAAAAAAAGTATAGTGTCACATTTAATGTCTGAAGCAAATCCTTGGTACCAAAATTTTAATTAACTCCCTTAGATTTCTTTACTGAGCCTGTAGTGAGTCCTGATAAAATTTATAAATAAAATATATAGACAAAAATAAAATGAATTAGAATTAAAATAAGGCATTTATACTTTCTTTTAAAAGACTTAACATCTTTTTTTCTCTCTCTCTTTCCTTTTCTTTCTATAATTCTCTCAACAAGTGAGAAGGCAACTCTCAAATAAAAAGAGAAAGAAAAGAATCCAACAAAAAACAGCAGAAGTTGACAGGAGTATAGATTACTTATTTGTAATTGAAAAATACCAAAAATCAGGGAGGATCCACGCATAACTTCTGTGATAAAAAAAAAAAAAAGAAAAAAAAGAAAGGAACACTGGAAAATAAAATAATTTGGTCAATCCAAAAAAATTAACACAGAGAGACTTTTTGATGTATGTGCCTAATTCTCAAGCTTATTCAAAAGGATATAAAACCTGACACGGCCAGAGGCAGAGAGGAGACCAGAATGACACTAGGAGAGACAGAACAAAAGAATTCAGCCATGCATGACATGTGAAGTAACAGTTCAGAGGTTATCTGTTACTTACATTTCTGCTCTGTTCAGGGTCAAGAGAAAACACAGCAGATTGACATTTGACCTAATTCATGACATTACTACTACCCCTATCATTGTTTGACTTCCAACTACGGAAACAGACATTTCTTCAAACTGCTATCAATATCCACCTTGTTAACAACCTTTTTGCTACATCGAATACCAAAGGACTCACTTATCACTTTAAAGAATATAAATAAAAATATATTATTTATTTTTAAACCTCAAGTCAGTTTGTTTTATGTCCAAAGTTTTTGATAAAGAAAATCTTACCTACACCTATCCACACTGACAAGATTGTGATGTGAACACATATGAATCAAGCCCAATATTTTATCAAAGAGTTTTTTTCATAAATAAAAAATGAAATGTAATTCAATATTTCTGATGAGTGAGATTTCAAATTTATAAAACAATTATAAATAATTAAAATAAAAAGGTCAGATTTACTTTCTTTGAATTTGAAAAGTTTTACATTTGAACTAAAATGAAAAATAATGTCTAGAAATAAATTTGGAACCTGATATAAGACTTTAGAATTTGGAAATGAAACAACCAGATTTTGGTAAACCAGTATTGAAGCTCAAGCAAAATTTTAGACAAGATTCTTAAAATATATGATCAAAATATGAGATAAATAAAGGAATATAATGGAAGTAATACAGTATTTGGAATACAAAATTTGTTTTGGATGTTAGAAAGCTACAATACCTAAATAAGTGATAAAAAATTTTGTATTTAGATAATTTAAATTATATCACAACCTGACTCATATGAGACTGAACTGGCTTCCTCACCAAAAAAATCTTGTGAGGAAAGTGGCTAGGCACTTAATAGGATTAAAAAACAAAACCTGTCAAAGTTTGATGAACTTTTTTGTAGGATTAACAACCATCTAGCACAATGGGATAAACTGGCTTCCATAGCTGAAAACAATGGCCATGGCAAAGGGTTCCCTGATGGAATCAACGGACATGAGCTTTCAAGTTGGGGGATATCAGCTGTTGTCTGACTTAGAGAGGGATGGGCTTTGACCAAGACATACTACAGATAAATAAATACCTCTCCAGCTTTCAACCCAAATTTGTGGAGGAAAATAGTCAGGTGCTGAACTGTGAAATGATTCTATGACCACACCTGAGTCATGGGACTGATAATGATCATGATTACTTTCCATCTAATAAAACACATTCTTGATAATAAAAAAAGTTTACCTTAATTTCTGTACCAAAATTTATACCTCAAAAATCATTGTTTAGGATAAACCTACAGTTTCAAGTGAGTGGTAGAGAATTGTTGATTCTACAAGAAAGCTCATCTACCATTTGACAAGTTTTGCTTTTAATCTTGCTGGGTGTCTTGCCAACCTCCTCACCAAAAAGCTTGGTTGGGGAATGCTATAATAGAATAACCTGTCACCCCTACAAGTGATTACACTATAGGTAGTAACTGCCTATAAGTCTCTGTAAGTCAACAAACTACAGTCTAGCTGCGACCTGTTCCAGCTATACAGTTGAACTCTCTGCCTTCAGGCAGAGACGAACCCGGATGAGGCTCTGCCGAAGAGCAGAGTCTTGTTCAGGGAGGTAGACTGCCCCTGAACATGTTTATGCAGGTTCAAAAAGGGAATATTTTTGGCCGAGCCTACGGACTCGGAGAACCCACGTTAAACTGGCCTTGTGCCAATGCAACCCTCGTGATAGGGTAGCTAAATATACTAGCTGAGATCTGTTACTCAGACCTTAGCTGTTGTCGAACTCTCTGTCTTTGGGCAGAGAGGAACCTGGACGAACCTATGCTGAAGGGTAGCGTCTCATCCATGGAGGTAGACAGACCCAACCCAGGGTTATGGGGAATTTTTGGCTGAGTCTGTGGGCTTGGATTGCCCCACATTAAATTCGGCCTTCTGCAACATCCTAACTCGTGGAGAGGCTGGTCAATATTGTCTAGCTAGGATCAATTGTTCTGCCATAGTTTCATTAGCAAAATGTTGTTTTAACAGAGCTGAATTGTTTGTCTCATACTCCACTTCCAACTTTTGGGTAAATGAACCATTTTTACTAGGTCTTGTAATCACAGAAAGAAATCTCTCATAAAATATTTTAGTTCTGGATAAATATATTATCTAAATATCACATGCTCTTCCCATATTTTAGGTTACATATTGATTACCCCTCCTTAACATCTATTATTACTTAATGAGTTACTTGGCATTCCGCTTTTAAATTTTAAACTTGCCTTTTATTTTTATTTTTTACAATAGCCCCCCCCACCTACACTCTACATTCTATATTTACACCCCAATATTATATTAAGTTTATATTAAATTTGAGCCTTGAATCTGCGTTTAATTTAGCACTCCTCCCATGAGACCCAGTATTTTCTTTTAATCAAAAGTAATAATTTGTGCCTGATGAGTTGGTAGAACAAAAAAATTAAGTTGCGCTTCAAATGTAGGTATATGTATATTTATTAATATATATATATATATATATATATATATATATATATATATATATATATATATATATAGATAGATAGATAGATAAACTAAACTAAAGCAATAAAAATATGTATGTTAAAAACAAATATAAAATAGGATGACACTGACAAAGTAAGTAGAACGGGTCAGAGACTTAAAACTTTTGCCAACACAACCCAAGGGATCAACACAGATGCACGGGCTTTTACTTTTACATCGCAACATGATTTGCTGTTAGAAGTAAAAAAAAAGAAGCTTTCTGATCAATGTTTGTATAATGGTTTGAGAGTGAAATGTTGAAAACAAACAAACTTTGTATGAATTCATTAGCTGATACCACAATCTACACTTCCTTGAGGTTTTCATTATTTTTAACCCTCTTTAAATAATTCTTTTTCCATATGTTGACCAAAGAATCAGCATAATGGCCTTTCTGGTAAAGATATAATTCTCTATGTGTTAGTAAAGATTACAAGTGATGAAAGTTAAAGCCCTATGCACGAACACTTCGGTCTCGGTGGACAACTTTATCAGAGATTGCACTTGGTATAGTCAGGATATTTGGGGACATGAGAAATCCGTAATCTTAAGAAGTATAAATCCTTACACTTTCTAAAAAAATTTGGTTCTTTTTATTCTTCATGTCACTTATAGCAGGATCATATTTCTTGTTTTAGCACCCATTCCAAAAGCTAAGCAAAGTATTAAGAAACAAGAAAATTTAATTACAAATAAAGAAAAGTCTGCAAGAACACATGGCCCAGTAGATAAAAGTGTTGGTTGAAGTAAACCAAAGAGTCATGAGTTCAATATCTGCCCACAGAAGTGGGGAAAACTTGAGAATTGAGTTATTAAGGGAAATAACTGAAATTTGGATATCCAGAAGATATGGCATCAGGAACTAGAACAATCTACCCTGGTGGACAAAATAAAGGGTTCAGTTCAAAATTCAAATCACCTGAAGAAGGCCTGAGTGTACAACAGCTGAAATGTTGTGAATATGGCCACAAAGATGAGGACAACAGTCCAAATTATGTAAATTGTGTAAATAGTTACAATACCTCATCTCAGAAATACAGACAAAGAAAAGAGTACTGAACAGTTATATAATATCAGTGAATGTTATACAATCTCTTCATAAGGAGAGACTTAAGGCAACATTAATGTGATTCTACAAAAGTATGCTGAGAATACCATGGACAGAACATATGATTAATGAGGAAGTTTTAAGGAAGAGGAAAACAAAGAGGACACTTAAACCTCCAATCAGAAAGAGACAATTAAAATTTCTAAGACATATAATGAGGAAAGTGTGATTGGAGAATTTGAAACTCACATGATATATTGTAAGCAAAAGAGACAGGAAAGCAATGAATAACCTACCTAAAATGCTTGTGTAAACGGCTGGCAGAACATGGATTAGAAAAGATAGAAAAAAGACAAACCTTACTAAGAGCTACAAAGGACAGGAAGTTGTGGAGAGCCATGATTTCCCATGTCCTGAAGGGACACATCACAGAGTAGAAGAAAAATCTCTCTTTGACTATTGAAGCCATCAGGTCAAGTACATTAGGACATACATAGAAAGAAAAAAAAACAAATTGCTTTTGGAATGAGATCAAAATAAGTGAGAAGAAACTGAACTGTAAAATGGATGATGTGAAGATCACTGTAAATATGAATTTGAAAAAGGGCTGCATAAACTGTTTAGAATCTGATGCTCTATGAGAACCTGCGTTCAGCTGAACAATAATAGAAAAATTCAGCTGCTAGGGTTTTTCCATAACAAAGAAATAATATCATTAGTATTTCACTCTATGTATAAAGGGAATTAGTATAGATGTTTGAATGGTTGTTCAGACTAAGGTAATTCTGTTGCTACCACAGTTGAACCAATCCATCCAATAACATTCTTCAAATGTACACTCTGTAAGGAAAGATCAAGGGTTTTTTGGGGATTTTTTTTTATACAAAACTTTATAGGAAATAGTAATTAATAGACCATCTGGTTTGGTTCATTGCCAGCATTCTGAGCCACACATGATATTTTATGAACAATCTATGTAATGCAAATAATTCCATATTTATATATCAAGAGTAGCTGATATACTAACTCAGTGGCAGATCTACTATGAAACTAATGAAGCTTAAGGGTTCCTAATTTTTTTAATGATTGAATTAACAAAACTAATGAGTGTTATTAAAATAAGGCCATTTCAGTGACAGAATCATAAGCCAATGAGTTTAAGAAGTTAATGTTGGTCTTTGAATATACTTTAATATCCCTGTCTATATTGATGAGGTATTGTAACTATTTATTTACATTGTTTAGACTATTGTTCTCATTTTTATTGTAATATTAACAATGTTTTGTAAGTTATACATTGTTATAATCTAGAAAAAGGTTATTGAATAAAAATAACCAAAATGAAGGTTGGAAATGGAACAGTAATCTTTATAACATTAACAACGTACAAGATTTGCTAGCAGCATGTAGTAAGTAATCCACTGCTAGTGATAAACTGGTAGTGACCCCCCCCCCCCCCGCAGTCAGTATATTCCACTGTATTTATGAGGATTGAGACATACCCATTATAGTCCATAGGTACGGTATAACATACACTCCGGCCCTCTTCAGGTGATATTTCTTGGAATTTTGAACCTAACCCTTTATTTAGTCCATGGGGGTAAATCGTTCTAACACCGTGTACCATGGCTTTGGATATCACAGTTTCGATTAATTCCCTTTGATAACTCTCCATGTCTTTGTTCTCTTTGCTGTGGCCAGGTATAGAAGTCACAACTCTTTGGGTCAAGTCACTTTTTTATCAATCAACCAATGCTTTTATCCACTGGGTCATGTGCCCTTTCATATGGCCCCCAAATTACCCTGTCATTGGTCAAATTTCAAAATTTTCTTTGGGGCATGCAGTGATAACCCCCAAATGTAGGTGTACGTTCAGCTCACCAGAATCTACTCATAGCCTACATTTTAGCAGTTGGATCCTCAAATTTATTGTTGCTGGTTGTGAAAGGGTCGCAATATCTGTTCAAGCTGCAGGACCCCAAAATATAGGTCCACCACTGTACTAACTGGATTGATCAGTATATTCTCTAATATTTTCTGTTCACTATTATATTCTGATCTATTCTACAGTTTTTAGCCATTATGAAAAGAACCATTATCATTCCTAGAGTTTTTATTGATACAAAAATTTTTTTGATCAGCACATTCTTCAAGTATATAATATATCAGGAAAGAATGGGGTCTCTGTTTTTTACAGAACATTACGGTCAACAGAAAACAGTAGCTACTAGGTATTTACTCTGTCTCCCCACTAAGATGAGTTGTAACACCAGGTCAGTTTTTAAGATGGGGACCCAAGTGCATACACTTGGGCTAGGAACAACAATTGCCTGCAGCCCCTGCAACTGTTGGTTGTGCTGGCCTCAGTGTGAGCACCAATCCCTCTGTCTGGTGCAATGAGAGGGTGTGGCCTTGGGCAGCTGTTCCCCAGGGCTGGGCACCTCTCAGTATAATTTTATATGTTAGTTTGTGCGTATATATATATATATATATATATATATATATATATATATATGCTCATTACTGCAAATGACCTAATCTGAGGAACAATAGAAATCGATTACACCCTGTCACTCCAGTTGGTCTAAAACAGACTGTGTGTGTGTGTGTGTGTGTGTGTGTCTTCTGTTTATGTAATTTTGTACTTGTTTCAAAAGTTATTGCAACTGAAATCATTGTGTTGTCTATTTTGACCAACAATTTTTCTAGCCTTCAGGCTTAACATCTGTAAAGAAAGAGAGAATTCTCTTTTCTAAAGAACTCTGTGCTAAACAGAAAGCAAATAGTGGTTAAACTTTCAGTTAATACTTGAGCTCATTTCCAACAACAGAAGTCACACAGACAATTCCATTCTCGGGAACCCACATAACACAGATTATTCCATTCTCGGGAACCCATATAACACAGACAATTCCATATTTTCACAGAGGAAGGATCTCATATTTCCTTCCCTGTTGAAATGCCAAATATCGAATCTAACAATATAGCCATAAACTTATTTTCTCAATAACCACTGTTTTTCACAACTCATGTGGTCGAATATTCTTTTGTTTTTTTTATTACTCATGACTATTCAGTACATGTGCGATCTCGGGTCTCCACAGCATTCAATATTTTGTTACTGTAATCAACCTTTGATCTTTTACCATATTTCTATGCCCTAGTTCTATCATCCATTCATACTAACTGATAAGGAGAATTACTGTTCCCAATAGCTTCTATGGCCTTCAGTATATTCTGTGAGTATTACATTTGCTAGGCCCTCTTTCCTCATTATGTGTCCCAGAAATTTCATTTTCTCTTTCTGATTGTAAGTATGAATTTAGTTGTAATTTCTATTTTCTTTGAAACATCCTTGTTGATTACATGTTCTGGTCATGGTATTCTCAGCAGTGTTCAGTAGAACTACATCTCTTTGACTTTTTTCATCAAACAAGATATTGTCATATAAGAGGTACATAGCAGGTCAGTCCTGTTTTTTTTTTTTTTTTTGTTTCTAATGAATTTTTTTAACCACTGCTGCAAAAGCAGCTTTCAAGTATTATGATTTCTGGACCCATATTAAGAATATTTTTCAGGCAAGCAGTCTGCAGTTCTCAATATGAAAGGATAGAGAGCATTTATAGTAAATAAAATGAAATGTTCACTTATCTTGGCTTTACTCTGAGTTTTCTAGAATTACATCCTGCTTCAGCAGACTTGATTGCAACATTTGAAAATCAAATTGCCTGAAGAATGGTAATTCTGTACAACTCAAGTAGAGACAAGATAAATGAACATTTTTTATATATATATATATATATATATATATATATATATATATATATATATATATATGAATGTGTGCAAGTGAAAAGTTCTCAATCCAAACAATATCCTGAAATATGATCAAATAACCATCATGATTTTGAAGGGTATGGCTTTTTTTAGTCAAGGAAAGAACTATTCAGCACACCTTTGTACATGTATATATATATATATTTATGTATATATATATATATATATATATACAAACAAGCTCTGTGGTTGTCGGAGAAATGCAAATGTACCTGAACAGGTGTTTGCAACTGGGATTAGCTAGCTATCCTAGTAATCATGTTTACTTAGAAAATGACTATATATATATATATATATATATACATATGATTATACATATGACATATATATATATATATATATATATATATATATGATTATACATATGATTATACATATATATATATATATATATATATATATATATATATATATTTATGTAAATAGGAAATTCAGCATATGCATATATTTTGAAACAAAATGGCTATTTTTGTAGTGATTTTATAACATATTTATGTTATAATTTTTAAATAAATAATTGTATACATACATATACATATATATATGCACACACATATATATGTACACACAACACTATATATATATATATATATATATAGTCATCCACAGGCAGATTGTTTCACTGTATCACAGATCCTCAGATGCATAGTTCCTGGGAAGTAGCTCAGTGGTCCATGCTTTGTACTATGTTTTATTTGTATAATTTGCAAATTACTAGTACAATACTCTGACCACTGAACTACCACCCAGGCAATATATATATATATATATTTGTCCATAATGTGATGCTATATTGCATTGTAAACAGACATTGTCGAATAACAATGACTAATCAATAAAATGGAAGATGGTATGGTGGGGTAGCTGAAGAAGAAGTTTTTGGTGGGGAGGCCTTTTGGTTTGGGTGGTGAAGCCTTGAGGTTATGAGATGAGGTGGTGGTGGTGGTAATGTTGGTAGTGTTGGGTTGGCCTCAAGATGGAAGATGTAGGATATTATTCTTGTCTACTTGACATGATAACACAAATAGATACTGACTTCCACTAATAGAAGAACCAGAGTTACCAGGGCCTTGACTCCCAGAAGAAGAGAAAAATCCATTTTGCTCAACTGCGTGCAAATGATATGATAACACTATCAGCAGATGGAGCTGAATTATACCAGTGGTGAAACACTTCTCTCTCTCTCTCTCTCTTTCTCTCTCTTGTCTTGTTTTCTTTGTCTTCTACTTTACTTTGCTTCTTGATGGCAATGAGACTAACAAAAAGAGATCTACTACTAATAATACTAATGTCTACTAATAATACTAATGCCACAGTTCTTAACAAAACAAAAGCAAAGAATAAAATAAAAAGCACTTAGAACAATAAGGATAAAGAGATAAAATTATATAATGACTACTACTTTCTTCTTTTATGTGCTGTGTCTCTTCATGACATGGGCAATCATGACTCTCCACAACTTCCTATCCTTTGTAGTCTCCAATCAATATCTCTTATTACTATCCCTCTCAGACACTGCCCTGCCATCTATTTCTTTAAGCAAGCCCATTAGGTAGATTACTCAATGTTTCATTCCACTCCTGTCACCTTTAATATATCTTGTGAGTTTAAAATTCTCCAAGACTTCTTCCTTCATTATTTGTTCCAAAAATTTCGGTTGTCTCTTTCTCAGTCTAAGCAGAAGTGTCCTTTTTGTTTCCATTTTCATTAAAACTTCCTCATTACTTACATGTTTCAACTTTGGTATTCTCAGTATTCATCTGTAGAACCACATTTCTGCTGCCTCAAGTCTCCTTTTAACCAAAGAGAAATTGTCCAGCATTCACTGCAATATAGGGAATTGATATTATGTAGCATTTCAGCTCTTTTTGGCTTTGATATATCTTGTGAGCGGCAAATTCTCCCAGTACTCCTTTCTCATTATGTGTCCCCAAAATTTCAGCTTTGTCTGATTCTGAGTATCCTTTTTGTTTTAATTTTCTTTAAGATTTCTTCATTGCTTACATGCTTGTATTCTCAGCATCTTTCTGTAGGACTACATTTCTGTTATTTCTAGTTTTTTTTTTTATCTGTGAGGAGATTGTCCAGCATTCACTACCATATAGGAGGATTGATATTAAATAGCAATTAAGTACTCTTTTAACAAAATTTTTCCGTCTCTTAATACTTTGTTTAGCTTTTGGAAGGTACCTTCTGTCATTGGAATGTGCTTTTGGATTTCTGTTTTATTTTCCGTTGTCTATTATGACACTTTTCAAAGTGTGTCTGATGAAAAAAGACTAATAACAATAATAATAAAAAGTCTGTCTATATCTCCGTGATGAGGTATTATGATTATTTGCATTATTTACTCAAGGACACGTGGTCCCGTGGATAAAGACATTGATTAGATCCAGTGACTAAACCCCAAAAGAGTTGTGAGTTCAGTACTAGGCTACAGCAGAGAGTTGAGTTAAAGGGAAATAACTGAGACATCCAGAAGAGGCATGGCACCTGGAACTAGAACAATCTACCCTAGTGAACAAAATAAAGGATTTGATTCGAAATTCTAATCATCTGAAGAAGGCCGGAGTGTACAATGGCTGAAACATTGTGAATATGGCAATGAATGTGAGAATAAGTCTGAATAATGAAAATAATAATAAAAAGCTGTAATAATGAAAGTATTAATATTTTTTGGTTCTTTTAATGCAATATCCTTTCAGAATATAGGTTATCATGGCTCTTGACAGTATCCTTTCTTTATTATCTTTGAATCATCATGATTTATTGGGAAAGAGTGGTTTCCTGTTGTCTTGTCCATGTTTGTGTATTCAGAATTGTTCTCCTAAACTGGTTGCTATCAAGGCTAGAGAGGAGTCCAGTCTACACTGCTCCCTCGGGAGATAAGGTCAATATTGCCAAAGCAAATGCAACAGATTTGGCTGGAATTTGAAAACAGCTTGCTGGTGCTACTTTCTGCACTGATAAATGTTACGCTACCTGCAAATTAATAACTCATCCTACTAATAAGAACACTTACTCAATAATAATAAATAAATGAATAGGATCCTATTTAATAGGTTAGACAGTTGTAACATTAGCAATGCTGGAGATGAGAGTTCAAGCCCAGATAAAAGCTAGAATTTTGAACATTGTTTCGATAAGTAGGCGAAGCCTACTTGGAAGACTGGCGCAATATAATGTTTCTATAACATTTCATTTCTTGGCTCTCAGATGATCACCAAAGTTAAGCATCATTGATCTTGGTCAGTAGCTAGATGGGTGACCACTTGGGAATACCATGTGCTTGGTATGTGTGGGTGGTGTAATGAATAAGAGCTCAGAATTGGAAATTGGAGGTCCGAGTCCCAATTCCAGTTGGGCTCGTTATGTTCACTTACATGCAAATAACCCTGGGAAAGATATGAATCCACCTCTTCTCCTCCCAGCTATGTGTTAATTAGTAGGATTTATATCAGTAAAACATTATTATCTCCACAATTCTTACAATGTAAAAATATTTTCTGGCATTAAATAACCTGCAAAGGGTTGATAAGCAGTAAAAAAAACAAACAATTGCCAATATTCTTGTATTATTTCAAAGTATTGTTCTCATCTAGGATGATACAGATGTTATTATAGACACAACATTTCGACCAAGTACCCTAAGGTCATCACCAGGTGTTCATTGATTTGATCATATGGAATATCTGTTTGTTTTGATGATTTTTCTGTCCCTGTGATATCAGTTATTGTTCATTCCTGCTGAATTCATGTGTTACTACCAGATTCAAGGATTGAACTCATGACCACTAGATGATAGTAACACATGCATAACCAACTTCTATATCCACTATGCCACTGTCCTGAAAGATGATAATCAGAATTATACAAGGATATAATCTACTATTCCCTCTTCACTATTTGGCCATGTGTAAGGTAAGCTTTTAAAATATTAATAAGAATATTACCACCACTGAAAGGATTCAAACTATACTGCTACTAAAGGTAATAATAATAATGAGGAAGAATATGCTTTGTGGCTGAGATAGTTTCATATTCCCCAATAGAGGTCAACATTTCAGCATTTAAGAGAAGTAAAAATATTTATAAGCATGAAAAAGAGGAAAAATAATGATGATCTTAACAGTCAGAGAAGTCTATTTCCTCTAGATCATAGCTTAGCAAGAAAAGTCTATCTTATAAATCTTGGCTTAGCTAGAGAAGTCCATGTCCCCTAGATCATGGCTTAACCAGAGAAATCTATGTCCTCAAGATCATGATTTAGCCAGAGAAGTCTGTCTTATAGATATTGGTTTAGCTAGAGCAGTCTATGTCCTCTAGATCATGGCTTAGGCAGAGAAATCATTCTTATAGATCTTGGCTTAGCCAGAGAAGTCTTTCTTATAGATTTTGGCATAGCTAGCGAAGAATATGCCCTATTGATCATGACTTATCCAGAAAAGTCTAGGCCTATAGATCATAGCTTAGCCAGATAACTATTTCTCATAGATCATGGCATAGCCAATGTCCTCTAGATCATGGTCTTTCCAGAGAAGTTTATGTCCTATAGATGATGGCTTAGCCAGAGACATCTTTGTCTGATAAATCATGGCTCTAGATCCAAACTATTCAGAAGTAACTATTCAACAAAATACTTCTAATCAATTTGTAACACAACATTTACATTTTTAAGTCCTACAGATTAACTGAAATGCAAATATAGGAAATGTAAATAAAAACTTTTGATCAACCTTTGACAGGATTAAAAGTGGTTAGATCTCAAATGATCTAGGCAATATTCACCATTGGACTGTGAAAGACTGCAGCTGTTTAACCTAATCAGACGAATCCTGTTTCCAGCATTAGGGGAGCAGATAGGGGAGTGTCTGTGTTGAAGAAATACATGTGGCAAAGAACCCAGCCCCTTAGGAGCTTGCTGTGCAAACTGCTAGTGGCTCGGTAATGGTGTGAGAGGTGTTCTATTGTAGTTTGCAAGTAATAGTAGGGAAAACTGACATCTGGCTTTTCATGTCTGACATACACAGATCTTGATGTACATAATTTATATCTGTTTATACTTACTATATTTCCCAGTAGTGATGATTTGTTCCAAAAAGATTATGCAATCCTGCACCATGTACAGCTGACTCAGTTTTTATTTTTTGTTTTTTGATCTATTTTATAAACGTGCCCATTTTTTTAAGTACAGGCAACCATACACAGCATTATCAGAAAATAAGAGCAATGACTATATTAAATTTAAAGTCAACATTTCTAAAATTTAATAAACCATTAGACTATGGAGAATATTTTCCTAAAATTTTAAGATTACTGAGTACTTAAAAATTACATAAAAAGATGCTCACGTCATTTTCTTAAATTATGTTTTACAGATAAAGTCTGTGTAGAACAACATTAAATATGTCATCACCTTGTTAAACATGTAAAACAACTACTGTCAGTTAAAAACACAGCTACTGTTTGCTTAGAAAATTAATTTCTGTAATATTTTAAACTGAAAGTAAATAATATTTGTTTCAAATTAGATTAATTATACTTTAAATCAGATAATATTCCTCAAATAAAGTTTCAGAAGAGTATATTTTATTTTTGTAAGATTTTTAAAACTGGGAACTAATTTGTGTATTCAAATATCTCAAAAATGGACAACTTTGATGATGCTACTGAAAAAAAACTGAAAATCAATTCCAATCAATATAATTTCTGTTTTAAATACAACAGAGTATTTTGCTAACTGGAAATAGTAAATTTAATTTTTTAGTTTTCAATTAAAGCAAAAATGAAAGTTTTTTCATTTTTAAAAATTAATTTAAAACTTAGGTATCACAATTTCTGTGGAGGTACCTAATTTTAAATATGTATATTGACAGTGAAGGTAATAACTTCGGTTGTCAACCATTAAAAGTTGGCAACATCTTAGTTAAAGCATTATAAATGCTTCCAATTACATATAATGATTTTACCATTGGGAGATTTAATGTTAGAGAACTTATGACAAAAGAAAAGTAGGAATTATTAGCTCAGGATGTTGATAGTTATAAGATTGATATATGTTCTCCAACAAACCAAAATCAAGAAGGACTTGATATTAATATCGGCGTTAGACAGCAGGATTTAATAGCATTGAAAATAGACAGTAAATGTTATAGAAATGGATTTGACATCAATACCAAATTGAGGAATAGTACCCATAGACATTGAACAAACAACTATAGTACATACATTGAGCAAGACATTGAAAGAACTGTTAAACTACTTTTATCAAGATCACTTTCAGATTCACAAATACATTTCACTAGATGTGTTGGCCTAGATGTGAGCACTATGAAGCAAAGCCCAAAAGCAAAAAGTCGTTATTTTCATCTTCTGCACAGGAGCTCTCTGCAAAAATCTAAAATACAACTGCTAATCCTGAACTCGATTCAAAAAAATAGAAAAAAATGAGCCCGAGGGCCAGCACCTGTTAAACCAGATATAAAAATGGCCCCCCCCCCACCAACAACAGGCAGTTTGGCTCAACACTTCAACCTTCATCGACAACCACTGGCCCATCCACACATCTCACTGGTGTCAATTTCAACCCTGAAGATAGATGGATCAATGCCTTCAACAATACCCCACTTGTGCATCCACACAACTTCACTAATTCACTCCGGGCCTCTCTCACCATCACCATTATGACCTCAGTCAACCAACCCAACAAATTCGTCAACTCCCAGCCTTACAAAACTCTTACACCTAATTTCTTCACTTACTAACAAGAATTAAAGAACCAAATGTAAAAAATATCATTACTTTTTCACACAATTACTTATGCTGGCATTGAGCATTTTGTATACATTTTGAAAATAGATAAATACACTTTTTTGAAATTTTAATGCCTGTTTGTTTTTTCCTTTGCAACCATATGCTGGCTATAACAGAACTATCAATAAAATTCCAGTATTCTCTCATAAAATTTTTTTTGAAGAGCTTGGAAGTCCTGCAGCTCTTTCATGAGTTAGCAAAGAACAGAGAGGCTTGGAGCAGACTGATAACAGGCATTTTCAAAGTTGCTGAAGATGATGAATCACACTGTTTTGCAGTAATGCCTTCTAGTCGAAACAGCTCTCATGATGATGATTTAAAATTTTTATTTTTGTTTACTTATGATTGATATACAATCAGCTTTTAACCTGTTCTTATGAATTTAAGACTGAAACAATGTGGGTTACATAAAACATAAAAGTAAATGAATATCAATATAAAAAATATTAAAAAAACAGAGCTGTGTCACCTGTGTAGATTGACATTTTCTAAACTGCCATTTTGCCAAAGGGATTTAACTCAACAGAAATTAGTTAAAAATCAGGTATTCAATTGCTTACTGGGAATAATATTTTGTCTGGCTAATGTAGGTTTCATTCTTGTGGAATAAAATTATATTTCTGATGAGTCTGGATCATCAGTAAAACATGTGAAAGTAGAGGTTTTCCAAATTGTCATATATATATATATATATATATATATATATATATATATTTTACTATAACTCTCTCTCTCATTTACTCTCTCTCTTTCTCTCTCTCTATCTCCCTATATATATATATATATATATATATATATATACAATATGAATAGAAACAAAAAGAAAAGTTTTCTTTACCAACACATTTCATCCTCTGATTGATTTTTTATCAAGATAAATGTGAAAATTTTATTTTGCAACATGTGTTTAGAAACAGCAGTAAAAATATTATATATTTTCAAAATTTTTAAATATTTAAATATTTTCAAAATTTTTAAATTTAAGAACACTCATATTCCTTTTGTTGTTAATCATATTGTCTTTTTACAGATATATTTTGTTTATATCTAAATTTTTACATACATATATATGATAGAATAATGAGCAAGTAAGAAACAGATCTCAATGCAACACGTTTCACTTTATTTCTATCCATAATTGATATCTCCCCACTCTCTCTCTCTCTCCCATATATATATATATATATATATATATATATATATATATATATAAACAGGTGTTTGTTGTCACACCAGGATAAAATAATTTTAAGGACAGGGATCATAATTTTATTATTAAATTAAGATACACGATACACAAATAATCACATTTTAAGATTTAAGGTTCCTTTCGGCTGACACTTCTTCAGGAATAAAATTGTTGGCAATATAAAACAAAGTAGTAGATAATAAAAATTTTTACCAACAACTGATATTAAAATACAAGTTATCAATTTGGCCCTATTTGGGGAAACAGTTGTCTAACTGGGAAGAAAATTAGATTTTTTTTTCCTCCAATTCCCTCCTCTAGCTTGATAATTTATATTTGAAAGGCACGTTAAATCTTAAAATTCAACTCTCCGAGTTTTTTGGTTCACCACTGCTGTGGCCTGGTATTGAACTTAAAACTCTTTAGGTCTAGCTACTGGATCTAACCAATGTCT
The DNA here is from genome assembly GCA_903632075.3 of Acanthosepion pharaonis. NCBI lineage: Eukaryota > Metazoa > Mollusca > Cephalopoda > Sepiida > Sepiidae > Acanthosepion > Acanthosepion pharaonis. The sequence continues at coordinate 609,047 of CAHIKZ030004203.1, forward strand.
TTGAATCAAAAAACTTGGAAAGTTGAGTTAAAGAGAAATAACTGAGACATTCGGAAGAGGCATGCCATGTGGAACTATAACAATCTACCTCAGTGGGCGAAATAAAGGGTTTGGTTTGAAATTTCAATCACCTGAAGAAGGCCAGAGTGTACAACGTCTGAAATGTTGTGAATATGACAATGAAGATGAAGATAACACTCCGATTAATGTAAATAATACAAGTAATCATAATGCCTCATCTCAGAGATATAGGCAGAAATAATGTTGTATAAAAAATCCATTAAAAAATTACTATATATACACCTCAGTTCAAAAGTTTGAAGCCACTACCAGAATTAGCCAGGGGTGAACTTCACAGAAGAGTGAAAATAAAATAAAAAAGAGCTCTTAGTGTCATTGAAAAAAGAATGGAATCAATAATCAAATTTATAATTTGAGAAACTTTTGCAACGAATGCCAAAAATTTGTGCTGCAGTAAAGGGAGGATATTTTGATGGGAGCAAAATTTAATCATAAATTTTTTTTTCATTTTATCATAATAAAATTCGTAATAAAAAATCATGCGTCACTTTTTTAACCATTTATAATAATTTTCTTTTATTTAAAGTAAAGTATGAGTGCAGCTTTATACGAGCAACTTGCCTTACGAGCTACCATTTGTGAGCATTTTTGTATCATAGGATTAGTAAAAGTTTGCAACTGTCATATACATGGAAGCAGTCGATGACTGAGATAGAGTGTAGCATTGTCAGCTGGCATCATCTATTTCTAAGAAACAACATGGTCAAAGGCAAGGTGAAGCACATCTGTGAATGCCTGATGTCTAGAACATTTATTCATTTTATTACAGAAAATTCTTCAAAGTACTTATCACAGATAACATCACCTACCAACGCTATAGATTTGCCTCCCTTTTTTGATGGGCATGGAGAGGAGCTGATGACAGAGAAATTTCAGCTGCTTCAGGAGCATCAAAATAAGGAGGAGATAAAGGAACTAGCCAAGGAGGAAAGTGTGTCGGAGGTTGCCCCCATGAATGAGATCAAAGAGGTGCTGGTGATGTGGAGAAAAAGTGCACCCACAAAAATTAAGTGCAAGTCGTGCGACTGCTTTGTTCAACAAAAATTGTGTTGACTATTTTTGTGGTATTTTGAAATCAAGAATGAAACAGACTTCTGTTGATAAATTTCTAAAGTTACGATCTGTAAGTGCCAAAAGCAAATCAAAATGCCACAAAAGTCCTTAAGTTCTGAGTGGAAATGCCAGAAACATTCTTATGGTTTGTAGTTTAATAAAAAGCTGTTTATTTCTTTCATTCTTCTTATCATGTTCATATTACATATGTACGTTTTGCGGATTTAATTTCTTACTGTCCATTTTCTATTTTTTTAAATTCTAAAATAGACATTTTGGATGCTTTGGGGGAAATGAAACGGATTAATTAATCTTCCATTAATTTAATTGGGAAAAAATGCTTTGTAATACATGTAATTTGCAACATGAGCTCGGATCTGAGAACTAATTAAAACTCATACTGTGAGGTCCTACTGTGCAAAACAACTACTTTTGAGCCAATTTAAAAAATTACCAGGGGTGGCCTCAAACTTTTGAACTGTATATATATATATATATATATATATATATATATATATATATATATATATATATATAATGTGTGTTTGTATTTTAAAATAATCTTGTGTTAAAGGCACTACTCAGCTATGCTTGGTCATTGAACCACTCTGTAGCTGAGAGGTCAAAACATGCCAGATTTAATGACAGTTTTTAAGGTTTGCTATATTTATGGATATCTGGATCAATGATCCTTTTGGGTACAGGTTAGTCAGTGCAAGTTTTTTTTTTCTTTTTAATCAGTTATTAGAGATGCTGGTTATTTTGTATTCGGTTTCTGATATAAGTTGGTTATTAGAGTTTGCATTTTTATTTTTAGTGGGGTCTGAAGGAAGCAACTTTCGAGACAAAATGTTTTCTTATGTAACACTCAATCCATACTGGGTATTTTTACTTTGCCTGATCCACTTTTAACTTATTATCAAACATAGAATCAGAATTACAATATAAAGAGAGAAACTATGCAAGTTCATTTGAATTTCTTTTTAACAGCTCTCTGTTTTAACACTGGTTGTCTAAGACATCTGGATGTGCAGGTGGTATAATGCATAACAACTTGGAAAGACAAATCAGAGAGCTGAGTTCAAATTCCAGTTGGGTTACTTAAATTCATTTATGTGTAAATACCCTTGGAAAAAGTTTGAATCCATTTCCTCCCTCTAGCAATGGGTTAAATAGTAGGATTTGTATCTAGTAAAAATCATTGTTACACTTAAAAAAATTGTATATGCAATATTTCCTTGCAAAAAAGAATTATTCTTACAATCTAAAATATGTTTTGGCTTTAAATAACCCACAACGGGTTGATAAGCTGTACAAAAACAAATCAATCAATCATTTCAAGACATCTAAAATATCTTTAAAAAAATGCATTCCAATAATTCTACATATGAAATTTCATGAAAGATAAACTGATGGATTTTCAGCTCTTCATGTTGAAGACAATAGAAAATGCCATTTGTAGATAAGTTTTACATTACAATTTTTTTTTTAGTCTAGAAATCTTTAATGTGGCTTCCTGGAAGCTTTAAGAAATTGGTGCAGAGAGAAGAAAAAGCAGCAAAGTCTTTGAGAAAGATGCCAGAAATATAAAATAAACAGTGACAGCCATTTAGGATTTGAGTTTTGATGAGACAAGTGCCAAGAAATACGATCTGACTGTCCATCACACTTCCTTTATTTCTGTTTATCGTTATAATGGAATGAAAAATTACTGGTATTTTTTCTCACTTCATTCCATTTCCATCTCTCCATTTCTTTCAACAATTGTTGGGTGGAGATACATTCAGGGTTCACTTAAAGTACTGTTTCAATATTTGGTTGGCAAAAATGTTTGTCATTATTTTAAATGATATTACTTTTCATTGTATTTATATATCAGCATGTGTTTTTAAAAAAATATTTTATCAAAATTGGTGTAGTTTGGTTTATTCTAAAGTTGAAAATTTTAAATAGGCAACACTGTTGGCATATTATGCTTTTGTTTTAAAAGAAAATAAGAGATGAAATCACAACTCAAATAGAAAAAAGATTTAATGTCTATAAGTTTGAGAAGAGTTAGTAATGTTCCAAATTTTGAGCAGAATTGTATTCTTGATGTTCTTAACACAAAAATCCATTCTTCAGCACTTGTCTGGTGTAGTGTCTATAATGATAATATTAACTGTTTCCTTATAAGGAAACATTTGGCATTCATTAATCGAATATAAGCATTTCAGTTCTTAACACAACAATCCATTCTTCAGCACTTGTCTGGTGTAGTGTCTATAATGGTAATATTAGCCGTTTCCTTATAAGGAAACATTTGGCATTCATTGATTGAATATAAGCATTTCAGTTCTTAACACAACAATCCATTCTTCAGCACTTGTCTGGTGTAGTGTCTATAATGGTAATATTAGCCGTTTCCTTATAAGGAAACATTTGACATTCATTGATCGAACAGTTAGCATTTCAGTTGGATGAAATTTATAATATACACAGTTATTGCTCTTTCTAGTATTAATGGAGGTTTCCTTCCTTACCTTTTGTTAAGGTAATGTGGAAATCAACATCTTGATTATGTCATTACTTTACCTTAGTGTTACATGTTTTACCCATTTTAGCCATTGATACCGATAAAAGTCATTAAGTAATGTGGTTTCTGTTATTTGGTAAAGTTCTTTGTGATTCTGTGGCACTGGTTTACAAGATCCTGTGAAAGAGAGCACTCTTCAAGACTTAAGGGGATTCATTTTCTGGAGTCCATTTTTAACAATTGATTTGAGAAAATGAGTTTATATAGCTGATAGTTTAGACATTTCTGAACAGGTTGAATGCCATGCATGACATCCAAATGAACGTCTAGATCCAACAAGGCTACTTGAAAGCAAAAGAGGAAATTTTCTCTTGGGGAATAATGAAAGAAAAATGTTGGTCATTAATGTACAAACTGAATCAATTCTTAGCAGTAGTGTTAGGTACACATATGTAACTATACACCAACGTTCCAATAAAAAGTAGAAAGTATATAAGGAGGAGAACAATCGTCCCCTTAAAGTTAGACATTAAGTACATAAAATAGACATAATCAAAGAAGAGGTGGAAAAAATGGATCAAGTCTGGAGGGAAAAGTTTACACATAACTCACTCTGGGATAAGATCCAAGCAAAAGATATGGAGCACTGCTGGAGACTGAGAAAGTTGAAGGAGACAGCAGATATTGTCAGTCAGGTGTATATATTGAACTAGTATGAATCTCAAAATCGTGTGGTTTTTGTTGAGTTAATTCACCTTGGCAAAATATCATTTTGGAAGAACGTAGATCTGCACAGGTGGCACTGTTAATTTGTTTACATGGGAATAGCTATAAGATTATTATTGGCCAATCATTGAGATAACTTCATCGAATATATATATATATATATATATATATATATATATATATATATATATATATATATATATATAGGCCACCCAGAGAGAATTGGGAATCTGTCTTAGAGTGAAGGTGACCAGAGTGAAAAAGGTAAATTCAGCAGGAGTTTAACAGTTTTCTTTGCTTAGCAAAGAATATACTGAAGAACTCTTCTGTGTCGATTTCAGAATTACCTTGGTACATGGGCAGCATTAATGGTTTTGTCTGTTTAGCTAACGTTGCTGCAATGGATTGATCTGGAGTGTGGGTATATGAATGATCAACTTTCTTTTTTTTTCTTTTATCTATATTCTGAGAGAAATAAGTTTTTTTTTCCCTCTTTGTGTGCTTGTGATCAGTGATAGAAGCAATTCTTAATAATTCACCGAGAAACTTCAATAGCTCAAAGATTACATCTCAATGTAATTAGAGTCCAGTATATGATTTCTAGAAGAGAAGTGAAAACAAAAAAAAGAGGGAAATTATGAATGATTCGCTCATAAGACTGGAATAAATATTAGGTAAAATCTGAATTGACTCACACTAGAACTATAATCATCCACAAATATACCAAGGCAAACAAAAGTGTCTTAGTCATCTATGATTTCACTGAATGCCATGTATATGTGTATGTGTGCGTGTGTGTATATATATATATATGTATTGAGGAGGCATGGTGAAGTAATGGGTAGTAGCTTGGATTGAGGAATCGGAGAGCCAAGTTCGAATTCCAGTTATATGCTAATACCCTTGGGAAAGGTATGAATCCTTTTCTTCTCCCTCCAGCTATGGGTAGATAGCAGGACAGACTGAGTTCTATAGCCTTGGATGGCAACTGGTCTAGGTGAAAGACAATTCTGAATTCAAAAAACCTGCAGAGGGTTGTTTGGGGATCTTGTGGCATTTAGTGCACCAGGTCTCTGTATTTGGCCATTCAAAAAGTGTGGATGGTTCAGCACAAAACCTTTATCACTATAATCAAATCATATGTGCTGGTGTCAGGCTGTCAGTTCCTAGGAACTGAGCTGCTTGACCCTCATACATCGAATATGATGGAAAGTCAAATATATATATATATATATATATATATATATTTTTTTATTTTTTTTTTTTTTAAGCGTTTCACTCTAAGCAAGGTGAGAAGCCACTAGGATGCAATGGGTAACAGAAAATTTGGAGCAAGATCAGATAGGAGTGATAGAAGAAAGGATGAGGAGAAGGGTAGTGGATAGATCAAGGCAACTGGAGATGTCAATTGACATTACATTTGAATAGCTGGAGATTATAACTCTCAGGGAAACTGGAATAGGGAAGGGAGTTCCACAGGCGAGATGTGCGAGACATGAAGCTATTGGAGTAGAAGAGATGGCTACATCTAGGAGTTTCAACAGTGAAAGGGTGAGAGTGGGATGCCAACCTTGTAGGGCGCTTGAACTCATGAAGTCTGGGAACCAGCGAATGCAGCTCCTTGGAGCAATTGACATGAAAGTATTTGTAAAGCAGACAGAGAGAGGTGACGGCACATCTGTGAGAAAGTGACTGTAGACAAGATGCCAGATCAGGGCCAATTATATTGCATATCCGCCTCTGGAGCCTATCAAGAACCCCGAGGCAAACAGAAGGGGCTCCAGACCATATATGGCAGCAATACTCCATGCAAGGATGAATTGTAGATCTGGAGGATCGATTCCGGGGAGAAAAATTTCCTGGCGCAGCAATTGACTCAATGTATTTATTCCATCTTAGGTCAGCAGTCAACGTGAGACAGAGCAGCCACAGAGAGGTGCTCTTGAGAAGTTGAGCATCAGACATTCTAATGGAGGGCAGGGAAGGATCTCTGTGGTGATTAATAGAGAGCAGTTTTGTTTTTGAAGCATTAAAGTTGACCAGCCAATTCCTGCCCCAGTTCACAACCGATTGGAGGTCCTTTTTGAGACGCATGGCCAGGTTAGTTTTGTCAGCGACACTGGATTTGTTTTTGAGGCAGGAATAAATTGTGGTGTCATCCGCATAGATGCCAACTTGGGAATTTATGGTGTCAGGAAGGTCATTTATGTAGATAAGGAATAGAGTGGGGCCTAGGATGGAGCCTTGAGGAACACCTGCGTTTGTGGGATAGGAACTAGAGGAGAATCCGTTGAGAATGACCTTCAATTCACAGTTTGACAGGAATGATTGTATTAGGTCAAACAATCAACCTGTAATGCTATAACCCTGGAGCTTGTGAAGAAGGCCGGCATGCCAAACCCTATCAAACACTTTGGAGATGTCTAGGGCCACAGCACCAAAATAAACAAACACTAAAATATTTGTTAAAATCATACACATTAAAAATATGCTCAATTTCAATTAAAAAAATTCAATTGATGACCCCAATTTAAATATAAATTCGAGAGGAACACATGAAAAGAAATTCAGTGAAGTCATATGCCGTAGAAAAGCTCGGTGGAAGTCTCATTGGCATGAGGAGTATTACACATTCAGCTCGCTTAAGGTGAGTTTCAATTACTTTCCAGTAATTTCCTTCTTCTTGCTCAATTTCAATTAAAAAAAATCAAACCTGTAGATCGATTTAATTACTTAAAGAGATAAAATGCTGACTGGGGCACTAACACAGTTTTGACTGCCAAGGTCTCATCAGGTGGTTTACTCAGTGCCAAAATATGAAAGCAATACTTCTTTTTTAGGTCTGATCTGGGTCTTGTAAGTGTAGGGCATAGCATGAAGAGTCAGGTGTTACTGTAGTGGTACGGTGTAATGAAGGAGTTGCCAAGAGAAGGCGTCGTTTACCCGCCACTAAAAGAATTTGCATGGCAACATGCATTGTTTGTAGCTGTAATCTGAATTGATTTTGATGCAATTCAAACCTGAGCCTTGCATTAACCAACTGATGTTGATTTATTCGAGTAGAGTGAATGCACAATAGACAAGCCAGGCTGTTCATAGAGTGACACAATTTGCATATGTGAATCTAATCCAAACATCCGAATAAAAGAACGAACGAGATTGACACTAGCAGTGAGGAGAAAGGCGTTCTTAATGGTGTTTCTATGGACAGCTAGGGTGAGCAAGAAACTGAGACAAGTGACCATGTTTCTTTCATTTTGTCTTGTACTTTACATTCTTTATACTTATACAAGCTATTTCGGCAGTGCTACCTATTTATTGACTTCCCCAAAATGGCAAAGGTTAAACTCAGCAGAGACATAATAAAGCCCTTCCATGGTAACAGTGATGTGGCGGCAAGATTTTTACCTTTATATTTGGAGGGAGACACACTCTAACTCTATTTGGAGATGGACAAGGATCAGCAGACAAACATTGACCTGATTGAGGCCCAGTTGAAGGAGGCTTATTTGGACATGGTGTTTACTGCTTATGCAAAGCTTAAACTAGTTAGGTGAGCATGTGGATGTTTATGCCAACACAATAGGACAACTTGCAGGAATGGCAGGGTTCACTGGACACGGTCTTGAGACAGTGATAAAGCTGGCGTTCATGACAAGGCTCCCCCAACAACATCTCAGTGGAATTGCAACAAGGACTCGCCATCGGAGATTTGCTGACATGGGTGGGGTGCTGACAAGAGATATAGATGAAGATACAGTTGCAGCCATGCAGCTAACTCAAAATGAGTTTGAAGTTCCGCTTGAGATGAATCCCCAAACAGGCATCACCTGTTACATTTGAAGAGGCCATGGCCACATGGCCAGAGAATACACAGCAAGACTCCTATGGGATGAGCAGCCAAAGATCATGCCAAGAGATGCAATGCTTCAGTTGCAATAAGACTGACCACTTTGCATCAGAATGCCATGGAAATGGCTCGGGGATAAAAACATCAGTGCCAATCTCTTCTGCAAGCAAGTAAAAACGAGGTACATCCTGTCATCTGTGTACTTACTGACAGATGACGATGCATGGTCCTAGTCAACATTGGCTGTTCCAAGACACTGAAGAGTAAATTGGTATGCCAGAATATTGAAGTGTTAACCACAAATGAAAACCATGGAACCAGCCAATTTGAGCTTATGGTGAGCTGCATGTGCTCTTTGCACCTGGAGGTCCAAGTTGTTGGAGGAAAGCTACTAGGTTTTTACCTCCTACTGGGATTTGACATTAATGTTACAGGGCAGATGTATTGCATCATGAGACTTGGATTTGATTCGACCATTGCACCAATGATAATGCAATCTATTATGAGCTCAGTGACATCCCAAGATAGAGCAATACAACATGCCATGTCATCATACAATTACAATGTCTTCATGTAAGAATTTCTACCATCCACTAAATCAGGTGAAGGAACACTTGGCATAATTTGGACTGATTTGCAAGAATCTCAAGTGGCTTCAAGATGGTACATGAGTGCTTGGGTTGCACGTTCAAAATGACAGTAGCAGACTCTGCTGGGCATGAGGCGGAGACACTCCAGAGTTCCCTCTTGTTATGAGATGGCAGACCATCTTCTCAGTCTGCGTAAAACTTGTTGGTCATTTTCTCATTTGTGGTTGGTTCAGGATTGTGACAGCATATATGAAATGTTGTGCCAACAACACCCCCTCAGGAGCATGCTAGTAGAGATGGTGGCCAGGGTGAAGTGGGACAATCCTGTGAGAGGCATTTGATATGTAAGTGGATGCAAATTCACAGTTGGGGTGGATGCAAGCTCTCTTGCCACTGGGGTTGTGCTGGAAGATTGAAGATGTGTGCTGATTGCATCCAACAAATAATATACGACACATTAACCTGGTGTAACTTGATGCTGTGCTGAAGGGAGTTAACTTGATACTCTAGTGGCATGACTAACCACCAAGACTGCTACAAAGACAGCTTGACACACTCATAGACCTGATTAATGAGTATGGGCTATCAGTGGATGTAGCACTAGTCAAGTTAGATGATGACAAATTCGATCAACTAACAAGAGTACCTCAGTAGTGATTGAGCAGATTAAAGACAGAAGTTGAACCCACCCAGCTTACATATATTGCTTCTGCAAATTGACTGAGACTGAGCATTCAGCAAATAGTACATATCCGTCAACAGAGGGAGAAAATGCACATTATATTTTGCCAAATGGAGAGACCCATTTATTTCAAAAGCCAACATACAAATGGCAGTGAAGATGTGTGAGGCATGCCAGTCAATTGATCCTGCATCAGTACACTGGCAAAAAGGGAGGCTTGATGTGAAGGACATTTAGTGCAGGGTGAGAGTGGATATCATTCAACATGACAGTGACCACTACCTGACATGTATTGATTTACCATCTGGCACCCCCTGAGTTGGCAGGACTCGACAAGTGTCGTATGCTAGCTGGAGTCCATAGTTTATGAGTGTGGCCAGCCGGTTTAGATCCTGATTGAAAATGGCACCACATTTACTGGCCAACACTTTTGGTAGTTACTGTGTGACTGGGGTATATATCTTTGATTCCAGTGTACCTATGAACCGGTGGGAAGAGAAGCCACAGAAGTGTAAAACCATTGGGTCTGAAACAATGTTCTATACCAGAGGCTGTCTACTTGTATAGCGTCATGCCAAAGGATAGCATCTCAACCTCTAGTGTCGGCCAACCAATATCTGGATATAGGGTATTGATCCAATGGCCACACCTGCACTGCAAGATATCCAGGGACAGTTCTGGGTGGGGGATACTTCAGAATCCTGCACAACATATATACAAATACATCCAGGATGGGTTGGATGACTGGAATCAACTGTCCTTACTCAGTGCTTGTTGATGGAACCCCTCATCACATAAAAAAGTTGCATCCTTGTTTGGGAGCACATATGCCATTCAGGAACACCAGTGGCTTCTCAGAAGAAAGCTAACCAATGGAAAAGCTAAGGTCAGTGTCACTAGATGATACCTCTGAAACTCGGAAACTGCTGACAATGATGATGAACTGCCTGATGACTGTATTAGATGTAGTTTGTCCCAGGAAGAAGCCAGAGCTTTCCCTACTCCAAAGTAGTGCCCAGATAAAGAGGCATGCACTCAGCTGCACTATTTTGATGAGAACAACAGGGGGGAATGTAATAAAGGAGTTGTTGAAAGAAGGCATTGTTCATCCACCCAAAAAAAAGAATTTAAAAGAATTTACGATTCTGTTGTGATACACCTAATTTACAACATGCATTGATTGAAATTGAATCGTAAGTCAACCCTGAATTGACTGTAAATATTTTATTCTTTGTTTCAATACATTTTGCGATGTGTTGTATTAACCTGAGCTTCACATTAACCAGTTGATGTTGATTTATCCAAGTAGAGTGAATGCACAATAGACAAGCTGGGATGTTGGGAGAGTGATAAGATTTGCATATGTATATACATATGCAAATCTAATCCAAACAGCTGGATTGAGTACTTTGTGAGAGAACAAACAAAATTGACACTGGCAGTGTGGAGAATTCTTAACGGTATTTCTAAGGACAGCCAGGGTGAGCAAAAAACTGAGACGAGCAACCATATTTCTTTCTTTTTGTCTTCTACTTCACTTTCTTCTTACTTCATACAGGGAACTGACCATTTTTCCAGCATCTTTAGCAATGGATCGTATGTATGAGTTCCACTTGAGGTTTGGGATGAGTTTTAGGCTCAATCATCTAAAAGCACAGGGCCTCTCTAAGGAGACATCCATTCATCATGACGGGTGATAGTTCAGGGTCCAATCAGTGATGATGGAATGTAACTAATTTATGGAATGATGATGGAATGTAAATACAATATTTTCAACAGCCTTTGTGGCTGGCTGCTTTTTTATTAGATCGTTCTTTATCTGATTTCTTTTTTTCCGACCACTGAAGGTATGCAACATTGAGTCTGACTGCTTGGGAATACCAGTGCTGTAAACTTGGATGTGTGGGTGGTGTGTTGGATAATGGCTTGAAATGAGAAATCAGAGAGCTGTGTTTGAATTCCAGTTGAGTGTGTTGCATTCATTTATGCACAAATACACTTGGAAAAGGTATGAACTAATCTCTTCTCCTCTTAGCTATGGGTTAAAAAGCAAGACAGACCGGGTTGTATAGCCTTGATTGGTAACTGGTCTACCTCAGAAGGTAATGGCAGCCTACTGCAAGAATTCTTCTACCAAATCAATCATGAATTGAAAAGAGACATGAGTGCTCAAACATGCATTACACATGGTACCCAAGAAGGAAGGAATCCTTAACTTATTCTTCTCTATTTTATGCACAGAGTGTTACATTATTCTTCAGTTGAATAATGGATATAATGAAATTCTTGCCCTTTAATTTCTGCCATTTTTTCTTGAACACTAGGAAATTAATATCAGGAAAATGAAAACTTGGTTGCAATGGTGATGTTGATGATGGAGAGGTACTTTGACCAGAATAGGAACAATAGTCTTTCTCTTATTCACATTCTTTCTTTTAATTTCTTAATAAAGTCTTGAATATTCAGGGAGGATGCAGGTTACAAGTGCAAGTGAAAAAATGGCTAACAGGAGTTAGCATAACAAGTTCAAATTCCACCCAAGACTGTGTATATTTTCTCTTAATACCTTTGGAAAAGGAAGAAATCTCTTTCTTCACAGCTCTGGGCAAAATATCAGAACAGATTAATCACTTTAATCTTGATTAGCATTACTAAATTCAAACTAAGAAAACAACAGGAAACCATTCCACTATTTTCCCCCAAGAACAGTGATGGCAGTGCAGGGTAATTTTTAAATGCCATTTCCCTTCTGAACAGAGATGGTCATGGTTCTCCACAGTTTCCTTTTCTTTATTATCTGTGAATAGCCATGACTTCTTACAAAAGAGTCGTTTTCTGTCACATTCTCCATGGTTTTAATTTCAGAGTTGTCCTTCTTTTAGATTGGCTGCCAGTCTAAGCTAGAAAATCCAGTCTCTCCTTAAATTTAACCCATAGTCATACCTTTCCCAGGGGCATTAGTGTGAAATTGAATGCAACAGGCTAGAATTTGAACTTTGCTTACTGATTGCATATTATACCTGATAGTTTATTTTAACCACAGATTTTGAATATAAGTGTTTAAAAAAACAAAAGATAAAATCTTTTCATTGATCTTGTAAAATCATATTTTAATCAGATGCTGTAACATTGGAACGGTTTAAGAGTTGGTCAGTATTGCAACGAAAATGTTAATAGATAACAAATTGAATTATTGACTGTAAATTTAATGAATTGATAGTAATATAGGATTGGAATAACAAGCTTTTTTTGCTGTCTGTGTGTGTGGGAGGATGATATACATATGTTAAAAAGTAAAAGGAAGCTGTAGAGAGCTATGAATACCTATACAATAAAAAGACAAGGCAAAGAAAAAAGGATCCAGGTTATGTTTTTTTATTAACTTGGAAATAGAGCTTTTTTCCATTTTGCTCTTATCATCCAATGGAACAACTTTCAATTGGTTAATATTGATATGTTCCCAACATAAAAAAAAAATTTGGTTGGGAACCAGTACCACAGGGATGATGATGTCATATCTGCTGTTGATGACTTTTTTGACCAACAGGATGAACAGTCTTCTTTGAATGGTCAGATGCTAGTTTACCTGAAAAGAAACAATGCAGTTATTAATAAGAAGATTTGAAATTAAAAATTTGGTTGGGAACCAGTACCACAGGGATGATGATGTCATATCTGCTGTTGATGACTTTTTTGACCAACAGGATGAACAGTCTTCTTTGAATGGTCAGATGTTAGTTTACCTGAAAAGAAACAATGCAGTTATTAATAAGAAGATTTGAAATTAAAAATTTGGTTGGGAACCAGTACCACAGGGATGATGACATCATATCTGCTGTTGATGACTTTTTTGACCAACAGGATGAACAGTCTTCTTAGAATGGTCAGATGTTAGTTTACCTGAAAAGAAACAATGCAGTTATTAATAAGAAGATTTGAAATTAATGCACACAAGATTTCACAGCTCTAGCATCACTCCTTCATAATCAGCTTAGGTACTTTTCAGCCTAACTTTGTACATTCAAGGAATTATCCAGTTCATAATCTCTGCTTCCTAATCTGGGAACTTAATAAAAACAAAAAAAAGGAAACATAGGATGGAAAATGCAACACCAAAATCTGAAGTACATTAGAATAGCAAAAAATGCTTTCCAAAAGCTAAGCAAACTATTAGGAACAGGAAAATTTAATTAAAAAGTGTGCTGAACTTTTAGCTAATATTTGTCCTCCTATATGTCAGTGAATGCTGGACAATCTCCTCAGATAAAAAGAAAACTAGAGGCAACAGTAATGTGGATCTACAGAAGGATGCTGAGAATACTAGGGATGGAGTGTGCAAGCAATGAAGAAGTTTTAAGAAAATGGAAATAAAAAGGATACTCAGACTAAGAAAAAGAAATTTGAAATTTCTTGGACACATAATGAGGAAGGAATGCTTAGAAAATTTGACACTTACAAGATATATCAAAGGCAAAGAGCTCATAGGAATGGCAAAATGGAGAGTGGGGGGATAATAAAAAGACAAATGGAGTAGATATGTTCGCCTATTCTCTGGTTCATGCTTTTCCTCCCCAGTCTTTTAAATAGGAGTAGAGGTTTATTCCTTGTTTTCTATTTTGGATTGGGTTTCAGGTTCCTTCTAAAGTCTTTTCCTTCTCTTTCACTTTCAGTAGCCATTTGTGTCTTAGTAGCACTATTGCCTTGATTGGGGTGAATTGATTAAAAAAATGTTACTAAGAATTACAAGGGATAGGAAGTTGTAGAGAGCCTTGATCGCCCACTTCCTGGAGAGAAGGACCTCCAATCAGTGGTTAACTAGGGCAGAAATGGCTTGTAAATTTTAAAAACAAAAACTGCTCTCATTTAACCACCATAGAGAAACTTTTCTGCCCACCATCAGCATGGCTGATGCCACATTCCTGGAGAGCAACACATGGTGTCTTCTTGGCCTCACATTTTTAATAACTTGAAATGGAACGACTACATCGGTTCAATAGCTGCATCTACTGCAAGGAAAATTGGGTCAGTGTCATGCCAAATCTACCATTTGCCTGTGCATTGAATACTGTTACCATATCTGGTCTGATGCTTCTGCTATTCATCTTGAGGTTCTTAACAAAATCCAAAGAAGGATCTGTAATGTAATCGATCCTGAATTGGCATCTTGACTCCAGTCACTTTCTCACTGATATGATATCACTTTCCTCTGACTTTTCTACAGATATTTTCATGGCAACTGCTCTGACGAGGTTTTCCCCTCGTGCCCTGATTACATGAATTTAATTGGCATCTAGGTTCCACCTGTTTACTGTTGAAATAGCTAAATGTTACCGCCATTTTTAGCCCAAAAGTTTCTTTTCTTTCATTTCCCAACTGTGGAACTCCATTCTGTTTAATTGCTTCCCTGATAACTATAATCTTCAAAACTTTAAATGCCATCTTCTATCTTCTTGAATCCCATTCATCTTTCGTTCTATACTCAATATTCCCTATATTCAGTATTTTCTCTCACTTTCACTCCCTGTAACTGCATGTGTGCTAGTGACATTCCCACCTTGCTTTGGGTGAAATGATTGAAAAAATAATAGAGAAGAAGAAGAAGAAGGAGGAGGAGGAGGAGGAATAAACAACAACAAAAAAAGACTATGCCAGACTCATTTATTATACTCCTAAACATGTAGACGCAATCCCATCCCCACTCATCAAAGGAAGTTCAACATGATACATGGAAATAAGTAAAATTTAACCACTAAGTATCTCCAGATCTTCCTAACCCCTGGCTGACCTATCAACATTGGAATCTACTTCTGGTTCTCTTGAACTGTCACAACTAAGCAACACCATTTTCTGACAAAATTTGTTCCCCCCAACACCCACAACTCTCCAGACATTGTTCAAATTTCTGAATCCTTTTCAGATGGGGTCCAATACAATTTCTGATTTAATAAAAGAAGACTGGATAGAATGCCTGACACCTTTCATCCACAATGACATTTGAGGATATCACTTGTTAATGGATTATTTCCTGTCTTACTGGGAATTCACTTGATCAGCTCCAAAGCAATCCTCTTGCTAGGAGAGGACAGTATTTCACACAGGAGATGGTGTCAATGAGATTCGGGGTATCAGGTGTTCAGGCACATCTACTCAAAAGCAGATAAATTATTTATGTTAGTTAAGAGCTTTACACCAATGATATGTTTGGTGTAACAATGAAAGATCTGGATTGGATTGTTATCTAATATATGTACAAGGGTGTGTGTGGGTATGTGTGTGTGACCTCCTTCTTCAAGTGTCTGATAAAAAGCCAAAGAAAATAGATACAAACAAAAGAAGAGATAAAAAAATACAAAAAACAGAAAACTAGTTTAAATGGGGATTAAAGACTTTAGTTTAAAAATCATTGACATTATTAAATTTTAGGGATGTCCAAAAAAATTCTAGCATTTAAAAAAAAAGATTTATTTACACAATTCAGATACTGACTATTGTCTTCATTTTTTGTCCATTAATATTTGTCAGCAATAGTCAGAATGTACACAGTGTAAATAATGATAATATCTCACCCCAGAAATTCTAACAGAAAAAAAAATTAGGTATTCCATCATATATCCAATTTATAGGCTAAATCAGTGGTTCTCAGTATTTTTTTTATCTATCGACCACTTTTACTCTTAATTTTTTTTTTGTGGAGCCCCATAACTATTTGATGAAAAAAAAATTTATTTTACTTTTTACTAATAGATAAGTTTAGGAATTGTATTATAGAAATAGTAAATGTACGCACATTATTTTGAAGTAAAACTAATTTAATGAAAATAAACTTGTATTTAACAACTAAATTCTATGGAACATTTACATAAAAAAGTAAAATAACTCATAATAAACCATTTTAAATGTGTAATATCAATATATCTATATGGCATTGAATGCGAGACAATCTCCACAAAAATGAAAAAGGCTTGTGGTAACTGAGATGCATTTTTATTAATGATTGCCTAGAATATTATGGACAGGACATGTGAGTAATGAGGAAGCATTAGGGAAAATAAGAACAATGAGGGAAAAATCAAACGTCCAGGAAAACTGATAAAAAGAGTTTTGCTTCAGAAGGACAATGATACAGCAAACAAATACTTGGTTTCAATTAATGCCTGCAAGATTTCACAGTTCTAGCATCACTCCTTCATGGTCAGCCCATGAACTTATAAATGGGATATTTTTTTTTATTTTTTAAAGTAAAAGATAAAATTTCAGTGTCTACAGTGTATTTGCTTTTATTTTTCAATCTTTCTCCATTCTCCTCTTACTATGAAATTTGGATTTGTCTGTTCACAATACATTTATTTATAACATTATGAATATTTTGTATGAAAAACATTATAAAGAGTGTTCCAATAACTTGGACCAATTTTAAATGTGAATTAAGTTTAAGTGTCTAATGATTTTTATTATTTCTTTTCAGATTTGGTGGACATATTATTTTTCATAAATAATTGCCATGACTTAAATAACATGATCCAATAGAGAAATAAATAAATTTCCACCAATAAGGCTGATTTATTTACTGCTGACTTTGATCCGTCTTCATGAAACACTCTTATATCTAATCCGTCTTAATGTAACACACTTTTCAATCAGAAAGAGACAAATAATGAGGAAAAAGCCCAGAGAATTTAACACTCACAGGATATAATGAAAGCAAGAGAAGCTAGAATAAGACAGCAAGTAACCTATCATTACGATTAATGAATTTTATCCATTTTTCTACGAGCGCCAGTCCTCCAAATGAACGTCATCAAACGAGGGCCAATAACCCCTGAAGTCTCCACTGCCACAGGAGTAAAAAAAATCTATAAGAGAAGAATATTTATCTCATCTCTGCGTCCCGGGCAACGGATCCTGGCTCAACCGCGGAACTGATCAAATTACCGACCGAAAATAATCTTTTATAATCAATTCACCCAAGTAAGGTGATAATGCCATTCAGATGCAAAGGGCTACTAAAAGTGAAGGAAAAGAAAATACTTTAGATGGAACTGGGAAACCAATAATAGTATAAATTTCAGAGTTTAGGCAGAGACCTTAAAAGTAAAGAGTTGAAGTAGAATTTAGAAGGAACTGGACAACCAATTCTAAACTGGTAACAATGGATAAACCTCTACCCCTGTTCAAAAGACTGGGTAGGACTATAAACCAGACAATAGGTAAACCTATCTACTTATAAGAAGTTTAGGTGAATGGATGGCCATATTAGTATGGGGAAATTAAATAAAATTGATAAAAAAATAATAATAATGAGTAATAAAAAAAAAGAAATACATTTTCCATGATTCTAAGAGTAAAAGTACCAGAAATATGAAATCTCCACTTGGTTTCGTCAAATGCTGAAGCTTAGAAAATGGCAAACATTTCCTGCCTCAACCTCTTTCTCCAATATGATTCTCTTTCTCCACATGATAATTACGTTTCTGCTGAGAAATGTTATTTCCCCAGTTCACTGACAACTGAACTCTCTTCCCATTTTCTTATTCATGGCACTCACTAGTGTCTACCAAAACCTCAACCTATGAAGTAAGTCAAACTCTCTCTTTGCTTGTTTCAACTCAACACAAGGCTGACTTGAGCGCAACCATTGTAACAATGCTTATACTGACTTGTCCTAACTTCTGGACTAAGAAAGAGAAAATGAACATCCCATAACTATGTTTAAACTTAAAGTAGAAATTTTCCTTCAGTTGTTCCAACTCTGTGCAAGGCTGACTTGAGGTTGACCATGAATACAATACCCAAACTGCTGGACCAAAAAGGAAAATGAACATACCCAAGAGACGTTGAGAACTTTGTTTCACTGCAGTCACTATAAAAAGAATAAACATTCATAGTAGAAACTGAAGTTTTTGTATGCTTCTATCATCTTTGTTTATATATTGAACATGCACCTTCACCTAAAATATACACAAACATACAACCTGTTAACTTCCAAACTAGGACAAACGAAGATGAAAAAGATCAAAAGTTACACAGAATAGCAAAAAACAAGAATCTGACTATGTTCTGAAAAGACATGACATATACAAAATGAAAATTCAGTCTGAAATTTTCAGAAATTTGGGCACTGAAAACTTTTGCATATATCTTTGACTGTATTTATATGATGTATGGATGGTGTGAGTTAGTAACAAGAAAGACTTAAAGAAAATGCCAACAGAAAGAACACTTCTACTCAGAATCTGGAAAAGGCAGCTGAAATTCCTTTGATACTATAATGATTAAGGAGGGCCAGGGAAACTTAACTCACATGGGGTATATTGAAGGCAAGAGAGATATGGGAGCTACTTACGTATTGAGCTTGTGTGAATGGATGGCAGAACAGAAGCAAAGGGAGAAAAACTGCTAAGCCATATGAGATAAGAAGTTGTTAGTGAGCCATGATTGCAGCACATAGAAGAAGAAGAAGATGATTAAAAAGGGTTAGGGATTACTTTTTGCTGCTGGTAGCATGTAACCAAATAAAAGCTGTTGTGTGTTACTTAGGAGATGGGCACTGTTCATCTTGAAAGACAACTGGATGAAACATATACAAATCTGCTTAGAATAATCAAGAACATTAGTTAGAGATCCTATGCGATGCTTAACACAATTTATGGAGAACTGAGACTGATCTCTCTTAATCTCAAACAAAAACAATTACAGTTTGCTGGCCACTGCCACCAAGCAGATGGGGAGCTTGTCTCATACTTTCTTCTATGGCATCCTTCTGGAGGTATCTTCTTGTGGAAGTTGACTTTCCTAGATACCATGGCTCAGGACTTAGGGTTGGACAGTGGGGATCTGGGGACAGCAATGTAGGACTGAGCAGTGTGGAAAGGGATTGTTAATGGAGTTTCGACCAACCACAGGATGATGATGTTGATGAGAACTCTTTGCTCTAAAAAATGTCAGAAATGTCTGCAAATGCTATCCAGATGATCTGGGATAATTTGATTTAGTTTTGTAGAATTTGAAACAGAAACATATTGTTGGAAACAAAGATAAGAATTCCCAACTATTATATAATATCAATCTTTGGCAGTGAATGCTGAACAATTTTCTCAGTGACGAAGAAATATTTTAGAATGACAGGGATGTGTTTCTATAATAAATAATGAGAATACCATGAACAGCGCATGTGCTCTATGAGAAAATTTTAAAGGAAACGGAAACATAAAGAACATTTATAATCAGAAAGAGAATGTTTAAATTTCTGGAGTACATACTGAGGAAAGTGAACTTGGAAAATTTGACACTCACAGGACATATTGAAGACAAGAGGAACAGAAGGAGGTAACCTATCTAACAAGCTTGTGTAAATTAATAGAAGAACAGTTAGTGGGAGGAATAGTAAAAAAAAAAAACAAATATTGCTAAGAACTACAAAGGATAGAAAGTTGTGGAGAGTCATGATCTCCCATGACCTGAAAGAACATGGTACATAGAAGAATTATGAAAATATTTTTTTTTCTTCTTTTACTTAAGTTCTTTGTTTAAATAACATACCCACACCACTGGATATAAATAAGATAACTTGTGCATAAAAAGTATACTCTTTAAATGCAAGTATTTATGTATTTTTGATTTCATCATTCTAAAAATAACCTTGTCATCAGTGATGAGAGAAAAGAAGGATATTTCATCATCCTACCCTCATCATTATAAAAATGACCCCTCTACCACAAGAGAGTCAATAGAGGGGAATAGAGAACAGTAGAATAGAGTAGTGTACCTGTAGCAGTAGTCAGTGATGAGAATACAAGTAGCAGTACAGAAACACATATCTAGCCAGTGCTCCATGAAGATCGAAAACAGATGATTTCAAATGTCATCCTCGCAAATGAAATTCTCGGAGCTAAACCAAGTAAGCACTAACTTTTAAGCAAAAGAGACACTGAGAACATTTTTACACACACCATACCAATATTCTGTAATTCACATCACTAAAAGAAAATAAAAATTCTTGTTATTTATGTCAGAATGTCTCAAGTTTTTATTGTTGTTATTATACGTTTTTTGTATTTTAATTTCTGTCATTAATATCAAACTTCATTACAGATCCCTAAAGCTAGAATGATGTTGCATAAACACACACACACACACACACACACATATATATATATATATATATATATATAATTAAGTAATTCATCGAGTCTAGAAGAGACCTCAACAGAATGCAGACAGCACTAGACGGCCGTTTCATCCTATATTTGGGACTCATCAGCAGTGCAGATATATATATATATATATATATATATATATATATATATATATATATATATACATACTGTATTGCTCAGAGAGTGGGATTGACCCTGTGCACTGTCTTTCTCCACTTTAAGAATTTAATACACCAGCATTGCATGATGTTTTGGGTAATATTACTGGGTGATGCATTTAGCTAGCCATGGCCTTTTAAAAGGCCTGACTGTTATGGTGAATCACAAAAGTATTACAGGCACTGAAAATCCATGGTAGTCAATGTTGTGACTTGTCATGGCTGTTGAGTCTGTGGAAAACAATGCAAATTATTGGCCAGGTTTAAATGTCATGTCTGTGCATGGCATCAGTGAATCTTTGCGTGACGTTGTATGATGACCATGCTCAATAATGAGAAAGCAGCCATCATATATATATATATATATATATATATATATATATATATATAAGTAGACACTGAAATCAGCACTGAGTGGTGACAGCCTGTTTTATGCTGCTCAGTGCTCACTTTTATATTTATATTTATATGTATGCTCTATTGCCTACATTGAGCACATTTATAAATATATCATACCTTAATACTATATTTTATCTCATATATATATATATATATATATATATGTGTGTGTATAAATATAAATAAATATATATATGTATAATTATTTATATTATATGCACAGTACTTATTAGAAAGCACTCAATATCAGAGATAGAGCTAACATCTATCCAACCAAAATATATATATATATATATATATATATATATATATATATATATATATAGCTAATATCCTTAATCATCGGTTGAGAAGAATTTTTATTGCTTTATAGCAGCCATAAAAACTTCTTATTTAGTTGACAAATAGCCAAAATTGTATACCTCGTCTTTGCCACTGACCTCACAAAACTGGTCCTGCCAACTATAAGAAGTTCAAGATAGACTTGTTCTTGCTCTGTAATATAACTGTCACCCCTGGCGCCACCAGCAGCTTTTGCCACTGGGCAGGGTATTGTTTTTGTATACATGTCAGTTTCTTGTGATTTCTTTTTACAACTGCAACTGAGATTTTCAACATTGTGTTAAAGTACACAATGCACTCATAGTGACTGTTATTGATGATGCAGAATGGAAGGTTAACAGATGTGTTTCAAATCGGAAGTAGAACAGTATTGCGAGCAGGGTTTTATTTAACTTTATTTATTTCAGATCTTGACCAGATCCAACTTGATGTCTGTTAAGCTGTGGTCTGGAGACAATATGAAGCATGCTTCAGGTTCCAGCCAGTTATGGCCACCTTCAACAGAAAAGGAACGATTGACTGCCCATGGAATCCATGGAACCCAACCTCAATAGGTAGCACATGACATGTGCATCCCTTTTCTATATTGTCAGATCTCAGTGATTCCTAGTGATTTTTCTTTCGCTTATCCACTTCTTCCCTATTCTCCTCCCATGGAACCATTAATTCTACCAGGAGGTCACACTTCTTTGTATAATAACAAATAGATTATATAATAATAAAACAAATAATATTATCTGTGAATTACCATGTGTTCTTGGGAAAGATAGTGGCGTGTTTTCCTGTTGCTTTCTTTACAGGTTAGAATTTGGAGTTTTTCTTCTTTTAGACTAGTTGCCAGCCAAAGTTAGAGAGCCCTGTTTACCCTGCTATTTCACTTATAGCTGTGATGGAGAAGAGGAGAGATGGAGTCATTCATTTCACCAGTGTGAAATTGAATGCAACTTGGCAAGCTGAGTTCATTTTCCACACTGATAACCATTACCGTACTATTTTATTGATTGATTTATTTTTTATGTCTTATCAACCTTTTGTAGGTTCTTTAAAGCCAGAATATATTTTTAGATTATAAAAATCTATTGGAAATAATAATGATTTTTACTGATACAAGTCCTACTAATCACCCCGTAGCTTCGCATATCTGGGGATATCTTGTCTAGTTCTTATTTTTAGTACTGCTCAGTAATTTAACCCATATATGGAGGGAGAAGAAATTGATTCCTACCTTTTTCAAGAGGATTTGTGCATAAGTGAATGTAATGAACTAGGACTGGAATTTGAACTTAGATTTTGAATTTCTCATTTCTTGTCCTTTGTAGCTGGCTTTTCTTTGTTCTGTACTGAACTTCTGTGTGCTATGCTTTTTCAGGACATGGGCGATCACGGCTCTCCACAATTTCCTGTCTTTCGTAGCTCTTAGTAAAGTTAGTCTTTTTGCTATTTCTTCTAATTCCTGTTCTGCCATCCATTTATAAAAGCTCATTAAGTAGGTTATGTGCTGCTTTCCTCTGTCCCTCTTGCTTTTAATAAGTCCTGTGAGTGTTAAATTTTCTAAGCCCTCTTTTCTCATCATGTGCCCTAGAAATTTCAATTCTCTCTTTCTGATTCTAAAAATAAGTCCTTTTCATTTGCATTTTCTCGAAAACTTTGTCATCGCTTACATGTTTAATCAGTGTGCTTCTTAGCATTCTTCTGTAGAACCCCATTTCTGTTGCCTCAAGTCTCTTCTTTATCTGTGAGGAGATGGTTCCATATTCACTGGCATATTGGAGGACTGATATTATATAACAGTAAAATATTCTTTTCTTTGTTTCTAACAATATTTTCACATATATTAATACTTTGCTTAGCTTAACTGAAAATATCTGGGGAATAATAAGAAATATATGATAAAAGTAACATGGCTAATAATCAAGAAAAGTAAATGTAATCAAAAAGAAAATATTAAAAGAAGCTGGGGTGATCATGGTTATCCAAAATTTCCTGTCATTTTTAGCTCTTATAAAAGTTTGTTTTTTGCTATCTTTCCTAATGCCTGTTCTACCAACCATTTACATAAGCTCGTTAAGTAGGCTATGTTCTGCTTTACTCTGTCACTCTTGCCTTCAGTAATGTCTTGTGAGGGTCAAACTTATGAAGCTAAATGCAGGGAGTTATTGTAAGTTCTTGCACAAAATGTTTTTTAAGTGGTACTAGAAGATTTTTTTAAAATTTTATTCCTCATTCAAAGCTGCAAAGTTGATAATTTATTTAATAATACAAGTATTGATATTTTTAATTTCAAGTATATAAACAGGCATTATTTATAGTACTAAAAAGACATGACGGTAAAGTTTATTGAGTGTGGAAACTGCAAAATTCAAAACATTGGCAATAACCGTTTTTGAAAAGTGGCTTTCAGAATGTCAGAAAAAAAAATTGATAAAAATTACATGGCTAATAATCAAGAAAAGTAAATGTAATCAAAAAGAAAATATTTAAAGAAGCTGGGGTGATCATGGCTCTCCACAATTTCCTGTCATTTATAGCTCCTATTAAAGTTTGTTTTTGTTATCTTTCCTAATCCCTATTCTGCCATCCATTTACACAAGCTTGTTATGTAGGCTATGTGCTGCTTTCCTCTGTCTCTCTTGCCTTCAATACATCCTGTGAGTGTTAAATTTTCCAAGCCCTGTTCTTAATACAGCCTTCTCTCATTTGTTATCTCATTGGGGACCCAAAACAAAACAATGATAACAAAAACAATAAATGTCATTAATAACAATAAAATCTACCATGATTATCAATGAGACAAAAAAGACAAGATCAATATTGACAATAAAACCAACAGAGGTTATCAAGGGGAAAATAAAATACTCAGCTAAAAGCATCAATAAGAAAAAGACAAGCAGATTTCATCAATGACAACAAAATGCAAAGAGTTCATTAGTAGCAATACTTACAGAGATGATAAACGATAAAAGTAACCAATAGAGATCACCAATGACATCCTACAAAGCAACAAAGTTAATGACTAACAATGTACTTGACACCAGACAAATTTCTCCTTGAACAAAGCTGGAGATTAAATTACAGAAAATCCTGTGAAAAACAAAAACACAAAGAAACCTAAGAAAGATGAAGTGGGCGAAGAAATATTTATTCTAATGTAAAAGTCATTATCTGTCTATATTTCTGAGATTAAGTATTGTAACTATTTACATCATTTGGACTGTTGTTCTTATCTTGATTGCCATATTCACAATGTTTCGGCCATTGTATGCTCCTGCCTTCTTCAGCATCTGTCTCTATTTCTGAGATGTAGTATTGTAACTATTTACACTATTTACATCATTCAGACTGTTGTCCTCATCTTTATTGCCATATTCACAATGTTTCAACCTTTGTATGCTCCGACCTTCTTCAGATGATATACATTGGAATTTCAAACTGAACACTTTATTTAGTCCACAGTGGGCGATTTTTTAAATTCCAATATCAGTTAATTTAGTAATCAACTCTCCAAGTTTTTGTTCCCTTTGCTGTGGCCAGGTATTGACTCTTTGGGTCAAGTTACTTTTTGGATTACTTAACCAACACTTTTATCCACTAGGCCATGTGGCCTTGGACCAAGGAAACATGGCCACAGCAGAGGTAACAAAAACTTAGAGAGTTGAATTACTAAAGGGAATTAACTCATACTGAGATATCTGTCTATATCTCTTAGATGAGGTATTATGATTATTTACATTATTTGGACTATTATCCTCATCTTTGTTGCCATATTCACAATGAAATCAGCACATATACTAGGTCACAAAAATCTCCTGAGCTGACTAAGCATAGAAATGAATACAATATGGGAACCAGTAATAAGGAGTGCTAGAGAAAAGCAATGAATAACAACAAAAATTGTAATATAAGCTGATATAATGGAATATGCATACACCTATGTTCCCCTTCACTGGAGTGTGATTGGCTGGTGTCTGTCATAAATATCAACGGACGTATAGGAGAGTCAAAAGAGAGCCTTAGTCTGAGAGCTAAGTCTATAATGACGCCCATTGGACTATGCCATTGATCTACACTTCTTACCTGCGACTACAACGCATACCAGTCGATTAAAGCTACCATATTCTACTTGGTTATAGTAGCCAAAACCACTTAGCTACTTCGTTCAAATATATCCCTTTCCGGGACATATCATAAGCTTTGGTAAAAAATATGCAATAATAATAACAGAAAAATTGCAATATGAAAACTGGTAAAAATGGTTGCTAAGACATTAGGTTAAAAAGTCCCAGAAAGTCATACCCCAATGTCCTCAAGAACACATGGGTAAAGGCATTGGTTAAATTCAATGACTAGACCCAAAGAGTTGTGAGTTCAATACCAGGCCACAGCAGTGGTGAATCTAAACTTAGAGAGTTGAGTTAAAGGGAAATAACTGAGACATCTGGAAGAGGCATGGCACGTGGAACTAGAACAACCTACCCCCAGTGGATGAAATAAAGGGTTTGATTCAAAATTCCAATCACCTGAAGAAGGCTGGAGTGTACAATAGCCAAAACGTTGTGAATATGGCAATGAAGACGAGGATAACCGTCCGAATCATGTAAATAATGTAAGTGATGCTGAGATATCCAAAAAATTAGACTGATCTGGAATTAGAACAAATTTACAACAGACTGAATGATGTAAATATTTTAAAGGAAAGTCATTTTCTTATTTTTCTACTACATGCCATAAACTTCCTTAATAATATTAATTGCATATTAAGAGTTTTGTCTCGACTTTTTTAATAAAGCATAGTTTTTCACACCTCTTACTTATTAGACACCTCTCTTATTACATCCATCTCTTATTACACACCTCTCTTATTCCATGCCTTTCTTATTATGCACCCCTCTTATTACACATCTCTCTTACTTCAACATCTCTCTTATTACACACCTCTCTTATTACAAATTAACTTACTGATGTAATGGAATAACCTGTCACCCCCATGAGTGACTACACTATAGTTAGTAACTTCCTATAAGTATCTGTAAGTCAATGGACTACAGAGACCAGCCGAAATCTTTTTGGCTAAACAGTCAGGCAGAGAGGAACCCAGACGAGGCTTCACCGAAGGGCAGAGTCTTGTTCAGGGAGGTTGACTGACCCTGAACCCATTTATATGGGTTTGAAAGGGAATATTTTTGGCCAAGCCTGCGGGCTCGGAGAACTGACGTTAAACCCGGCCTTTTGATACATGCAACCCTCGGGGGTGGGGTGCTGAATATTCCAGCTGAAATCTTTTGAGCTGGCAGGTTGAACTCTCTGCCTCTGAGCAGAGCCTCATTCGGGGAGGTTGACCAACCCAATCCCGTTTATGCTGGTTCTACGGGCATTTTTGGCCGAGCATATGGGCTCAGAGAACCCACGTTAAACCCAGCCTTGTGCCACATGGGTGGTGGCTGAATATTCCAGCTGAAATTTTTTTCAGCTGTATTGTCGAACTCTGCCTTTGGGCAGAGAGGAACCTGGATGAGGCTATGCCTAAGGGCAGAGTCTCATTTGGGGAGGCAGACAGACCTGATCTCGTTTATGCAGGATCTAAAGGGATTTTTTGGCCAAGCCTATGGGCTCAGGAACCCCACATTAAATTCAGACTCATGCTACATGTGACTGTGTGGGGAAGTTGCTAGGAACCGTCTATCTGGGATCTGTTGAGTATGACTCAAAGTTATGCGAGAACTACCGACCTTCCAATAGTAGCACTCACTACTGGATTGGCTTGCAACGACTTTGTGCATAACTGTACCTTTATTCTTATTGTACTGGTTTTTACAATAAACCTTTGTATATTTTATCCACCTAGTTTTTCAAGTATATATTCCTATTAGCATGAAATATAACACTTACAAATTCTAGAATTTGCCAGGTTGATCTGTAAAATCTTTTTGCTATGTCTTGACTCAAAATCTTTTTTTTTTTTCTTCTTTTTTTTTGACATTCAGCACTTGGAATTTTCAAGAATATTCAAAGGAATATAACAGACAATTCAAATAATTCTTATATCAAGAGTTATTTTCATATCAATAAGTGGTTATCATTACTTTGTATTTTTGTTCTGTAATAATTATCTGATTTAATGTGAGGATACAAAAGAAAAGTCTTTGTAATTTTATAGGAGGGGTTCATTGATGGAATAGGTGAAAAGGTAAAAGCTTTAAATAAAATCAACAAATGCATGTTGAATAATCTCATCTTCAGGAAATCTTAAATTGCCAACTACTTTTGCAATTTTGAGGAATTGCAATTTTGAGATACATTGTTTTTATTATTCAATGAATTTCATTTTTTTTTTTTATTAAAATATTTTTGTTTCTACCCTTATTTGTTTTTTCACAATATTTTCAACAGATTATGTCCTGTCTAAGTAAACAGAAATATCAACTGATGTACCCATATACACAAAAGCAAAAAGACATAATTAAAAAAATCAACAGTGATAATTGCTATAAGTGTAAGTAAGTGACTACCCTTAGTTGCATTCTACCAGTTTGCACAAACCGATTCTGAAAATGATAAAAGCTTAGTGAACTGGTTGTTGGATTATCTGAAAATAATCTTATATATTAATAACTGATGGTTTAGGAAAAATGTTACTTATGCTATGTTTGCATGCATGCCTAGTGACACACACTCCTTACCATAATAATAATGATTTCCATGATTATGTTGAAAACGTAATGAGAATTTACCACAAACATGCTGTACCTAAAACTATCCACAGAGCTAAAAATATAATTAATACCATTGCTGTAATTTCTGCGAAGGCGGAAAGAGGGTTTTCTGTGATGAACATAAATCGTCTTGAAGCTAAAAATGTGGCAAATCTTCCCATCATAAATTTGATAAGTCTCTCATTGGATCTTTGGGACTGCAACAATTCCATTTGAATGTGGCTAAGAAACCATAAAACAGCTGATGATGCAAGAGTTAAAATGCATCATATTTCTGAATGGAAATATAATGAGAACAGAATTTCAATCTGGAAATATCTTTATAAATAAATGTTTTCTATTAAATTATCAAAATGATTTAATTCTTTTTTATACATAAAATCTGAGATAAGATATTATGATTATTTACATTACTTACATTATTTGGACTGTTATCCTCATCTTCATCGTTGTACGTTTTAGCCTTCTTGAGGTGATTGAAGTTTCAAACCAAACCATTTATTTTATCCACAAGGGTAGATTGTTCTAGTTCCATGTACCATGCCTCTTTTGGATGTCTCAATTATTTCCCTTTAATTCAACTCTCCAAGCTTTTTGGTTCACAAATGCTGTAGCCTGGTAGTGAATTCACTATTTACCCTGGTGGATGGAATAAAGGGTTTGGTTTGAAATTCCAATCACTTGAGGAAGGCTGGAGTGTACAATGGCTGAAACATTGTGAATATGGCAATGAAGATGAGGATAACCATCCAAATAATGTAAATAATTTTTTTGATACTATACTTATATATAGTGGTTTGTTTCCATTCTCAGATTGAAAAGAAAATAAGCAGAATAGGTTCTTAAAGATTACCTGCCTTTATAGTACTGGTTCCTGGAAACTTGGAATGCCATTATTGGTTATGACCCCTACCTTGTGGATTCTTCCTGCCCCTTTGATATGCTAATCACTTCCTGTACAGAAGGCATAGACATCTATTTCTCTTGCAAGATAAAGATAGTGCTCTGTTTGGTCAAAATTCAATTATTTGGTAGTGAGACTGGAGTGATCTCTCCAGGGCACCGGCCTACGTGATGGTATATTGAGGCTGTGCTGAATACAGGGCATTACATTTAGGGCCAGTTTGGCTTTCCATCTGGATTTACTTACATAGCCTTTTTCATGTTTGGCTATGCCTGCAAAGCAGCAGAGTTTTAAAATCAGGGTTTTCCTTCCCCTAGATGGACTGCCTTCCTGAGCTGTAGCCATTGAATAAATATGTGATTTTTCTTCTATGTGCATTGTGCAATGTCCCTTCAGGACGTTGGCAATCATGGCTCTCCAAAATTTCCTGTCTAGGTACCAAAGAACAATTACCCTGAAAATATTTTTAGAAAAGACACAGGGAAGCTAGGTTATGGTGGTGGGAAAGTGACTGAAGCCAAGACAAATAACATTGCATATTCTTTTTTGTATTTTATAAAGAATCTTTAAATACATAGCTGAAACGCCACACTAGATATTCAATACATGAATGAATGGTAGTCTTATAAATGTATAAAATAGATTCTGGCAAGAAAACTTTCTATAGGAAACTTTCTATATCATGTGTTCTCTAAGGATGTAAACAATTATGGCTCTTCATAGGTTCATGATGCCTGTTGCTACTAATAAGCTGACAGAGCAAACATTTTCTGACTGGTCAATCTTTTTAAAGCAAATACTTCAGGAGTAAACCGATTCTAAGCAGATTTTCCAATTAGCTAAAGAGTTGCACAGAACAAATCTGCTTATGCCAGTATAAACAGTGACTAATATAACTTTGAAAGAAGCTGCTGAAAAGTTCACAATCCCACCAAATTTTGATGTTTGATATTTGGCCAGATTTTGAGAAATGGTTCAGGCTAAAAGATTTTCAGCACTGAAATATATAAATAATGGAATGTTATGAGGTCCACCCCTTTTTCATACAAGTGGACTCTACCAGTGTATACTTGGACTGCTGTCGTTAAATACCCAGAGTCAGTCAGAGTAGATGAAGAGTGAGATTGTGATTGAGTTGGAGGTAGAGTAATAGTGTGAGGTAACCGCTTGTAGAAATCACAATTATGAACACGTAGACTCTAAGGAAGTCCTACTTCGAGACTGGATTTACCAGACTGTGTATATATATTATTATTGCTACTAACCACGTTTCTGGATTTATTAACCAATTGTATTATTGTGCAAATACATTTATTTGTTATATTTTATTCCTGTGTTTGTCATTCATTGGAGACCGGATTTCATCTTGGAATCCAAAACATGGAATATACATATTGTAAATTTTCTTGTAAGAAATACACATAGAGAGGTAATTAGGTACTGGAGGTCCTTTAGCACCTGATTGTCCTTGCCTCTTTCTAAGGTTCCAAAAAAAGATGTGGTGAATCTACCAAGGAAATTTTGTCAACCTATATAAAAGTGAGATGTGCAGTTAGTGTATGACATCAGGGATTTCAACTCTGTGACAGTAATGCTCTAAAGAAAAAGGATCAGTATGATATTAACGTAACTATAGCAGTGGTCACAGGCCAATTTTTGTCCTTGGCCTATAGGTACACATATTGACACTGCCCCACATTAAACTGACCTCTTGTCTCATCCTGCCACTATGGGGAGGCTAGTAAATATCACAGTGGTTAATGTGAGGGTTTTCCAAAGTTACCTTAAAGCCAAGACTTCAGATGCTGCTTTTGTTCACTCCAGTGGCATATTCCCCAAGAAGCAATGTACATATTGCTTACCTTATAAAAATTGATTCACACAAAATTTAAAACATCTTTATTCATAAAGTTTAATGTGAGTAATTTAATGGAAATTAAAATTGACATTGTGGCAAATGACAAGACTGAAGAAAATACCTCTCAGCGATTAAGATTTTATTCAACTCAAAAGCTACACAAGGTGTAAACAAAGATGGCGATTTTAGAACTCTTCTATGAAGGGGAATAATCCCTTAATAAGGACAGATAACAATTAATTATTTTATCACAGGCATGTCATTAATTCTGTGGCCCCAAACAGGCAATACTTAAGAAAATGCAAAGCAAATCAAAATTACACATGGTAACGTACAAAAAGGAGCAGCAACTCTCTGTTTTTTCCCCTCTGGATTTTTTATCAGTTCATTGTTGTAGATAGATGTTATAAATTGTTTGGTATTTTTTTTTTATCCTGGGTCATAGGAGCACCATGTGTACTGCAGCCACAGTAAAAGTGGTGTTTTTTGGGCAAGATAGCCTGATGGAGCCCAACCCACTCCAGACTGGTTTTGAATTCAGTTACCTTCTCCTAGACCAGTTGCCACCCACAGCTATAGAACCCAGTCTGTCCTGCTATTTAACAATTGTTGGGGGGGGGGGAGAAGAGGATTCATGCCTTTCCCATAGTTATTAGCACATAAATGAATGTAATGCATTTGACTGGAATTCGAACTTAGCCCTCCGATTCCACAGTCCAAGGCGCAATCCATTACTTCACCGTGCCTCCAATTTGTATTTATGTCATACTAAATGTTTCACTTTTATTTACTGGTTGTATCCAGTTTCGAATGATTTACCTTTCTCTCGCTTTCTCTTCAAATCTGCTATTTTACAACTACTGTGATTAATGGGAGTGACTGGTAATAACATGACTCGTTATTCCCATGCTGCCTTAACCCTTGTCCTTGTTTGAATGTTGATTAGGGAGTTACCTTTAAAAGCTTTAGCTAAAGAACAGATAATACTTGCAATAGATGGTGACCATCAACAGAGAATAGGACACAGCATTTTCTTCTCACTTGAATATTAAAGGTGCTCAGGAAAAACCCAAAATAGTCTTCTGATACAAGGGAATTTTGCACATCAACATGACAAATTCAATATGGCTACATTGAATATTAAAGACAGCTATATCCGTAATACTTCCACCATTTAATAATAGTGATATTAATACATAGTTTTTGTGGATACAAGCTGTCTTTAAAACCAGTCATATCACATTAAAGCAGACAAAATTCTCTTAGGTTGTAATTAATTTACTGCCCAACATAGTAGTAGAAGTGACTGATATAGGAAATAATCCTTATGATATTCTTAAAGCTGTCATCTTGATGTGTGCTGGTAAAACTGAGGAGTCTCAACTCCACGACTTACTCGATAATGTTTAATTAGGAGAGAAGACCCCAGCACAGTTGTTACGACAGATGAAAAGCCTCCTGGGATGGAATGTTATGGCTGAGGAAATATTCCAACAGCTATGGCTAGACAAACTGCCTTCCAACATTATCCAAATTTTTGCTCCATTATCTGATGACACAGCTATAGACAAGCTTGCCAATATAGCTGGCAGAATATATGCAGGGAGCCAGCATAACTTGATTAACACTGTGCAACACACCCATGTCACGCACAAATGAAATTACTCCTTTCGGTTGTATTACATAGCACTTGAAGGAGACTTAGTGAATTTATATCAGTTGTAATAAAAACAAATGGAACTTGTAAACATATATTCTCTTTGAAAATCTGAACCACTCCGATATGAAAAATTCAATTTACAGTAGTCTCTTTCTACAACAAAATCATACAATATGTCTAATAGAGTAAATTTTGGAAAAGACTAAAGTCAGGCAGTATGCATAACACTGAACAGTCAGTGGCAATTTTTGCTGATTTGGTGAAATAGAAATTCATTTGAACTATGTTTAAAATAGTAAGTTGATATTTTATGTTACTACTTATCTATCTATATATAAAATTTTGTGACTTCTGTTAGTCTGTCCAGCTGTCCATTACACCCTCTAAAATAACCATGTATGACTGATTGTAACCAAATTTTAGGCAGAATACAGACAGCTAAGTGGGTACAAAGTACAGTTGTTTTTACTAGGGTGCATAGCTTAGTACAATAGATTTTCAAAACTTTTTAAGAAAATTAAAATTTTTATTATTTATCATACAAAAAATACTCCCACTATCTTAAAAACAATTTATTGATTAAAATAACAAATATTTATTTAATAAAAATGCAATATTGTTTTTTTGCATATATTTTCTTTAAGTTGCTATATTTCATTGATTGGTTTGTGAAAATGAACGAAATGTAGAGTTTTAAATCTTGACAAAAATTTGCTATATTTCATTGATTGGTTTGTGAAATTGAATGAAATGCAGTTTTAAATCTAGACAAAAATGTTACCAATAATTTCAACAATACTAAATACTGTGAGGATTTCAATACGTGTTAGTGTGTTGCAAAAAATTCTAGTATGTTAAATTAATAATTTAATTTTTGTCCAAGATCATAATAGTATTATTTGTTTATCATAGCATATTTTCAGGACATGCTAATAATACAAACCATCCCTACTTGAAAAACTGACACAACACTGTCTTCCCAATTCTCTTTCTGCTTGACTTAACTAATGCCTTTATATATAAGACCAAGTTCAGAAAGTATTCAGCCTTTTAATATTAACAAAAAAATATAGTCAGTAATCCTATATATTAGCAACAGAATTAATAAACATTTTTTGTTTGTTATAGATAACAACTATTTATTGTCTGTTCAGTTGTAAGATTTCATTATACATCAACAAGAATTTGAAAATAATTTGATAATAATAACTTCTGCTATTGATCTAACAAGAAACAAGTGTCTTCTTGCCACAATTTCAATGTATTTAGTTGGTATTTGACTTGTTATTAATAAATTTGAATGAAGTTATATTTAAAAAAAATATTTTTTAATTTAAAGTTCAGAGATTGAAAACAAATGAATAAAAAAAAACCCATACAATTCTACATTTTAAAATAGTACTTTTTTGGTAATATTTTAAACTACTAATATATAGGATTATAGTACTTCCTCTATTATCTGGACACCTTCGGACAGAGGTTCAGAAAAATATGTTCAGATCATTCAAAATTCCAGATAATTGAATACCTAAATTAGCAAAGAAGAATGAAGAAGAAAGTAATTTTTCTGAAAGAAATTTAACATTTATATCATCAAATCAGTCATCAGTGCCATATGTGATACACGCTTTGGTAATCATGCCTCTTTTGATCAGTAATTGACTAAGAAAATTTTCCTGCAGGAGGTTACCATTGGTTGCCAACCAAGGCTATAGAACCCAATCTATCCCGCTATTCAACCCACAGCATAAGGCAGAAGAGATAGATTCATACCTTTCCCAAGTGTAAGTTTGCCCTGTTGGCCGGAGCTTCAGAATACATCAACTGCACCTCTGCAGAGGGGGTAAGATCCCCAACTCCCTGGCCAATGAGGCATCTGGGTATGACGATAAACTACATCTGGCAGCAAGGCCTCTGATCAGGAGGTTTTGAGAAAGATGGAACTACCTCTTAATTGCTGTTGGTTCACCCTAAGCTGGGGTGGTAGCACCTGTTAGGGTCCCAGCTATAGGCATATAGTTAGCCCCCATTCTGGGGTCAAAACACTATGAAAGTGTAAAAATAGGTTTTAAATGCCAGCAATATATTTTGGGAAAAAATTATTACCAGCAATATACATTACCAGCAATACATTTTTGAAAAAAATTATTACCAGCAATACAAATCTTATTGCCATTAAATAACCCATTGAGGTGTTGATATGCCATAAAACAAAAAAAAACAAATCCAAAACCAAACCAAGCATAATTGAATGTAATGAATTTGACTGTAATTTGAACTCGGCTCTTCGATTTCTCATTTTGAGCTGATATAAATTACACCACAATGCGCATCAAATAACGTTTTCAAATGCTTCATTCAAGATTTTGTTCAGTTTATTTATTATGAAAAAAATGTGTCAATTTTTGTCTGTTTCTAACCAGCTTCACATTTTTCTGTAGCTAACTCCCAAGGCTGGTTTAAAGTAGACATATTTGGTAGGGTAACTCCTAATTTTGTAGGTGTTGGCAGTGTTGGTATGTATGTTAACTGTTGGTTAGATTGGTACATTATGTTGGGGTGAATTTTATGATTGAGGAAAAAAACAGAGTATAGTTGTAAATTTGGAGGTATGTTGGCATATGTGTGTTGGTTTTACTGCAACACACCAAACATCACCTGATACACTCAAAAGACATGTATAATAACAATAACAATATATAATAATAATATCTATAATATAATTAAATATATAAAGTCACATAAAGGATGTTCCAATAACTTGAATCGATTTTAAATGTGAATTAAGTTTAAGCATCTAATGATTTTTTTCTTTTTCTTTCAGATTTAACAACTTAAGTCTTTGGTAACTTCAACCATGGAAAGATTAACAATCAAACGATGTGTTAAAATTATCAAATTAAACAACATATGAAAAACAATTCGAGGAAAAGAATAAATAACATTTGGTTTAACCCCACCTTTTAATTTAGATGTAAAATATAAAATAGGGAAATTATTTTTCAAGTTACTTCCCAAAAATTCAGATTTACATATGTATGTATACCTCACCACTTGTATTCGAGGATACCTGTCTACTAGGATGGCTAGCCAATCCCTATTGCAGACACATGCTCAGGTACATTTGTGTTTATTCAACACCCACAGAGCACATCTGTGTTTTATACTGCAACTATGCTGAGCAGACTTTTGTCACAGTTTCTGGGAAAGAGTATGTTATCTAGCATGATCAAAAATTTGGACAAGGCCAGCACGCTCAAGCCCTCAGCCACAATGACTTGTAACTTCATGCTAGCCCAGCTATCAACAACCCCCTCACAATTTCACTTACAAGGCTTGGGTCAACTCGTGATATGGCTTTCAGGCACTTTCCAGTCTGATAACATCAGGAAGTTTCCTTCCTGACAAATCGACCATGGTGAGATTCGAACCCAGGTCTCATGGTCAGAATGCAAATGTTTTATCCACTTGGCCATGTGCCCATAAGATACATTACATATGATATTCAATAAAAATTAAAAAATTAAATTAAGCTACAGCTGATTTGTAATTTAGAAACAATAATAAATAGACAAAATACCAGAAATTTAAAAACTAAGATACAGTAAAATATAGTTAACACTAGTAATTTATGGCCAAAATAAAACATACGTAGTATGTACTGAAGGTACTTTCAAATGTAGATGGTACAATTATAGGTTATCATTCAAGCTAGTAAACCTTAGGTATTCAACCAAACTAGATGACCATGTGTGAAATTTAAAAGAAAAAAACAACAGGGATCTGATTGTAAGGTGGAAAACTTTGAAAAAGGCAAAGCCTTATAACAACCACAATAATATTTGCAACCTCTGCCAACAGGAAAAATTGGCAATTATGACATTTCTGAATCTAAAGAACCTTTTGAACCAGATATCTAAAGTCTTGAGTCCTTGCTTATATATTAGGAAATTCCTCTTAAGCACATATGAGGCTGGATAAAAAAAAATGTACATTTCAATTCCCCCCACCCAACCCAGTGATATATTTATAATACCCTTGCTTTTTTTCCCTTCCCACTTCTTTTTTAACTTCCTTCTTTACAATCCTCCTCCTCCCCTTCTATTACACCCAACATCATGCGGTTGCTTATTTTTTTAAAACTTATATAGTGTTCATTAGGTCTTTTAAAAAAAAAAAAAATAAAGCGTTAAGAGGTCATTTGATAAAAATTGCCTAAGAACACCATAAGGTTGAAACCAAGGTAATGGATTCAACTGACCTCCTGATTTTTAAAGTTATATATATATATATATCATTGAATAAAATAGATATATTGTGTCTGCGTATTTTTATACTGATTCTTTCCAGTTATCTAATCAGTTTCTTGATGTTAAGATGAAATTTATCAAGGAAGTTAGCATAGTTTTTTTTAACCCAAGTACTTTCGACCTTTTCTAAAATCGTCTTTCCTTGATGAATTTCATCTTAACATCAAGAAACTGCTTAGACAACTGGAAAGGATAAGTATAAAAATAAGCAGTCACAATATGTTTATATTATTCAATGAAACATGCTTGAATGAAGATATGCTACATATACATACATACATATATATATATATATATATATATATATGTGTGTGTGTGTGTGTGATTCTGTGTAAATATATATATATATATATATATATATATATATACACACACACAATCACACATTGATTGTGTAAATATATATACATATATATATATATACACACACACAATCACACACACATATATATATGTATATGTGTATATATATATGTATATATATATTTACACACAATCACACACACACACACACACACACATATATATATATATATATATGTATGTATATGTAGCATATCTTCATTCAAGCATGTTTCATTGAATAATATAAACATATTGTGATATATATATATGTGTGTGTACGTGATTGTGTGTAAATATATATATATATATTTATATATATATATATTGTCAGAATCATTGAATGACTTCATGCCCTGTGTGTGTGTATGTGTGTGTGTGTGTGTAAATATATATATATATATATATATATATATATTTACACACACACACATATATATATATATATTTACACACACACACACACACAGGGGCATGAAGTCATTCAATGACTCTGACATCACAGTTAAATATGATGAAGGGTTGTTATGCTGTTGAACTGTGGAGAAAATATAGAAAAAAATATTTAAAATGACTTACATAGCAACAAGGTTCAAATTGGAAATAGTGGTAAATATAACAAAAAAATATAGCTGGTAACATATACTCACAATGAAAAAATATAAAAAAGAAATCCTTCAGAAGATATAACAAGATATAGATTAAAAAGAGAAGCTATTAAGAATGTGTTGCATCCCAAAAACAAAATAAAACTAATCTCAGTGAAAAAGAAGCAGGAATCAATCATAGATGTTCACCTGTTTTGCAAAATTCATATTAACATCTGCCATTTATTTTTGCACCACCAAATCAAAATAGCAACATTAACGTTGCAACAAAAGCAAAAGTTTCTTCTTTTCTTTTCATTGTCTGCTTATATTTCATTGATTCATATTAAAGGCACCAATAAATAATTAGACTGCCTTTTTATAAGTCTTTTATTCAAGGTCGTGGGAAACAAACATTAAAAAAAATTGTAGACTCATATTGATAATAGGAAGAAAAAAAAGATGTAAAATTCACTTTGTTTAAAGTAATTATTTATATAAAGTTTATATACAGTTTAGTGTCCTCCATTTTAACCTCTACCCTCCTGAAGATATCCGTTATATAGGTTATATTTTATTATCCATTAATCATTTCAGATAATATCCTCATTTTGGTCAGTGGTTCCAAATAGTGTGGAGCATTTCAAAGGTGTGGCAAAAGAGAATAGCAGGTGAGGTGGAATAATTGAAAGACAATCAAAGATTTAGAAACAGTTTCAAATAATTCATATGCCAAAAATAAATATGATTTCAAAATTTTAAATATTATTATGGATTACTAGTAAATTGCATACACGAGTCTCAGTATAACTAGTTATAAATAATTATCATTGTGATATTTTTGCATTATATCAAGTATTAAAAATATATTAAGTAGGGTCTACAAATTGGAGAAGTGAGTTATCAATGATAATGTTTTCATTTTGAATCCATGGTTATCTTCCTTTAACCCTCTCTTTGTTTTTTTGTTTTTAAATGTACTTTCGATCGCATAAAAATTGGTGAGGCATGAACAAATTTTCATTCTGTATATGCAGCCCAGAGAAAAAAAACAAACTTGGGGAACTACTGATCTTGGTTGTTATAGTCAAAACCTTTTGGCTGTTCAGATGTTTTAATCTTGGGCTATTTGTTTGACTTTAAATCAAGATGGTAATAGTCTGATAAGATATATATTTTTTTTAATACCACGTCCTTCCATTTCTATAATCAAATCATTAGCAATGCCTTTACATTGTACATATTAATAGCTTACTTTTCAGGTCAGGTCACTCTTAAACCTACTACTGGTAACACATAACCCAGTACAATCTGCGGCATGAATGGGTGATTGACATCTAAACCATCTCTCTCATTAACTTTTCTGCTGATAAGGAGGATGGCATGTCACCCTGCAGGACAAAAAAACAAGTGTATATGAGATTCTTTTTAGAGACACGTAAATGCATGCAAATATATATAGGAAAACAATGTATGTCAAATCAATTCCTGACTTCTTAAAGAGTTATCAATACTTTATTTTTATTTACAAATGTCAGGTTGAAACTCATTGATAACAACGTACTTACTACTGATGTTGACCTTTTTCTCCAATTTGTAATAGTACACAGTTATCAACAGATAGAAAACACATAATGAGATATAAAAAAACAAATTTTCAATCACTGAACAAATTCAAAAACCTTCAAGTTTGTGTCCCTTAAAATGAATAGGAGACAAGTAATCGATGTAGTTAAAAAATTATCATATAATAATTGTGCTCGTTCCTTCCTTCATTAGTTCTTTAGTTTGCATGACCGTTACACCTTGCTAATACCTTATAAATAATGGACTGTTCCATTTTGATCATGTGGGAAGAAAAAAGACACATCAGAGACATGACTTGGTTTCAGTGAGAAAATGAAAGAAAGAAAGGAAGATAGAAATGTTTAACGTCCATTTCAATGAAATGGAAAAGTTGTCAATTTCAAATCTTTTTTTTTTTTTGTACCCCCTTACTTCTTAATATGATAACCAGCATTATGATTGTTATTGCAATGTTTTGTTAAAGTTGTTAAGCTTATGAAGAATTTCTCGGTTGCAGTTAAGTTCCACAAAGTCAAAGACAAAGATGGAGACACTTAAAGAAGAGAAGCAACTCAATGACAGTATTAAATTCAACCTGGGTTAATGTACAGAAAAGGCTGAATGCACAATAGGTAAAAAGAAGGCTTACAAATATAATTTATATTTATGGACTTAATTGCTAGAAGAGTGTTTAAGGGACATATAGGATTAGTGCCTTTGCGGCTCCTGTATACCAGGAAAGATGGCTCCGATAAACATGTGGATGCTACTGCTGTTAGTTGCAAAAAAGGAAAATTTTCAGAATCAAGTTTACTGTGTGGCCTCAAGAAAAGATTGGACAGCTAATCAGATTCATGGATTAGTAAGGGTTTCAAGTTCAAGGTTGGTCTTTGAACGCTAAAGGGTTAGCTCCCTTTAATCCCTTTTAAATTCTTATAAGCTCAAATATTTAACGATGTAATAGGAGAATTTCTATGGATATTTTATTGTCGTAAAACTCTGCCATGAGCTTTATTCAGTCATTAACTGAAGAATTAAGATTCGTCAGAAATTTCAAATAGGAAAATCATGAAATTTTTATGGACTAAACCTAGTAATAATAATGCCAGCTTATATCCACAAATCTGCACTATTAAAGAGATAAACAGAGTGGTTATAGACTCACCAGCTACTGAAATTACATGACAACTTCTCAAAGTTTGCACGCTTACATTTCTTTTTCCCCTATAAACTGTGAATGATATTTCCTTTATGTGTCTGACATACATTCGTTTCTATGAACATTTCAAATAAGACTGTTTACTTTACTCTCTCTCTCTCTCTCTCTCTCTCTCTCTATATATATATATATATATATATATATATATGTTATGGGGGAGGCAAACTGAAAGAGAAGACTCAGAATGATTGAGGAATGGACTAAAGATGAATGGAGTTCAAGAAGACAGATAATGGCAATTGATGTTGCATTTAAATTTTTGATCAGGCAAGGAATGAAATGGAAGAGAGTTTTACAGGTGATTTGGTTTGCTTATTTCAATGGGTTATTTAATGCTGACAAAATTTTTAGGAAATAAAATATGTATTTTTTGTAGAAAAGGTTTCATTGAAGTATTTTTGTAAAGAGGGTTTTTGTCAAGAATCAAATGAATTGCTATTAATTTTTTTTTTCAAAAATGTATTGCAGCTAATATTTTTTTTTCAAAAATATATTGCTGGTAATATTTTTTTTTAATTAAAATATATTACTGTTAATTTTTTTTTTCAAAAATGTATTGCTGGTATTTTTAATATAAAAATCTACTTTTATACTTTTGTAGTGTTTGACCCCAGTTTGGAGGTTAACTATTTCCCATAGCCGGGACCCTAACAGGTGCTACTACTCCAGGTCTTGATAGACCTGGGAACAACAGCAATTAAGAGGTGGTTGCATGCTCCTCAAAACCTCCTTATCAGAGGCCTTGTAATTTATTGTCATATCCAAGATATCTACAGGTGGGAAATGCAAGAAAAAAAACAGAATAGAAGTGGTGTTTGCATTTAGCTATTTCAACAGTACAAGGGTGGGACCTAAATGCCAATCTAGTAGCACACTAAATTCATGTATTCAGGGTACCAGGGATAAAAGTTTGTCAGAGCAGTTGCTATGAAAATATTTGCAGAAGAGAGAAGCAATGTCACATTGGTGAGAAAGTGACTGAAGTTCAGGTGCCTGGTCATGATCTATTACATTACAGATCCTTCTTAGGTATAAAGATTCATCCACAAACATCTAGAATATCTTTATGCATAAAAACTTGTAAAAATATGAATGAATTGTAGTTTTGAATTCTTCATTATCAGGAGCTTATTTACTCAGATTATGGCAAATTACTAAAACTGCGATAAATGTTATTCATCTTCTATATGTCATGCCTCCTCAGGTGATCATGGCTCTCCACAATTTCCTGTTCTTTTGTTGCTCTTAATAAATTTTGTCTTTTTGTTATTTCTCCCAAACCTTGGTCTACCATCCATTTACTCAAGCTCACTAAGTATGTTATGCATTGTTTTCCTCTGTCCCTCTTGCCCTCAATTTGTCCTGTGAGTATCAGATTTTCCAAGCCTTCCTTCCTCATTATGTGCCCCAAAAATTTTAACTGTCTCTTCCTGATGTTAAGTTTAAATTTCCTTTTTGTTTCCATTTTCTTCAATAACCTTGTCGTTGCTCATATGTTCGGTCAATGGTATTCTCAGCATCCTTCTGTAGAATCACATTTCCATTGCTTCAAGTCTCTTCTTCATCTTTGAGGAGATTGTCCATCATTCACTGCCATATAGGAGGACAGATATCATGTAAAAGTTCAGCACGTTTTTCTAATTGCCTTCATATAAGCAATGAAATAAATTAGTAAATATTTAAAAAAAAAATGCATAATAGTGTAAATTTCAGCAGAGGCTTCTTTTAATCCATGGTAACGGTAACATTAGCCATTTCCTTATATAAGGAAACATTCAGTATTCATTGACCTAACAGCCACATCACTACTGAATGTGACATGAGGTCATGGTTCAAAGTTGGTTTAATGGCAATACCATGGAAAAATTCTTCAAGCACTCTTGACACTTCCCTATTTGTGGACACCTCCGGTGCTGGGTAATGAGTTCCTGTTTCCTCTTGAAGGTGAGGTACTCTCTGGGGAGAATGCCCCCTGGGGCTTCAGCTAATATTATTTTCAACTCCGGTGGAAGTGAACATCTATACAGCCAGATGGGGAATAGTTGGGACTTCATAGAGACCATGTGGTATTATGGTAACTGTAATAAGAAGGGTAAATAAAAATGTGTTGTTTTGATGGAAGAAAAATTATAGTATGTTTGGGTCCATGATTGTGGTTAGCTAAGTTAAATGTAGGACAGATGAAAACTTCCCCTTCCTTCCTGGCCTTTTGCTACATCTTCTGTATATACAGAAATAAATATCAGTGCTACTTGAGTTATAACAATATGCTGGGGAAGTTGAAATTAATATCATCTCAAGCTGAGGGAGTTAAGCAATTTTTGTATGGGGAGGTGGGGGGGGGTCCTCCCCAGAAATCCAACATTAAACCCCAAGATTATTTTATCATTTCACCCCAAGCAAGCTGATAATGCCACTAAGACGCAAGGGGTTACTGGGAGTGAAAGAGAGTAAGAAGACTTTAGTGAAGAGAAAGGACAATAAAAGAATAGTGTTCAGGAAGACAGAGAAAAAAAATATCGAAGCCTGTTCTTAGGAAGACAGAAGATGGTAATTGATGTTGCATTTAAATTTTTGAAGATTGTGGGTGGCAAAGAAGCAGAAGAGAGTTCCACAGGTGAGAAAGGAAACTATTAGAAGATAACTTATGATTACATCTAGCTAGTAAAATGGTGATACCTAGTTGCCAGTCTAGTAGTATGCTTAAGGATCTACATTGCTGCTTTTGGGGAGGTGCAGCATCAATGAATGAATCTCGGGAACTAGAAACAATACTTTATATAACACCGGTTAAAAATTGTGAGGATGTCAGGTAAACCAGTGTATCTTAAAAATAGGTACCTCTACTGATTTACTAAAAATTAGCATACCATGATGAAAATATGCCCCAAACTGTATAAAAACAAAGTTTTATTGACAAAATCTTTATGCTAATATTAGGAGGAAAACCCAAAAGATTTTTTTCATAAATTACTGAGTAGTTAAAAATTATATAAAAAAGATACTCACATTATATTCCTCAAGTAAATTTTGCAGCATAGAAAAATTTAGATAAACTTCCGTCTGTCAGTAAAGCTGTCAACACCTTAAATAAACAGTTATCACCATGTTAAAAAAATATATATATTTCTGCGGTATTTTAAACTTAATGTAGTAATATTTGTTTCAAATTGGATTAATTAAACTTTAAATCAGCTAATATTATCGAAATAACGTTTCAGAAATGTGTATTTTATTTTTGAAAGATTTTTTAATAAAGATAATTACATTATGATGAAAGATGGCTAAAAATGGCACTAAAATCAGCAATTTCAACATGAAAACTACTTCCAGTCAATTTAAATTAGTTTTAAAATATGGCAAAGTATATTGCGAATTGGAAATATTAAATTTTCTGTTAGCATGAAATTAAAACTAAGTAAAAATTAAAGCTTGAAGAAAGATTTTTTATTTTCAAGAACACATTAGGTATCACAAACCTGTGGATGTACCTACTTAAAAAAGAAGAAGAAAAGAATAGAGAAACAAAAACAATGCTAAAAAAAATCTCAGACAGTTGAAGATATAATAAAGAACGCTAGAACTTGTACTGTTGTTGACCATGATACTTGATCTGTCATGTCAGAAGCAACAGACGTATTTACCTTCCAAAATAAAATAAATAAATAAATAAAAGACATAAAAAACAAAAACAAAAAACAAAACAGAATAGCAATTATTGCTATTATTTTTCAGATAATCATTTTACTTAACTTATGATTCAGGAATGGTATGCGTTGACAAAAGAAAAAACAGTCAAAA
Organism: Acanthosepion pharaonis; assembly: GCA_903632075.3. Classification (NCBI taxonomy): domain Eukaryota; kingdom Metazoa; phylum Mollusca; class Cephalopoda; order Sepiida; family Sepiidae; genus Acanthosepion; species Acanthosepion pharaonis. Next base: position 653,556 of record CAHIKZ030004203.1, read on the forward strand.
AAAATGTGAGTAGGTAGGTGGGAGACAAATAATGAATCGTCATTATTGTCATTATTTGAAAGAAAACGATGTTATTTGTAATTAAATGTTCGTTTGATATTTATATAATTAAGTAAGAGAATGCATAAGTTTTGTTGATTTCTCTTTTTGTCCTTTTTATTAAAAGCAAGTAATTTGAACAGTTTCAAGAGAAGAGAAACAGAATTTTTTTTATATTTGTTTTCTTATTTTATTTTATTAAAACATTTTTTATTTGCATTTTTATCATACAACAAAATATTAAACACTATTTATTTATTAGATTGTTTATTTACAAAAATAATTTTATATTTACAACATTCTAAAAACTAATACAATTGCATTTAATTAGTACAATTGTACTAATAATGCAATGCAATGTTTATCATTTACTAATTTCTAAAGTGTTATATACCATACCTATGGACACTAATGGGTATGTCCCAGTCCTCATGAATACGTTGGATACTATTGTAAGAGGGGGGTAATCTGTCTAAGTAGTCCACCACTATCAGTGGTTTACCTACTTCACGCCGCTGGCGAGTATTGTTTTGTTAATGTCATTTCATTTCCAAACACCGTTTTGGTAATTACTCATTCAGTAACCCTCTCTAGGTTACAACAATAAATAAATAAATATGAAAACAGTTTTTTATTCATATATTTATAAGCATTTACTAAATTAATAAAATATGTAGATCAACTATAAGGAAATTCTTATTATTTACCATTTTATAAAGTTTGAATCAATTGGCAATTCGCCGATGTTTTGCCAACCATTCCAATAAACAATGTAATAAATAAAAAGTATTTATTATTTCTCTTGTCAACTTTCAAGAATAAACAAAATTAATAAATTCACTTTCATATGTTTAGGCTTTATTACAATTCTAATTGATTTTAAAACAATAGACATTGCTGAGTGAAGGTAGTTCAAATAACAGTGGCGTCAACGGAAATAAAGTCCTTTTGCCACTCCGTTATTTGTGGGCATGAAGATCCAAGTTTGCCTATTTTTTTTCTATCGATAAAAAATAAAATATAATTCAACATTAGAAAAATGTTGTTCAAGCGGAATAAGAAAAAAAAAAAAAACTTGTAAGTTTTTTAAATGCATTTTCATTATGTGAACAATTTGAGGAAATGTTTTTAACATCTAAATATGAAAAATTACAACATGGACATCCTACTGAAATATATGTTGAAACGCCAAATTGTTTTTTGATCAAATGTTTTTTTTTAATATAGAAGATGTATAGTAATCATAAGAACAAAAAATGATGGGGTTTATTTAAAATAGTCCATTCAATAAACAAATTTAGTTCACTTTAGTCAAGCATAAATAGATAACTCAAAAATCTTTTTCTATGTGCCATATCCCTTGAAAACATAGACGATCATGGCTCTCCACAATTTCTCATCCTTTGTAGCTCTTAACAGATTTTGTCTTTTTGTTTTTATTTCTAAATCTTGTTTTGAAAATCCATTTACAAAATCTCGCTAGGTAGGTTATGCATTGTTTTCCTCTGTCTCTCTTGCCATCAATCTTGATCCTGTGAGTATCAAATTTTCCAAGCCCTCTTTTCCTCATTATCTGCCCTAGAAACTTCAACTGTTTCTTCCTGATGTTAAGCATGTGCTTTTTTTTTTGTTGCCATTGTCTAGAGAACTTTGTCGTTGCTCACTTTTTGGTCCATGGTATTCTCAACATCCTTCTGTAGAACCACATTTCTGTCACTTCAAGTCTCTTCTTCATCTGTGAGGAGATTGTCCAGCATTCACTGCCATAGAGAAGGACTAATATTACATAACACTTCAGTTCAATTTTTATGTTTCTTAATACTTTGCTCAGTTTTTACTATCTCAATGCGCCTTTGAATTTGCGCCGTCTTTTAGTGACATTTTCTCGTTCTTGTGAGATGGACAGCGTCATACAGTCTATTCTTCATCGCATGTTCTACACTGAAGAATTTCACGGTGAATACTTTTGGCGCAATGCCTAGCTATTTCAGTTAGTTTTAAGATAAGTGTTTGTTTTTCTTAGTAAGTGTGTTTTAAAAAAAGAAAACTTATTTCATTCTGTATTTGTTTTTCTGTTTTGCAGCCAGAGAAAAATAACACGGTGTTCCCTACTCTATAAACATTCAGCATATGGTATAATAATAATAACTTACATTAGTTCCAAGTTGGGGAAAATGGACGAGTAGAATAATTGTGTTGGGCCGGTCAGTCTTCCAGGGTAGTAATTTCACCCGCCTGAGGCGAAAATCAAAATTTAAAATTCTGACTTTGAACCTAGACTTGAACACTGTCTATTTATACCGATAAAAATACATGACTATCTCAGGTATCCTTGCCAAATCGTATATAATTTAAAAACATTTATGATTTATTCAGTAATAATAAAAAACAAACTTCATCAACCTTAATTCACTGAGTGTGTTCATTCGTTTCTTAAAAAAAAAAAAATAACATAATACGCATGCGTGGTCTTGTTTGAACGTGATAGTTAATTAGTAAAATTTGACGAAACAAAATTGACATGTATACATCTGCATATATATTGCTACATTCATAATGTTTTGGCCGTTGTATGCTCCAGCCTTTTTCAGATTATATTTGTTGGAATTTTGAATCAAACCCTTTATTTAGCCTACGTGGGTAGATTATTCCATGTGCCACACATTTTTGATATCTCTGTTTTAGATAACTCCCCTTGATAACTCAACTCTCCAAGTTACTGTTCTTTCTGGTATGACCAGGTATTGAACTCAGGACTCTTTTGGTCAAGTTACACATGGCCCAGTGGATGAAAGCGTTGCTTGATTGATACAAAAGTTAAAATATGAGGACAACAGACCCTTCTTTGTTGTCCCACAAGAAATTTGGTCATTAACAACTTTACATAATATTAGCGGAGTCGGACGTAATCGAGGAGAGACATCCGGGTGTGTTGGTGCTCCATTCTGAGGTGCCCGTTCTTTTGACTAGAAAGAGTGAGCTGTATTTCTTAAACCAAACAGCATCCTGGTGAATTTGAATAAACCGAAGGAGATGGTGTCAGCACTCTTGGGTATATTGTTGCCTTCGACAGGGATTTGCTAGTACGCCTGAGATTAAATCAAGTCTGGTGACAATATGTGCACCCTGTAATCCTAAAGTGAAATTGTGTATATGGGGGATAGGATAGCAATTTTAGAGTGCTGAAGCATTTAGTCGTCGAAAATCGTCACATGGGCGCCAAGCAAAAGAATCTGTTTTTGCTACCATGTACAACAGTGATGACCACTGTCTTTTGGAAGGTTGAATGTGCAATTTTGTATTTTGTCGTGCTGAATTTTCACAGAGTAGAATGAATTGATTTTCTTGCAACAATCCCAACATATTTAGTATCACTGATGTAGAAAATGAGACTGTAATCAAGAATAGTAATTCAGAATTGTTGAATTATCTCCCATTTAATCTTCCGTACAAAAATAATCTAACAGTTACAAAAAAAAGACAAAAAAAAAAAAAAAAAAACAAACAAAAAAAAAAAAAACAGAAATACTATAAAAAATACTTCTGAAGCGAAAAATGGCAATAAACTTACATTTTTCGTTTCTTAAAACATTTTTTTTTTTTTGTAAAAAAAAATCTCTTTTGTCATCAGCAACCAGAAGAAGTTCAAGATCGAACTGAAAAATATACAATAAATTTTAAAAAATAAATATTCATTGAACATTTTTCCCTGTCAAGTCTTAAAGAAAATAAGGGTTTATTAAATTTACGAAAGCACCAAATTTACCAAAAATATATTTTTTTGGTTGCATTGAATTATTTTTGTCGGTTTTCGGACAAATTTTCAAAGGATCTATTTTTTCTACTGAAATAACATCTTCATGGATTTTTCTTTATAAATTATGAAAACAATTAACACTGGTCGCGGTGTATCAAAATGGAGAGGGTGTAACTGACCAAAACTATCCAGCAAACTTGGATATTTGTGCCCGCAAAAAGTAGAATGTCAAGATTTTTCTTTTGACACTGCTATTATTTTAACTACCTTCACTCCTCGGCAATGATTAGAATTGTAACAAAACCAAAACAAATTTTTAAGTGAATCTATACATTTTTCTTTCTTCTTGAGAATTGATAACAAAAATAATAAACACTACAGTGTAACCCGGATGTAAGAGAGTTGTCGGGAGCGGAGAAGAAATCTCTTATATCCGGGTTTCTCTTATATCCGGGTTTGGTCTATTTTATATACATTAACACAGGCTCTAATTTGGGACCAGAGAAAATCTCTCTTATATCCGGGTTACACTGTATTTATTTATTAGATTGTTTATTTATACTACAGTGTAACCCGGATATAAGAGAGTTGTCGGGAGCGGAGAAGAAGTCTCTTATATCCGGGTTTGGTCTATTTTATATACATTAACACAGGCTCTAATTTGGGACCAGAGAAAATCTCTCTTATATCCGGGTTACACTGTATTTATTTATTAGATTGTTTATTTATACTACAGTGTAACCCGGATATAAGAGAGTTGTCGGGGGCGGAGAAGAACTCTCTTATATCCGGGTTTCTCTTATATCCGGGTTTGGTCTATTTTATATACATTAACACAGGCTCTAATTTGGGACCAGAGAAAATCTCTCTTATATCCGGGTTTCTCTTATATCCGGGTCTCTTATATCCGGGTTACGCTGTATTTATTTATTATAATATTTATTGGAATGGTTAGCAAAAGATCGGCTAACTGCCAATTGATTCGAAATTTATAAAATGACAAATGATTTCCTTGTAGTTGGTTCACATATTTTAATAATTTACTAAATAGATTTGAATACAAAATTTAGGTTTATTTACTAAATAGATTTATGAATACAAATATTAATTTGTTATTGTGTTAGTTTTTTTTTTAGAATGTTGTAAATATAGAAGGCGGGTGGTTAAAACATTCGCTTTTCTGGGTCGATTTGTCAGAAAGGAGACTTCCTGATGTTATCGGCATGGAGGTAGGGACGATCCCAGCCTACAGCACCTTTGGAAAGTACCTGAAAACCATACTAGGGGTTGACGGTTTGACCCAAGCCTTGTAGACGAGGCCGTCGATAGCTGTGCTATCAAGAAGACACAAGTCATCGTGACCGAGGGTCTGAGTGTGCTGGTGTTCAGAATGTTGATCATTCTAGATAACACGCTCTCTCCCAGTCTGTTCAGCATAGTTGCAGTATAAACCATAGGTTGGCTCTGTGGGTATTGAACAAACACATACCTGAGCAAGAATTAGCATTAGAGATTGGCTAGCGCCCTAGGAGACGGGTATTTTCGAATACAATTGACCAGCTATTATTATTCTTATAAATAAACAGTTTAATAAATATAGTGTTTAAATATTTTTGGTGTAAATTCTCAAGAAATTTTCCTCATATGTTTAGGTTTTTATTAAAATTCTAATCATTTCTTTTTAAAACAATAAGCACTGCTAATAAAAATTATAGTTAAAATAATAGTGCCAAAGGAAAAACCGTCCTTTTGACACACGCGTTTTTTTACGTCTGCGAGGGTCCAATATTGCCAAAAATCTAAAACATTTTCTAATAAAATAACTTATTTTGTATAAAAATTAGTCATTAATGAAAAAGTGCTGAAAATTAAATTTCATTTAAATCAGATAATTTCTTTGATTTTTGTTAATTTTTTTTAAACACTAAGTCCTTTTTTTCTTTTTTCATTTCGAAAAAAAAACCCCAACACGAATGTATTTTGGCAGTACTTATTCTTGACCACCTCAAGTAAGAAATCAACGCTACCAAATGACTAAAACAGTTGAACTAAAAATGATGTAGCATTTTTGCGAAGTTATATTTGGCACGACCGTAAATTGTTTTTCTTTCTTCCCGGCAAACCATTTGCTAGAATCAAAAATCCCGAAATATGCTTCACTGTCAGAAGCAGGCAATAAAAAGTGGACCATAAACACTTGAACAGAAATTTATCTTCGTTTTGTAAAGCGATAAAACATGTAAGGAATGGCAAAATGTCCGTTTACTTATGCCGATGCAGCAGCAAATGTAAGTTATTTTAAATAAAAATTATTTTATTTTACATAAAGCTTTCATACCATTAACCGAACGTATATTCCTAAAAACTAAAGTATCCATCGGTTTTCTTATAAAGATTATTTCATACAAAATTAAAAATATCTTTATTTAAATATACTATTTTCTTCAATTGCATCATATAGCGAATTTATGCCTAATACTTATTGTAAACTAAACAGACTTCGCTTTTGAAAATCTCTCTCTCCCTATATATCTCAAAGGAAAAGCTCAATATATCATTAAAGAGTTCGGTAATAATTTATTTCAGACAAACAACTGCCTCATCAGCCCGGAGTTATAAAATAATTTAAAATTTAGATTTTAAATCAATTTTAATTTTTAAAATTTAAATTTTAAATCAATTTTAAGACAATTTATTGAATTTTTTTAAATAAATTTTCTGGATGATCTGGGCTTTTAATAAATTGTTTGGATCATTTAAATCGGAAATGTGTACAGATGATTGTAATTGGTACATTGCCCTGAACTCGTAAGATAATTTAATTTATCTTAAAAAATCCTGACGCATTTTCCTAACACACAATTTTATCTTTCATTCCGACCAAGCTCACATCAGTGAAACGCGTCGATTATAAGCTTTGTTACTTTGTCTCTTCTCCGCATTCTAATATCTAAGCATTCTATAATATGTAATATATTAGGTTGTCGCACATGAAATGACGCACTTTATAGGAAATGAATAAAACACTTCTGAAATGTTAAATAACTAATTTATTTAGTTGAAATAGGCACCATGTTGATGAATGACTGTTCTCCAACTTACTTAAGTTCTTGATCCCATCTTTAAAAAAATTCTCATCCTTTGATGTGATAAACAGTTCAACTGCTTCAATTACCTCTTCCGTATTGGAGAATTTTTATTTTTTATTTACAAGTCTAGGATGGTTCTTTTTCAATTTTTCATGCATACACTCAATTTCTCCACAGTACGAAGTTGTTGTTATTGTTTTCCCTTGAGGCAAAAATGAATAATGAATAACCCCTTTGAAAGACCACCATACAGTAACCATTAACTTTTTAGGGTTCAGTGGAGATTTTGGGTATTGTTTTGGTGATTCACTTGCATCTATCCACTGGCCTACTCTCTAAAGAATACCCATTTCCCCCTCGCATGTAATGATTCGATGCAAAAATGGTTCTTTTTCCAGTCGGGAAAGCATACTGTAGGATTACACGACATTGTTTCATTGTAATCATTTTCATTGGGTTTATGAGTAAGAATATATTGACAGAAAAATTATCTGGAAAGAAAAAAAGTCAGGAATAAGTCAAGATATTTTTATATACTAAGAAGATTACTTTGTTAGATGATCGGATCAACAACCAACCAAAAAAATACGTCATTTCATGTGTGACAACTTAATAGATAAAAATCTACTCATTCTTTTTTACTTACATAGTGACTTTTCTTGTCTGTTTCATTTCCTTCAGTTTATTTCAAAGATTTACTTATTGTATCTGCTTTTCAGCACTACATGGAAATGAAATGTCGAGAGGAAGTCACTAAAGATCCCTTGTATACACTTTAGGTTAAGTCATGTTTTCAAGAGGAGGAACGCTAGAGCAATGGATAGCGGCTCGGATTGAGGAATCGGAGAGTAGAGTTCGAATTCCAGTCAAAATCCCTGATATTCACTTGCGTACCTTGGGAAAAGGTACGAATCCTCTTCTTCCCCCCCCAGCTATGGGTAAATAGCAGGACACAGCGAGTTCTATAGCCTTGGATGGCAACTAGTCTACCGCAGAAAGAAATGACAATCTACTGTGTGAAAAAAATCTGCCTCGTCAGTCATGCATCGAAAGATACATGATCGTCTAAACGTGTATCAAGCATGGCACATAACTGACTGACATGTCTGTATAGACAAGTAGTTGATGATTAGTTGAGAATTGTAGTTATTTATTTATCTCTTTATTAGAACGTTCCCGTTCCGATCTTGAGATTCGGGATCGAATCTTACCATGATTAATTTGCTTTCTTGGTGTTAGCGAACTGGGTAGGCGATCCCACAATGCGACACCGTGGGGAAGCACCTGGAAATGACCGTGTGAAATTGGGTAGATGGAACTTTTCGGAAGCCGTCAATGGTCGCGCTGGTCCAAAGTTTGAGTGTACTGGTCTTCATCACACCAGATTACCCTCTCTCTCTCTCTGAAACTGCCATTAAGATGCCCTTAGCATAGTTCTGTGACTGTTCAAGTGGATTCTGTGGGCGTTGAACAAATGTTCCTGAGTAGGTGTCTGCAAGTGGGATTGGCTAGCTGCCCAAGAAGACGGGGGTGCTTGGAAACGGAGTAGACTACAATAATTTGATTTTTAATTGTATCAGATATATTAATTGATTAGTAATTCAATTGAGTCAGATGCCTTTGTGTTGAGCGCAGAACGAAAATTTAGGAGTGTTTTCCATGATCGTTGCAAGCTCCCCCACATCGGTTCCAGGAAACATAGGTTAGCCTTAACAAAGTTTTAAACTGAATTGCGGTATGCACATTACTGAACCCACCCTTTAGGGGTTCACATGTCATGGCCCCTTGAAATTGGACAATGTTAATAAAGTTTTGATATCGCAGGTTTTTTGTTGGTGTTTCCTTCTAGGAAGATCGTCGATCCGGATGTACAACTTAGTGCCTTTAGTGATCTAACCATATAACTGTTGTGGACCCGGAAGAGGTCCGAAAAAAAAACTCGAACACAGCGATTCAATGAAAACGTATTATTAACAAAAAGAACGAATACAGAAGTGTTGCACGTCCGTCTGATGGCTAAGTACACTAGCCAACTCCTTCGCAATATTTAACGATCCCCCCACGAGGAATGTATGTGGCACAAGGCCGGGTTTAATGTGGGTTTCTCCGAGTCCGTAGGCTCGGCCACTATACCCAAAAAATATACCCTTTGAACCCGCCTAGACGGATTCAAGGCCTGTCTACCTCCCCGGACGAAACTTTGCTCTTCGGCAAAGCTTCGTCAAGGTTCCTCTCTGCCAAAGCAGAGAGTTCGACAGAAGTCGTACACGTAGTCAACCGTAGTCAACTCATTCGTAATATTTAACGTTCCCTCCCATGAGGAATGTATGTGGCACAAGGCCGGGTTTAATGTGGGTTTCTCCGAGTCCGTAGGCTCGGCCAAAAAATATACCCTTTGAACCCGCCTAGACGGATTCAAGGCCTGTCTACCTCCCCGGACGAAACTTTGCTCTTCGGCAAAGCTTCGTCAAGGTTCCTCTGCCAAAGCAGAGAGTTCGACAGAAGTCGTACACGTAGTCAACCGTAGTCAACTCATTCGTAATATTTAACGATCCCTCCCATGAGGAATGTATGTGGCACAAGGCCGGGTTTAATGTGGGTTTCTCCGAGTCCGTAGGCTCGGCCAAAAATATACCCATTGAACCCGCCTAGACGGATTCAAGGCCTGTCTACCTCCCGGACGAAACTTTGCTCTTCGGCAAAGCTTCGTCAAGGTTCCTCTGCCAAAGCAGAGAGTTCGACAGAAGTCGTACACGTAGTCAACCGTAGTCAACTCATTCGTAATATTTAACGATCCCTCCCATGAGGAATGTATGTGGCACAAGGCCGGGTTTAATGTGGGTTTCTCCGAGTCCGTAGGCTCGGCCAAAAAATATACCCTTTGAACCCGCCTAGACGGATTCAAGGCCTGTCTACCTCCCCGGACGAAACTTTGCTCTTCGGCAAAGCTTCGTCAAGGTTCCTCTCTGCCAAAGCAGAGAGTTCGACAGAAGTCGTACACGTAGTCAACCGTAGTCAACTCATTCGTAATATTTAACGTTCCCTCCCATGAGGAATGTAGGCACAAGGCCGGGTTTAATGTGGGTTTCTCTCCGGAGTCCGTAGGCTCGGCCAAAAAATATACCCCTTTGAACCCGCCTAGACGGATTCAAGGCCTGTCTACCTCCCGGACGAAACTTTGCTCTTCGGCAAAGTTTGGGTTTCTGCCCGAGTTCGACCGTACACGTAGTCAACCGTAGTCAACTCATTCGTAATATTTAACGATCCCTCCCATGAGGAATGTATGTGGCACAAGGCCGGGTTTAATGTGGGTTTCTCCGAGTCCGTAGGCTCGGCCAAAAATATACCCTTTGAACCCGCCTAGACGGATTCAAGGCCTGTCTATTTTCCCGGACGAAACTTTGCTCTTCGGCAAAGCTTCGTCAAGGTTCCTCTCTGCCAAAGCAGAGAGTTCGACAGAAGTCGTACACGTAGTCAACCGTAGTCAACTCATTCGTAATATTTAACGATCCCTTCCATGAGGAATGTATGGCACAAGGCCGGGTTTAATGTGGGTTTCTCCGAGTCCGTAGGCTCGGCCAAAAAATATACCCTTTGAACCCGCCTAGACGGATTCAAGGCCTGTCTACCTCCCCGGACGAAACTTTGCTCTTCGGCAAAGCTTCGTCAAGGTTCCTCTCTGCCAAAGCAGAGAGTTCGACAGAAGTCGTACACGTAGTCAACCGTAGTCAACTCATTCGTAATATTTAACGATCCCTCCCATGAGGAATGTATGTGGCACAAGGCCGGGTTTAATGTGGGTTTCTCCGAGTCCGTAGGCTCGGCCAAAAAATACCCTTTGAACCCGCCTAGACGGATTCAAGGCCTGTCTACCTCCCCGGACGAAACTTTGCTCTTCGGCAAAGCTTCGTCAAGGTTCCTCTCTGCCAAAGCAGAGAGTTCGACAGAGTTCGTCAACTCATTCGTAATATTTAACAGGAAAGTCGTACAACGGGTTTAATGTGGGTTTCTCAAGGCTCGGCCAAAAAAGTCAACTAGACGGATTCGTCTACCTCCCCGGACGAAACTTTGCTCTTCGGCAAAGCTTCGATCCCTGCCCATGAGGAATGTATAGTCAACCGGTCAACTCATTCGTAATATTTAACGATCCCTCCCATGAGGAATGTATGTGGCACAAGGCCGGGTTTAATGTGGGTTTCTCCGAGTCCGTAGGCTCGGCCAAAAAATATACCCTTTGAACCCGCCTAGTCGGATTCAAGGCCTGTCTACCTCCCCGGTCGAAACTCTGCCCTTCGGCAAAGCTTCGTCCGGGTTCCTCTCTACCAAAGCAGAGAGCTCGACAGAAGTCGTACACGTAGTCAACCGTAGTCAACTCGTTCGCTCTTCTACAGCCCTCTTGCGAGGCATAATATAGTCATAAGACGAGTCTATTTTGTCCATGAAGGTAGGTCACCATAACAATAACCATGCACAAGCTGTTTTGTGAAATGTCTAAAATTTCTCATCATAAAATGATATTCAGTTGGTGTAATGGACAATGAGCAGAGTTTCAATTCCTGTCGAGTTTGTTACATTTACTTATGTGCAAGTACTCTTGGTAAAGGTATGAATCCGTCAACTTCCCCCAGCTATGGGTTAAATAATAGAAATTGTATCAAGAAAAACTGTTATTCTCAAAAAATTGTTAATGAAATATTTGTCTTTCCTTCAGAATGTGTGCGATCATGGCTCTCCACAATTTTTTTCCATTGTAGTAAAATTTGTCTTTTCGTTATCTCTCCTAAACCCTGTTTTGTCATCAATTTAAACAAGCTTCTGCGCCTCCTTCTTCTTGTTCTTTGTGTCATGACCCTCCAGGGCGTTGGCGATCATGGCCCTCCACAATTTCCTTTCCTTTGTAACTTTTAATAAATTTTGTCTATTTTTTTTTAAATCTCTCCTGAAACCTGACCTGCCGTCCATTTCTTCTTCTTCTTCTTCTTCTTCTTCTTCTAGGTGCTGTGTCCCTTCTCTTCAGGACGTTGGCGATCACGGCTCTCCATAATTTCCTGTATTTTGTAACTCTTAATAAATTTTGTCTTTTTATTATCTCTCCCAAACCCTGTTCTGCCATCCACTTACACAAATTAAAAAAAGAAATTAAAATCCGAAATATATTTTAGTCTTAAATAACCCACAAAGGGTTGATAAACCGTAAAAACAAAATATCCAAACCCATCATAAAATTTCTGTTTAGGAAAAGGCGATTAATTCTGCCACAGAATTGTAAATTGAAGTACGTTATTAGAAAAGTAATACGTTTTTAATCTAATGAAATTAATAAGCAAAGTGTCCGGCCAAAGGGAATAAACGCTCTCTGATCTGAGCAATACTTATTCGTTTTAATGCATTGCCATCAATATAACATTAAAATGATATCGGAAATTGTCAGAAATTTTTATTCTGAAATTTGACATTTTTATTTTTGACAATCTCGTAAATAGTATCCATTTTCAATTTCATTCTCAAAAGCAAACAGTTCTGTCAAAAATGAAAAGAAAAAGACATTGTTTTAAAATGTGAAGTTTAAAAATACATCTCATGACATGAGATTAAAAAACACAGCTACTTAAAATACATTTTAACTATGTGAACCTGTGTCAAATTTTTGAAAAATATGCCAAAATGTCGAGTTCTTTGTCTTTACAGATTAATTCGCTCTCTACTACAGTAATAATTACCGTATATGTTGGCGTACAAGGTGACCTTTTGATGTGGGCCCAAAGTTGGGACCACGGAAGGAAAACGCGGTACACGGATTAGAGGTAAGAAAGATATATTAAACAAAAAGGTTACAAAGATAGTGTAAGCGGAGCTTACTATGTGCTAGTGTCCAATATTGGTAGTCGTACGCGGCTGATACTACGATATTAGAATATATATATATATATATATATATATATATATATATATATATATATATATACACACATACACACACCTCCTCTCCTCTCTCTCTCTTCTCCTCTCTTCTCTTATATCGCATACTTTATATAGTCCGGGAAGGGTCCATGTTGTAGGTATGTTACGGTCTCACAACACCTTTTAAACTTAAAAAATCCTCGCCAAAATAGGGTGCCCATCTTTATACTCCAGGTATAAAATGCGAACCTTAAATCCTGTGGTTTATGGTAAGTTTTTAGCATGGGAGATGTGTGCCTCAACAAGCCGAAGGTCGCATTCAAGAACAGTGGAACGAGTGGATGGTTAACGGGAAAAGTCATTCAGGTTACCGTAATAGCCTACCGTAAAACACAGCGCCCACACATGAGGTATTGTAGATTGTAGAAGTTAATTGAAATATATCTCCCCATCGTTTCTTCATTAGAATTTAAGTCAAAAGAAAGTATATGATGACTGAAGTTATTTAATAAATTCAATAGAGTACATTTTAAAATATGAGTTTGTAGTGGTGATGATGAGGGACGGCGAATATAGCTCGAAACCTACATTTTAACTTGAAAAATTGAGGGTGGTACGCCAAGTCGCCTTGCATACCTATATATTTGGCACGTCTATTAGAATTCCAAATATTGCTTTTCTCGGCAAGCAAGCAGGTCCTTCCATTGTGCAAGACTTGTAGAGGCAAGCAAGTAAGTCCTTCCAACCTGGAAGACTTGAAGAGGCAAGCAAGTAGGTCCTTCCAACCTGGAAGATTTGTAGAGGAAAGCAAACAGGTCTTTACAATGTGGAGTACTTGTAGAGGCAAGCAAGCAAGTCCTTTTAACATGGAGGAATTATAGAGGCAACCTGGAAGAGGAAAGCAAACAGGTCCTTCCAATGCGGAGGACTTGTAGAGGCAAGCAAGCAACAGGTCTTTCCAACGTGAAAGAGTTGTAGAGGCAAGCAGACGGGTCCTTCCGACGTAGAATAGTTGTAGATGCAAGCAAACAGGTTCTTTCCAACGTGGAAGACCTGCAGAGGCAAACAAGCAGGTCCTTCCAACGTGGAAGACTTGTAGAGGCAAGTAAATAGGTCCTTCCGATTCAAGGTCGAGAACTTTCAAGGAAATCGAATTCAACACGTGGAGGAATTTAACATATATATTTTATACAAAGAATAACAATACACGAGAGAAAATATGCTTGCGTGTACATACATGACTGAAAAGAAAGAAAAAACATTTCTGGCTTGGCTACAGAGTGTGGTATATACTTCCCAGAAATACCTCCCACATGGATTAAATGTGTGTATATGCGCGACTGAACGCTTAAGATAAATCTAATAGGTATCTACCCAGGGGAAATAAATTTTCTCCAAGGCATATATTGATGTAGCTACATTTTGGAGATAGATAGATAGATAGATAGATAGATAGATAGTTATAGAGAGAGAGAGAGAGAAAGAAAGAGAGAGGGGGGTTATATTCGTTCTTTTATAGTTTTGAAACAGCACCATCTAATTGGCTTCTTGTCATATCAAGCGTGTTTGAGGGCGGTAAGCCCCACAGACTGGTGCAGCACAATCTTCATTTACACATCTACATCTGTGCTAGACAAAGCTGAGTAAATATTAATAAGTGTGCTTATATTTACGAGTGCCCAAGCAATTTCAGCTACGACATGTAATGAAGAGAGAGGGCTTGGGGAATTTGACATTCAGAGGACATATTGAATGTCATGTGGGCAGAGAGAAACAACGAAAGTGCCTAATGAGCTTGTGTAAATAGATGGCAGAAAAGAGATTGGTAAGCATAGTAAGGGAACAAATATTGTTTAGGAAAGCTGTGGAGAGCCATTACCATCTACGTTCTGAAGGGATACAGGATGAAAGGTAATATTGTTTAAGTCAGTCTGAAAAGAATAACTGATAAAATGAGATGCAGATTTATGAAATTCTGTTTACTGTAGATCAGCGGCCTTCACTAGGGGAGGAATTCCCTCCAGTGGGGGATTTCATGGGGTGGGGGAGTATTTTACTTTATCTTGTTTTTATTTAGAGAATTTTGTTTATTAAATTACAATACCCCGGCATTCTATTGAACTTTTTGTTTAATGAAGTCTACTTTAGTTTATTTATTTGATAATTAGTTAGCAATTAAAACAAATTACTGTACATGTGTTCATGTTTAAAAATACGTCAACATTTTTCTGTTGCTAATAAATTTGTAACAAAATTGAAGTAAAAATATCCCAAATTCATAGCTTAATGATACAGTGTTGTTCGATAAAAGTGACTCACCTGATTTTTACTAAATGTTCTCTTCTCCGACGAAACGAAAGTTGAGCTAAATTCAAAGGATAAGCGATCTAAAATCAGAAGAAGAATCTTTGAAAGCTCTTTGAATTTAGCAATAAGTACTGTCAAGCATCCGTTCAGTATAATGTTCTGGGGATGCTTTTCTTTTCATGGAACTGGTTTCTTAAAACCTATTGAAAAAACCCTCAGACCAAGCTCATTTTTATGCAGGATAATTCTCCCTGTCACAAATCAAAATTGATGAAGGAATACTTTGATGAAAAGCATTAAAAGTTATGACGTAGCCGACCAATCTGCAACCTTATAGAAAACTATGGGCATTATAAAGTACGGGCTCTCGAGAAAGCAGTTTAACACTCACATGCCTCATCAAAGTATTCCTTCATCAATTTTGATTTGTGACAGGGAGCATTATCCTGCATAAAAATGAGATTAGTGAGGTCGATTTGCACCCTTTCAGCAGAAGGAGCAGACAAGACTCTAAAATTCTTTTGTACTGCTTGCTCCTGGGTGTTTTTCAATAGGTTTTAAGAAACCAGTTCCATGAAAAGAAAAGCATCCCAGAACATTATACTGAACGGATGCTTGGCAGTACTTACTGCTAAATTCAAAGAGCTTTTCAAAGATTCTTCTTCCGATTTTTAGATAGCTTATCCTTTGAATTTAGCTCAACTTTCGTTTCGTCGGAGAAGAGAACATTTAGTAAAAAAAATCAGGTGAGTCACTTTTATTGGACAGCACTGTACATGTTTTCCTCTTTTGCAAGAAGTATTTAGTTTATCAGTAGAGAAAATGACTAAAGCAAAGCAGAAGATAGTGTAGTAATGGTAAAGTCAGTGTGTAGTAGTAAGAAAAGCCAAAACTTTACCTACAGGATAAATGTAGTCAATACAAAATTTATCTCTGATTCCAGCTTATGTTCTCTTCTACACAGAATTTGGTCACTACAAAAGAGCGATGAAAGGTTCTTCGCCGGGATCATGTTCACATAATCTGACCAAATTACCAAACAGAAGTATTTTGGAAGGGCTTCTTGGTGAGGCTGAAACCTTCTCATGTACAGGGTGACTCAAAAGTAGACCCCAGTTTCTGTTTTTATGTCAGTTAATTGATTGTCATTTGATGTTTTGTATATTTTTTCTAACAATGGATATAGATATTAATATCATCTACGAGGGATTCTCAACGAGTTGGTGTTATTTTAGGCTTTTAGGGACGAAGTAAAAATCTTTTATTTTTTTGTTTTTTATTCACAGAATTTTGTTTATTGAATTACAATTCCCTGGAATTCTATTGAAGTTTTTGCTTATTGAAGTATGCTTCAGTTTATTTATTTAATAATTAGTTATGAATTAAAACAAATTACTGTACATGTATTCAAATTGAAAAATCCATCAACAAAGTTTTAAATTGAATTGCGACATGCACATTACGGATCCCACCTTTTAGGGGTTCACATGCCATGGACCCTTGAAGTAGGACGATGTTAATAAAGTTTTGATGTCGTATGTTTTTTGTTGGCGTTTCCTTCTAGGAAGACCGGGTGTACTACTTAGGGCCTTTATGAATTAAAACAAATTACTGCAAGTTGAAGAATCCATTAACATTTTTATTGCCATTAAATTTGTAAAACTCCTCTATAAAAATAATCCATGCAAGTCAGGCAAAAATGATGAAAAGGAATAGATGACTACCACGGTCGAAAAAAAACCCCAATTATCTTAAAACAAACCTTGAGATTAAATTGTTTGCATAAAGACCTATCCATCGGATTTGTATAGTTTCTTGTGTGGAACAATACTTTTGGAGAAAAGGTTTTTCTGAAACACTTGTCCTCAAGTTCTAATAACATATTTCCCGAAAGCTTTTATCTACCGGGCCTGGAGGTCACATGGCCTAGTGAATAAAAGCGATTTCAATGGGAAAGAATGAAGATTTTCAATAATATATGCATAATTATTTGGAATGCACCTTTTGAGTTGGACAATCTTGGCAAGTGGGGTTGCCATTCTAACATATCGTGAAGAGGGTGCATTGGACCTCAAATTTAAGCAATCTGTCTCTAAAAGTAGGATTCTTCTTCCTTTATGCACCATGTTCCTTCAGAATGTGGAGGATCATGACTCTGCGCAACTTCTCATTCCTTTTAACATTAAGCAATGTTTGTTCACTTATTATCTTACCCAGTCCTGGTTCTGTCGCCCATTTATACAGTATGTTACTCACGATTTCCTTCTGCTTAGCTTGCCTTTAATATGCCCTGTGAGTTTTAAATTCTCCAAGCCTGCTTTCCTCGTTATGTGTCCTAAAAATTTCAGCTATCTCTTTCTGATGTTATGTATAAGTAATTTTCTTTTTTGTTTTTGTTTTGGAGATCATCATAAATTTTAAAAAATCCCATCTATAAAAATAATTCATATATATGTGCTAATAGGGAAAAGAATGAAGATTTTTTATACGGAAGGATGCTAATGATATCATGGACCAAGCGTGTGAGCAACGATGAGGTCTTAGAAATGTTGCAAGCAAAGAGGAGGCTTATACTCAATATCAGGAAGAGACAGCTGAAGTTTCTGGGACACATAATGAGGAAAGAAGACATGGAGAATCTGATACTCACGGGTCATATAGAGGGAAACAGAGACAAGGGAAAACAACGCGTGACATACCTGGCGGGCTTAAGCAAGTGGATGACAACGTGGTCTGGAGGAGGAAGCAGAGAGAAGGAAGTTGTTGAGAGCTGCAAGGGATAGAGGGAGGTGGAGAGCCATGATTGCCTACGTCCCGAAAGGATATGCCACATAAAAAGAATGCATATTATTTGGAATGCATTTTTTGAGTCAGACAATCTTGGAAACGAGGTGAATGACATTCTGATGTATGACGGAAATGTGTCATTGGGTAAAAAAGGTTGATAAGCTCTGCTATAGATACGTTTTAATACTTGTGTCATTTTTTTAAAAAATTCACCTTTTGGATGTATTAACTTTTTGAAACAAACATCAAATATATGAGTTTTTAGTTTCTTCTAACAGACAGTCTTACCACCTTGTGCATCAACAATTTTATATAATAGAGGGATAAAAAGAAGGCAGTTTATAATAACACAATCGTAAATTAACTTTCCTATAGACTAAGGTCTTGATTTGATGAGAAAGTAAAATTTCGTGAGATGTTTCACGTACCGGTGATAATCTAATGCTATGTTCTTATGGCTGATCTTCCCGTGTCTCTTATTTCTGACAGCCTCAGGGGAACTTTTTAAAGTGCCCCCGCCTCGCACATGTATACAGGCTGAGTCAAAAGTAGCTTCCGATTTATGATTCTTACGGCTGTCAGTTGATTGTCTTAAATTTATATCACCATGTCCAAGAGAGTAGAAATAAATGAAAGATGTGTTTATCTAAACACTTATTAATTTTTTTGAGTGGCGATTATCAAAGAACGGCGCCAACTTGTTTTACTTGCATCATTCAAAGTGCCCTCCGCGATTATCAATAGACAATCATAGCTGAGCAAGATTATAATGGCACACACACACACAAACACACACACACACACACACACACACACACACACACACACACACACTGGTAGAGTTTGATATAAATTTCCTCAAATTTTGTAGTGATTTGAACCTTCAGTTTCTGAATGATACAAGGCTTTTCCTAATATGTAAGGTCTTTCATGTGCCCGCCACCCCAAGAAAAAAAGTCTGGGGCTGTTAGATCTGGAGAAAGTGCTTATCAATCAATCAAACCGAGGGCATGCGGTCGACTTTCAGAAAAGCTTACCTCAATCCACTAACAAAGATGACTTCCATAGTGAGGGGGAGCTCCATCTTGTTCGATCAAATAGTAACAACATTTAGAGCAAAGTGATGAAAATAGCATGAGAAGGAGTACAAGATCTCCGAGGGGAATAAAACCCTAACGTTTCAGGGAGATGTAGTGATATTAGCAAATTAGTATGCATAATTTGCATAAGCACAAGTGAACACTCATATAAGTGGTCACTGAGAATAACGAGGTAGTAAAACGAGCTTAGCGGCTGATTAGTGCTAACCTCTACATCACAACAAACATGATTTCCCAGAATCTGGATCCCACTTTTAAATCACCCTGTGTATATGGAATCCAGCCTGCTAGTTTGTCGCCATTGTTGTATTGATACAATTTAACCATTAAATTACGTTGCATGAAAGTCCCTTTTGTTCCAAAATATATAGAGCGGGCTAGCTACTTGACCATGTACGATTTTTTCATGAAGATGAAGCATAACTCAAATATCAAAGAGGCATGCTTTCAGGCACACAAACACAATTCACAAATTCGGACTATACAACGACTTTCGTTAAGATGGGGGTTAACGAGGTCACTACATTAACCGGCAAATTTTCATTATGAATTTTATATTGTGGGTCACCACCCACAATATAAAATACGAATAGAGCAGCAAAGAGGCTTGTGGGGCAAAGTCGACGAACAGAATTAAATGTAGAAAGGTCCAGTTTTATGGACGTGAGAAAATGGTTTGATAGCGTTTAGAATTAAATGTAGAAAACAATAATGTGACGGGTACACACCTGGCCCAGGGTCGAATCCTTTGGTTACGGCGCCAACCGTGACGTCGCTCCTCCTGGTCGCTCTTCGCTGTTCCAAGTGTGCCGTCCCAACCCCTTGGTTAGATGATCACCAGCCTCGCCCTTCCCAACCCGCTTCCAATACCTGGTTGCTAAAGCAACTGTACTGATCTCCGGTCTGTCTACCCACGTTGTGTTTAGATCTTAGACAGACGGGACCAGCAGGGATTGGGCCGTATGCAAGTTGAGTCCGACGGGGGTGGCAAAACACAAGTAAAAGAAAAAAAAAAAAACTCACGAGACAAAAAATTACTGATAAAAAAGGGTGACAACCTTTTATATCTAATGTCCGTTACACAAAGAAAAATTGTTCTTATTTCCCGACCCGCTCTGTGGACTATGGCACCAAGCTTCTATCATACAACTTAAAGATTTCGAATTGCCTACTCTTTAGAATTATGTATGTCGGAGTGTGGTCTAGTTCGACACTGGGGCTAATTTCTATCAATCATTCGCAGTTGATTCTTCTCTTCGACTTGAGTTGTATTTCTTCACTTCGATCTGGTTGGGTCGAATTCTGTTCTCGGCTGGGCTTGATTTCAACTTCTTCTTCTTCTTCCGTCCAGTAACTCTTTGGCCTTGTCTTCGACTTGGCTGCAACTTCTCCGCGGCTTTCGAGTAATCTTCTTCTTCGTCGACTTAGATGGAACTTCTCTTGTCTTCGACTTGGGCTGGAAGGATTTCTTGTTTTCGACTTGGGCTGGAAGGATTTCTTGTCTTCGACTTGGGTGGAAGGATTTCTTGTTTTCGACTTGGGCTGGAAGGATTTCTTGTCTTCGACTTGGGTGGAAGGATTTCTTGCCGCAACTCAGCCGCAACTCTCTGTCGTCCGAGGTGATCTCTTCTCGCTGCCGTCCGGGGCTGAACTCATTTTTGTCGATTGGGGTCCTGCTTTTATTGACGCCGCAGCAAACCGGGGTGGGTCTGTCGGCGTCAGGGCTCTCTCGATAATCCCAAAAAGTCGCATTAGTTCTGATTTCCCATTATCGCTATTATTTTCACCCCTACTTCCTCACAGTGCCTCTGGGGGAAGACGCATACCCATCTCTCCCGGTCTCTCGTATGTCAGGTGACCGTTTTCGACCAATGGTTCCTGATCGAACATTCCTCCTCCTCTTTCCGCATGCCACGTGACCGTTTTCGACCAATGGTTCTTGATCGAGCATTCTCCCTCCTCTTTCCGCATATCACGTGACCGCTTTCGGCTAATGAGACTGTGGTGGGACGCCTCCCGTCTCCAATCGGGCGTGGCTTACATCGTTCTTGTTCTAAAAAACAAAATCTAATTTGGCCTTTTTCGCACGTAAAAATGATAATCTTGGCTTTTTCTCACCTGGGTTCTGTCAAAACAGCCTGCCGCTAATTAGATGTGACTTCAGGAAAGAATATTGGCGCTATCTGTGAGCCGAGACAATCGTTTATTCACCTCTTTGTTTTTGGTCAGACCTGATAGTCAAAAATCTTAATTATCTGAATTGAAAATGTCTCCACTTCATCATCGTGGGGTTCCAATTTTAACAGGTCAGAATCTGTATACAGTTCCACCGGTCACCCCTCAACCCAAAAAGACACCTTTCCTCCGATTAAAATTTCGTTTCCATTGTTCTAAAAAATTTCCCTTTCTCCAAATTGATAATGAGTCTTTCTACGCAAAAGTCGGTCATGTGCTTCGACCGATATTTTTTTATTATCAATACACTCTTATCAAGCATGGTCCCTTCCACTCTCTAAATGACTTTCCCTTCTAAATAACAAATCCCTATTGTCTTTCGAAATTCGGCCAACATGTTGGCCAAGATATCTTTCTGACACCTGTTTTCACTAATGACTGGGTCATGCATCATCCATCTCTCTTTCTTTTTTTTCTTTTTCTTCCTCTTTCTTTTCTTTTTCTTTTAGGATCGTCTAAGTACAACTTAGTGAATTATTTTCAACTCAATTATTCTTCGTCTAAAAAAAAACTAACAACCTGTTTAATAAACCGAGTAAAAAAAATTAAATCATATTTCTATGAATATTTCTAATAATGCAAGGTGCCACAATAAAATGAAGAAAGTCAATTAGTTTCGAGAGATTAGATTGGTTGAGAGGTTCTTAAGGAATTGAATCTGATTGTTGGACATAGTAACCTAGCATTACTGGGGACAGCACTATATCTACCCACTACACTTGCTAAGTAAGACAAAAATGACGTAAAGGAGTAAATGACTATCATGGCCGAAAACAACAATTATCTTAAAAAACCCTTGAGATTAAATTGTTTCCATGCGACATGCAAACATTTTCTCGTTCCACTGGCATGGTTCATAGGTGTCTGAATGTGTCTACTAACCCTGCTTTTAGGTCAATGAGGAGGTGCTGCTTGTGGGACAGAGTCGCAAAACCAGGTACCCTATAAATTAAGAAAGTTATTTATCGATCCTCCCACAAACACGACTTATAGTACAAGTTTTTATTTAAGCGTGGGAACCCGCCATATTTGTGTATGGTTAGGTGTAAAATTTGTCAAGTTCTACCGGTAAGTGTCAGGCTATGGCTGTACATCTACATGCAATGAGAAGGTACTGCCTAGAAGACAGATCACCAGGAACAAAAGAATTCTGTAAAGAAAGAGGGGAGGGGGAAATCTCCCATTTTTTTTTTAAGTAAATAACTCGTGACTAATATATCTACCGGTTTGGCTCATTCCCAGCAATGTAAGTTACACAAATGGTATTATTATGAGCAACACAAATGATCCGACATTCAAAGATGGGTGTGTTTTCCTCTTTTTAATGCATTACCGTGTAAAGAAATTCAAAAGTAAAAAAGTCGGCACCTGCTCACATCCGAGCATTAGGATCGTCATCCTCTCTCCTTATTCCCTTTCTCCCCCTCTTGTGGAGGTGACAGAGACGGCTTTTAAGGCCCACTTTACTCCTGAAGTGTCATGAGCAAGAGTCACAAATGAGTGTCTGTGGTTGACGTGGCTGGGCAAGTCGAGCCCTCCTGACAGCACGTCACAGATCTTCTTCATGTTGACGGTTGGACTCGAAAGTCTCAAAAGGTCCTACGCCAGGAAGGTTATGTTACATCAACGGTTTCTCAGGTTCGTCTTGGGCCCCCACGTGTCGAGTTTTCCAAACAGAATGATACATAGGAGCCGAGTGGGACGCAATCTGGACATGTAACCCGCCCAGAAAACATTGTGCTCAAAAATCTCTTGTCAGAACAACAAATGCAACACAAGGAATGACTTCAATAGTCCGAAAGATAAATTTATATCCTTTTAAAATTTGATAAAAAAAATACAGCTATCCAAATTTTCGTCTCTGATGATTCTATCTGAAAGCAAAATATCAAATATAATTTTAGTAATAATTTTGATTATTTTATTATTCTGCTTGTCTCTTCCTTAGTTTAAATAAGTAATTTTAAATACTACATTACGGTTGTATTTAAGGTTATCGATTTACATCCTCCTAATGTTTTGAAACCGCTCCTAGGAGACGCTCTCCGGACTATAAATACTCTGCGATTATTTTTCGTAGCTCTTCTTATCTTATCCGCTTACACGTCAACATGTAAATCTCTCGCGGAGAACGCGCTTCTCTTTGGGAAACGCACGAACTAACCACACATACACAACTCACACACGTACGTACACACATTTACTTACTTCACATACTTGAAATCCAGACGGTTTTCCCATTTTTGTGTTACATACATCATTATCTTTGTCACTTGTATACCTTTATTGTTAATACATTATCATTTGTTTGTACATATATATTGGTTCTTGTTTCTTAACATTTATTCTCCTGGACTCACATACCGAGTCCATCATTTTTTTTTGTTGTTAGTATTTCAGGAGACACGTATTATTTCCAATTTCAAACATGGACATTTCTAAGGCCCACAAGTTACGAAACGCACCAACCGCCTGCAACAAGGTTTAACGTGTTAAGGTAAATAAATACTATAATTACCAAATTACCAATCACAAAGGAGGGATAACACTTTGGTCACGCAGTAGTCTGCCTAATGCTCTCTACCGAGTGACATCACCCAAGAAGTGTATGTAACAATAAATACATTAATAAAAGGAACGGTAATGAACGAGAGAAATCTCCAGTTCTAGTAATAACATGATGATTTTATCGGCAATTAAGACAACGAGGAATCGAGGTCAGTTTTCGAAGCGAGCATTCAAGCAAACCCTACTTTGATAACTGAAGAGCTGTTATTGCAGGATCTCCGTTGGGAATCAATCTGTCCAAAAGAGGAACAGGACATACCGAACTAAAATAAAATAACAATTCGCAAACATGATGAATTTAACAGATTTAGTCAGCTACAATAAATGACTTAATCAAAGACGAATAGATTACGTGTGTTGATGAGCAGAGGGAACGTTTTGTGTTTGTCTTTTTTTTTTCTTTCTTTTTCTACCAGACTAGGGCTAGGGTTTTTTGCTATTACACCAGTCTCCCTCTCGGTGTAAAATTTATGTTTCTCTTGTTTATTTATGCGTTTTGAACGAATCTGACTTTCAAAACCGTCGGAAATTACTTGTTTTCTATTGTGCCTCCACCCGAAAACTCTCGGCTCCCACCAGGGCCCCCTCCAAACTGACAGCTGGATTGAGTAAAGGTTAACTAAAAAACGAATAATTTCTAATGGTTTTAAAAGTCAGATTCGTTCAAGACACATAAAAACTTACAGGAAAAACATAAATTCCACCTCTAAAGGGAGACGGGGGTTATAGTAAAAAATTATCCATTTAGTAACCATTTTTTGTGGGCGGGGGATATTTTAACCTCTTTTTGAAGAAAGAATGAACAACAACACTCTTATGACGTTTAATCAATAGTTTTGACTTTTTCGTGCTGCTTGAATTTAATACTCGACCAGGGATATTCAAACCTTCTCTGAAGGAATTGCAATGGCTGAGAATAAAATAACCAGAATTTTCGACTAAGACAGAAAACGAAGTAATGAAAATATCGTCCTGAAGACAGAAGGACCCAGAAGGGAAAGCAAGTTTTGGCTGCCACTTGGAAAACATACGTAAAAAAGAACTAAAACCTGTGAATAGAACTGTGTTCTATAAAAGATAAATTATTAAAAGTTTCCAAGACATTATTAGTGGGTTGAAATTGCCAAAGCTCCCTTCGTTCTGTGATATTTTCCTCTTTTGATTAGGCGGGTCAATGGCGTAGCTAAGGATTTTGGGGGGGGGGGAGACCGCCCCGGGTGCCAGCACAGGAGTGAGTGGGTGACATAATGTCAACCCCAACAAAAATTTTCAACCAGGCTAAGGTGCCAAAAATAGTCTGAAAACAGTGGTGGGGACACAGGGTTTCGCAGGCGGGCATATGACACCCAGAAATAATTTATGACCCCCCAGTTTTGTCCCCCCGTCAGAAATTTTCTAATAAATTGTCGGGAAATTTGTGAGTAGGAAAAATAGCAATGTTTTCAGCTTTCATGTGTTTCAGTTGCTACAATCTTGGTTACTAAAAAGAGACATTGTTGTAACATTTTATTGGATGATATGGTGTTTTAACTCTGCATCATTAATAACAACAAAGCGAAATACGAAGCCAAAAGTGCAACAATTTCAGTCTTGCCTGTGTATCAATTCGCTGAGATACAATTTTCCATTGAGTGAGCGATATACTTTTGAGTTTTGAATATATCTACTAGTGTTGGGACGATTAATCGGAATCGGAATCGAGAATCGGAAAAATCGGAACTTTTTGTGGTATCGGAAACGGTATCGGAATCGGAAAAATTTGTGCCTATTTTCTGATTCCAAAAACGATTCTTTTGAATTTTTAACTTAATTTTCCATTATTGGTACTAATGATAAATATCTATAGTTTTTAATTTATCACTAAAACTAAAATCATAATAACATCAAAATACGATGTAAATTTATTTTACTTGTATAAAGAAAAACAAAAAAATAAAATTTGCATAAATTCTCTAGGTAACCTTTAAAAGAATGCAGTTGATTTACAATGTTCCGAAAAATGCTTAAAAATTAAATAGAACATTTTTGTCAAGAAAAATACTTTCAAACATCATTGATAATTAAATGGTACCCAGAAAATGATGCAACGGAAAATTGGACACCGGAAAATTAGCAACAGATAATTGCGTCAACCATGAGCCAGTCGAGACTGTCGGATCTGGCTGTGCTGTCCATTGAAAACGAGCTTACAAGACAAACAGATTTTGACGATGTCATTGACCAGTTTGCCACAATGAAAACAAGAAAATATTCATTCTAAGACCATAGTATCGAATGTCATTCTTTTGTGTATTGCCGTGTTTTGTATTTAGTTGTTTTGAAAGTGAACAGTTGCATTTTAAAAATCTTTTAATTTGAACTGATTATTTTGTGGTATTGGATTTTGTCTTGGATCATACATGTAAACAGTAACGTACCGGTCAGTAGAGTAAAGTAGAGGTAGAGCATATATGAAAATTTACCTACAGCTAACCGTTCAGCATAGGGTGAATCGGGGTCATTGGGGTGACAGTTGAGCGAACCGCCCCGGGTGACGTTTACTCTAGCTACGCCACTGAGGCGGGTCCACCATTTTATTTTTTTATTTTGGGGTGAATTAACAGAAAAAATCCGTGTTTTCTTTTTTCAGATTCATTTTTTGAATTTAAAAATATATACTGTTTAATTTCTATTTATTATCCAATTAAAATTATGGAATTACGTAAATTTGAAGTTAAGACGCGTTAGTGCCCCTTCAATTGTTACATAAGAGAATGACTAGTGGATGACTTTTTTGAAGGTAATCAAGTTTGTTGACCTGAAGGCACAGAAATTGTCGAGAATAAAGTAACCAGATTTTCGACCAAGACAGAAGACGAAGTTATGAAAATATCGTCCTGAAGGTAAAATAATAAAGACTTAGAAGTGAAAGCAATTTATGGCTGCCACCTGAGAAGCATCCGTAAAAAGCAACTGAAACCAGTGAATAGAACTGTGTTCTATAAAAGATAATTTGTTTAAAGTTCTCGTAACATCAGTGGGTTGAAATTTCCAAAGAACCCTTCGTTCTGTGATTTTTTTCCGCTTTTGATTAGGTGGGTGCACATTTTTTAAAGAATATTTTCTGCCTTTTTTACCGGGTTCTACAGCCTTGGATGGCAATTGGTCTATCGCAGAAAGAAATGGCAACCTACTGCGGGAAAAATCTGCCTCGTCTGCTGATCGCCTAAGCGTGTATCACGCATGGAACATAACTGACTGATTACCTTCTGAAAGATATCTTTTCATTTTACGAAGGTTGTTTTGTAAATCATTTAAGATCATTTATATATTTTTTGATATGTTATTCTGCCTTGTTTTTTTATTTTTTTAATATGGCGCACAAAAGAACAATTTTGTGGAAAACTATGTTGGAAAATATTGTATTTTGTTATATTGTTTTAATGTCTTGTAATAAATGTTTTCTTTTGAATTTCACGCGATAGTTTTGATTTTGACTTTTGAGTCTTATCTTTGCATGCACCTTTGTTAATATTCGGGATAAGAGAGGTGACGTTCTTTTTCTAGGGAAAAAAAATTCTTTTAACGTTTGAACCTTCAGCGAAAGTTGCTCAGAATAAGTTGAACATTATCGAAGCATATAAAATGAATAGGTTCTTTAAAAAAATGTTGAACAATTTGATAATAGCTTTAATAAATATTTAACATTTTTCAACCAACAGATCGTGTTCCCGCCGACAATAAAGTACATACTTTGTGATCCCTTTGATCAGTATTTAAGTAAAGTCTCAAGTCTCTGCATGTTGTCCTGGTTCTTATAAGCTACCCCGTACACTATAATAATACTACTGGAGGTTTCGACATCGGGCTCGACCAGCAGATATGCAACGCCAGCACAGGACACTGGATCTGACCAACAACGTCACAACTCCAGAACCACATCTCAACGCCAGCTTCCCGTTCCTGTCCAGCCTTGACCAATTACTGTCGCCGATAACGTCCCGGCCCGGCATTTACCAGTTTCCTGTTGCCGATACGTTTCTGCCGGGAATAGACTACACCGACCAGACCTCAACTTTCCGTCGATACGACCAGATCGATCGCACCTAAACGTCCCGTCGTTGACACGTCCAGTCCGACCATCGACACGACCGGAACAACTACTCTTTAACTTCCCGTCGTCGACATGTCCAGTCCGACCGTCGATACGACCGGAATAGTTGCTCCTCAACGTCACGTCGTTGGCACGTCGAGTCTGACCGTCCACACATCAATGTCCCGTCATCGACACGACAAGTCTAACCGTTGACACGACCGGATCGACCGCTTCTCAACTTCCCGTCGACGACACGACCAGTTCGGCCGTGGACACGACCGGAAAAACCGCTCCTAAACGTCACGTCGTTGACACGTCCAGTCTGACCGTCGACACGACTGGAACGCTCGCACATCAATGTCCTGTCGTTGACGCGACCAGTCCAACCGTCGATTCGACCAGATCGACCTCATCTCAACTTCCCGTCGTTGACACGCCCAGTCCGACCGTCGACACGACTGGAACAATCGCTCCTGAACGTCCCGTCCTTGACACGTCAAGTCTGACCGTCCACACGACTGGAAAAATCGCTCCTCAACGTCCCATTAAATATCCTCGT
This sequence comes from Acanthosepion pharaonis, assembly GCA_903632075.3. Classification (NCBI taxonomy): domain Eukaryota; kingdom Metazoa; phylum Mollusca; class Cephalopoda; order Sepiida; family Sepiidae; genus Acanthosepion; species Acanthosepion pharaonis. The sequence continues at coordinate 681,973 of CAHIKZ030004203.1, forward strand.
TCTGTTGTCCATTTTGACCTGTCAGATTTCACGTCTTTAATTTAAAAAAAAAAGTTAGTGGGCCTCTTGTGATTTCATACTGATTTTGGGGCGTTTGGGGCCATTTCACATCGGGCCCCACTGCAAACTCACTACTCAGTCTTAATTGATCTCGGAAGACAAGCTTGCTAAGCATTTCAGTCGAAGTGCTCTAAATCGAATTTAAAGGGCTAGTATTAAAAAGTGAGTTTGTAAGTTTCAAAATTTCACATAGGCAAGAATATGAAGAATATTTTTAGTAAACAAATAAAACTGCTTGTAATTCGCACTATATTTTCTGACTAGGAACTCCTTGACAGAGGTATCCAAAAAAAAGCTACTTGACTGAACATGAAAAATGGTTTCTGTAATACTTGCTAAACGCTAAGGAAAATCATTTTATGGAGTGTAAAACACTTCACGGTACTAACGGAGGGTTAATAATAATATTAGATTTTAAAAAGAAAGAGAATTTTTATCTCAACATTAATGTCAGCTACCAACATAGTTCAAAAGCAAATTTATTTTCTTTAATCCCCGCATAGTAAAAAAAAAATTATTGTTTCGTAAAGCTGAGCTCGGGATTCTCGTATTCAGACAATTTTGAGATCATAGAACTGTCTTCTGCGCCAAAGTTCTACTTGAAAGAGATAAGATTGAAATAAATGTGTACCGGAAGTTCAAATTTTTTCTTAGCGTGTCTTCTTAGTGTTAAGGCTTGCTTTCTTTCTCTACTACAGGTTTAAAAAAAAAAAAGTGTTGTAGGGAGTGGTGAAAGTTGGTAGGCGAAACTTAAGCATCAGATTAAGTCGTTTTACATCCGCTATTCAGATCGACACATATAGACATGAACTCGAGAAAAAGAAGTTATCACTTCGAAAAGGTGACGGAAAAGAAGCGAAATTAGACATAGAGTCGCCTTAGATAGCCTCTGGACTATCAAGATAACAAGCAGCACTACTTCAATCAAATAGTCAAGTACAGGCTTGAATGACTTCTAAGTTCTATTTATTAAAGAGGATATTGAAATAGAGAAGATGCCTTCCAAAGGCTAAGCAAAGTAATAGGAAAAAGGAAAATTTCGTTAGAAACAAAAAATATTTAATATTCAGTTCACCCACCTCTCCAATTGCAGTAATATCAATCCTTCACTATAACAGTGAATGCTGGACATTCTCTTCACAAATGAAAAGAAACCTGAAGACAACAGAAATGTGGTTCTACAGAAGCATGCTGAGAATATTACGGACAGAGTCAGAAAGAAAGGTTCCAATTTCTGTGACACATAATGAGGAAAGTAGGGGGACTTTGATGTGGTGTAACGGTTAGCAAGCTTGTCTTGATAGATCAATTATGACTGAGTAATGAGTTCGAACCTCACTGGGTGCTCCACACTTTCAACCATGTGCCACATCTAAACTATGTTCAGAAAATTGTTATGGGTGTGGTGTAATGGTTAGCAAGCTTGAATTGCTAGAATGATTAAAACTGAGTAGTGAGTTCGATCCTCACTTTTGGCCTTGTGCCACATGTAAGCTCTGCTTAGAAAATCACCATAATGAGGAAATAGGACTTGGCAAATTTGACACACGCATATTGAAGCCAAAAGAAAGAGTGGGCGGGCAATGTAACTGACAAGCATATTTAGATGTGGGAGGTATACCAAAACAGTAGTATGAGCTACAAAGGATAGAAAGTTGTGGAGAGACATAGTCAACCATATCTTGAAGAGAAACAGTACATAGAAGAAATAGTATATCAAAAAATCATAAACATGTAACATTCAATGAGAACTGAATTCACTTCACAGCATTAATGATTTGGCCATTCAGGGTTGGCACTAGGGTCTCCCTGACCCTGAAACTTTGAAAAAAAAAGATTCCAACACAACACAAACGGTATTGTCTTAAAAATTTGTTTTAAAAATAGCATTTCGTTTTGAAATCTTTAAACATTTTTATTTTTTAAGCTATCATTTTCTTGGTTTTTTTTTTTATTTCTGGAAATGTAAAAAATAGGGACTTGAAATTTTATTTTAATTACTAGTCGTGGACTTCTGGTTAGTTTAGCTATTAATAAAAAAAAAAAAAAATCCGAGATCATCTTTAGTGGATATATCTTAGAATAAAAAATGATTTTACCGAGATATACTACTCCCTTAATTGATTTAAAAGACTTTTTCAGAAAGAAAATTACAATTTAAAAAAATAAGCACTATTGAAATTAGCACTTCTCCTCCCCACTCCATATGGGGCCCCCATGCAGTTGAGAGGTTCAGGGTAGTAAACACTGGCTCTGTTGATTATTATAGTTGAAAATTGACAATATAATTTAGGTAAAAAAAAAAGTAAAAATTACAAAAAGCAAAAAATGCTGCCGGAACTAGCCCTTTTGGAACTCCAACATCCAATTTGACACAAACATATTGAAGCCAAAAGAGAGAGCGGGCGGGCAATGCAACTGACGAGCATATTTAGATGTGGGAGGTAAAACAATAGTAAAAACAACAAAAGATAGAAAGTTGTGGTGAGACATAGGCAACCATATCCTGAAGAGACACAGTACATAAAAATATAAAAAAAGAAATAAATGTTCAAAAATTAATATAACAGCATTTTCTAGAATTTTTTTTTTATGTTCTATCTCTCACTTTCAAGATGGACCTACCCTGAAAATTATAAACCGTTCCTATTTTTGTAAGGTGGCAAACTTAGAAAATCAGCAGGGGATGAAATACTTATTTTCCTCACTGTATAATAGATTTGGCAAGCAATATTGTTTAACACAACACAGAGAACTGTTATAAAATAAAATAAGACATATCTCGGCTGATTTACAGGCATATACGCAAGAGCGAGAGCCGGATGTGAACGGGACAAAACCCCGTCACAAAATGACCATTATCTTCGTTTACAAATGTTCCCGACACTCGAGTTCCGGTCAAAAATAAAATAATATTTAAAGTGCTCTATTTTTCGTCCAATAAAAATGCTTCCCTCCTAATTATACTCACTTCGTTTTTCGAGCCTGTTAAACCATAAAACAATGCTATAAAAGGGGTCACACGGAAGTTCAACGGGCAGTCCACAGGTGCCCAGGATAGAGACCTGTCACGTTCAGCTGCTGACAGCAGGGGAGCATCAACCACCGTCAACATGTGTGAACTACTATGAGGGATCGACCTAGATCCAAAGCCAGCCTATGAACTTTACCACAAGGTAGCTGTCCTAAACCCTCATGTTCCTGTTGAAATAAACCACGTAAATCTATTTCTGCTGTTGTCGTATTTCTTTCTTGCAACCATACGCTTGTCTATAAGAGAACCATCTTTTCTAGCAGTAGATTTATATGCTATAGTAGTGGTTGTCAAACTTTTTTGTCCAATGCACCTTTTTTTATTATATGTCAGAATGTCATTCCCTCAACTTTCAAAGACTTTCCAAGATTGTCTGATTCAAAAGGTGTATTTCAAATAATATGCATATCTTATTGAAAATCTTATTTTTATAGAGGAGTTTTTTTACACTCATGATGGGATCCAAATTCTGTAAATAAAAAGCAAGAAAAAGTAAAAGATTCCCCCTCTCCCTGAGAACCTTCCCAAGGAATTTCCTCCTGACCTAGTTGAGAAACCCTGTGCTAGAGTGTTGTCTGTCATAATTTTATTGCTTTGATTTTGAGAATATACTTTTATCATTGTAAGAAATATCAAATTTTGTCACTTTCGATCATCCATACTTCAGCTGTCAAATTTTAAGTGAGCTTCCATTACATTCCTTAGTGGGTAGGAGAGCTGGTAGACATAAATTATACCAAAATTACAGTTAATTTTTAGATGACAAAAATTGACAGTTAAAACAGTCTGAAACCTAATTTAAATACAGAAAACTAATGCCTATATTTTTTTATGACTAACTTTCCTTTTGCTAATTTCTAGTAATTAAAACCAAAGTTAAAACTTCAAGAAAGATATTTAAATTAATGCAATATATTTTAATTTCTTTCTTAATAAAAATCACCCAGGATCATCACTACAGTTTTTGAGGATGGAAAGTATGACACTGAAACCCAAAAGTGCCTTGGGATAGAAAAGGTTCCTTCCAAAAGCTAAGCAAAGTATTAAGAAACTGGAAAATTTCATTAGAAACAAAGAAAAGAATACTGAACTGTTATGTAATATCATTCCTCTTATATGGCAGTGAATGCTGGATAAAGTCCTTAAAGTTTAAGAAGTGATTTGAAGCAACCAAAATGTAGTTCTACAGCTTGATGCTGGGAATAATACGAACCAGACATGTGAGCAATGACAAAATTCTAGAGAAAATGGAAATAAAAAGGATACTTAACATTGGAAAGAGATAGTTGAAATTTAAAAGACACATAATGAGGAAAGAGGGCTTAGAAAATGTGATACTCACAGGACATATTGAAGGCAAGAGGGAGGGAAGAAAGTAATATATAACCTACCTAGTGAACTTGAGTAACTGAATGGCAGAACAGGGTTTAAGAGAGATAGTAAAAAGACAAAATTTATCAAGTGCTACAAAGGACAGGACATTGTGGAGAGCCATGATCGTCAATGTCCCGAAGAAACATGGCGCATAGAAGAAGTAGCAACTTAGTTGATATGAGTGACATATAGATTATATAATTTTATGTGGATATTTTGGGGTTATGTATACAAAATATGTGCATCTGGCATACATGCCTAGATATAAACAAAAACACAGCACAGCATGTTTTGCACATTACCAAGCAACAGACACTGGCTTTTATAGATATGATAATAGTGAAATTAGCCATTTCCACATAGAAAACCATCAGCATTGATTAAACAGTTAGAATTACTGTTGGTTTAAATTTATAAAATCTTTTTCTTAAAACAGTTTTCCGTAAACTATATTTTTCAAATCCACTGTTATTGCTCTTTCCAGTACTAATGGGTGTGTCCTTCCAATCCTTTTGTTTAAGGTAATGTGAAAAGTCAGTATCTTGATTATATCATCATTTTCCCTTCAACATGAAGAGGATCTGCAATGTGCTGGCTGGAGTACCTGACTTGAGGGGAGAAATTGAATAAGGAGAGAGGATGATGATCCTGATGTTCAGATGTGAGCGGCTGCTTACAACCCCTTTTGGTTGTTTGAAGTGTTCAAGTGATGTGGTTTTGTTATTTGATAAAGATTGTTAGCAATGCTCCCTGGCTTACATTCAAATTAAATTAATGTGTATACATTGAATAGAAAAGAAAAAATGTGTTTAAAATAGGTGCACTGATCCTTCTCCCTTGCACAGTTGATGGAACACTATCTTTTTAACTCATTTACCTCCCATGTAGTTTTGGCATGGTACAAAATGCGGCTTAGTAACTTTTCCAGGCTTCACTGAGTTCAAAAGTGTTTGGACTGCCTTGTGGGTGATTAATTTTTTCCACCCTTCAATTCCTTTGCCACCAATGTATCTGACTAGTCTAGCTATTTTTACTACTTCTTCACAGCAAGGACCTGTTATGTCACATACACTCAGTTGACTCATTTCCTTCATATTCCATTGGTAAGGAGTAAGTCCTGTTCGGACATTTTTTCTTCAGAACTGTTCCAATGTGGAATGGACTCCTGAGAGGATACTTCTTGGGTTACTACACTCTTCACCTCTTCAGGTCAAAGGCCAACTATTATATCTCCTATAGAGGGTGCGATGGATAAATTGTCATCTAAACTATGCAAAAATGAAAATAAAACTGACATCTCATTTTAACAGATATATTTACCAAAATTACACAAAACTATCTTGCAATACAAAAGAGTAAATTTATTCAATAAAATTTCCATTGGCTTCAACCATGGCCTCCGGACAATTTCAGAATCTCCTGCAACTCTTCTGGACAGTCTCCTTGTTTAAGTTGGTGAATACTGCCATAATCCTTGCCTTCAGGTCATCTTTGGTGTTACAAGGAGTTTTGTTGGTCTCTTACTCAACTGTGCCCCACACATAATAAACAAGGGAGTTGCAGTCTGGGAAGTTAGGTGGCCAGATATAAGGGGTGATGGGGTCACTGAAATTGTCTGACAGCCATGACTGAGTTCTCCTGTTTGTGTGGCATGGTGCAGAGTCTTGTTGCCAGACCTAGTCATCCAGCAGCCATCCTTTTGACCCAGGGAAGCACTACCTCTTGAAGACACTTGATATAGGCCTTCATTTGAATCTGACACCCTGTGGGAAGATGAATGGAGGCATAACATTGCCATCACTAGTGATCACTCCAAACACCTTCGTAATCACCATTAGACTCATCCAACTCTTTCTGAATCCTCTACACTGTTCCCAGATTGACACCCAAATGCTCTGAAATGTTTGTATTGGAGCTTCTGGCATGAATACCAAGCAGTACAGCATGTCGTTTCCAAATTTCTGGAGGAGTGAATTGCGTCATAGTGCTCTTTTTCTCAGAGATAGTGCCCAACTGACCTAACTATACTGTGCATTTGAGAAAATCAAAAACAAACAATGCGCATATGTGAAGTTAAAAATATAAATTGGCAACAATTTACCCATTGCACCCTGTATGTCCTCATAATATGCAATCCTTGCTTCCCTCCATTCACCCTTACAACAATCCCATTTACTAACCTTGAGTGGCACTTAGGGCTTGTATTGGGTAAACAATAGTAAAAAAAATAAAAATAAAAATAAAAGCCTTTCATATAAAATAAAAGCCTTTCAATATGATGCTAATACATATCCTTTGCTTAAGTCACCTAGTTCAGGTCTGGCTGGGAATGAAATGGCAGTGTCGATAGGGGCGGGGGCGGGGGCGGGGGTATATGAAGCATTGCTAAGGAATATAACAATGTTACAAAGGACGATAGGCAGCCAACGAAGTACGTTGACAGCAATTTACCTGAGTTTATCCACCTTGATGAGGTAATGAGATTGAGGGAAGAGAAAGAGCTTAAAACCCTCCCCACTAGATTTGTACTTTCAGTCATCTGACATGTTTGTGCCTGTTTTGGCATGCATTTCCGAAGAAAACTGGCTTCTTACCCACGGCACAGACGACCAAAGGAAACAGAATGGCTTGTCATTTCAACAAAAGTGGTCAGGCAGTTAATTAAAAACAAAATCTCTCTTTTTTTTTTTACTTTTTAATTTTTTCTTTTAGTAAGCTAGAACCTTTTTGTAAACACTGCTTTCTCGATTGCTCCTTTTATCATCGACTGTGCATTCTTCCTGAAGCAAGAACTCTGAACAATTAGCAGCATGTTAATTGAAAGGATGTTTATAGGAAGTTGATTTTCATGGCAAATAGATTCTTTTACTCAGCAAACTGGCTTGGCAGAATTTTCCCCAACCTTTAGCGATCAGTAAGAATGAGGTAAAAAAAAAAAAGAGAGAGGAGAAAGAGATGAAGGTGAGGAGACAGCAATATGGAAAAAAAGAAAAGAGAGAGAGAGAGAGAAAGGAAGCAAGGAGAAAATAAAAGAGTGATATTGGGGTGAGAAGAGAGTAAACAAGGAACAAAGGGAGAAAGAAGGAGAAAAAGAAAGTAGTATGAAAAGAAGAAAATATTAGAGAGGAGGAAGAGGAGGAGAGTGAAGAGAGAGGAAGTAAAGATAAAGAGTCTGAATAGGAGGGAATACAGAAAAAAGAAGAAAAGAAAGCAAATGAAAATCATGAGAGATGAGAAGAAAAATAAAAAGCAAAATGTGACAGAAAGGGAAAAAGAGAAGGAAATACAGAGTGAAGAAATTACAAAAAAAGGTGGGAGAAATACGAATGGGTAAAGAAAAAATATAAGTATATATATATATATATATATATATATATATATATATATATATATTTATTTAAAAAAAATGACTGAGAAGTTACTGCGATTAAGCTTTTTATTTAATTTTTCTTGTGTTTGTACAAGTGTTTTCTTTTCTGAACACAAAATGTGTAAAAACTGCCCAAAAGTTCTGCATTTCTGAGCACTTTCAGCTATACTTTTAACCATCATCAAGGATGATTTTATTTTTTATTTTTAACTGAATGTATGGATTGTGTTATGTATGTATCTAGAGTTATAGGGATGGTTTATTTTCCAAACACAATCAGCACATTGTGGCTGTGTACATAATTAATGTTATTCAGTGTTAACCTTTTCTTTTTTATTATTAGGGTTTCCATTATTTTTAATCTTTTTTTACATCTGTTTCAAGTTATTATGCTTGTATTTTCTACTACTATATTTTCGATGGAGTCTGGTAGGTTTTTGTGTTTTGTTTAAATGAGTTCTGATGAAGTTGTGGTTGGGTCGCTGTAACATAAGTTGTTTGGATAGGCATGTGTGACTGATGTAATTATGAGTTTGTTTTGATCAGGAACACAGTCCAACTTGTAAATAATATTCTTTCTTTGTAGTTTTGATTTTGCAGTTGTGTTGTTATTTTTGATGATTTTTTTTGCCTTGGATGCTACCTGAATTTTACCAAAAACAAAATAATTTCCATGCCTGAAGATGACTGAATGTACAGTTGAAAGTACTTGTGTATTTAAGAAAGACCTTGTACAACTTATAATTTTAAAAAACAAGGATCATAGCATTCATCAAGTGATTAGTAGGTTAATGCATCTTTAAAATTTTGTTAGCGAAGGGATTTCGCCATTTTATACCATTAATTTTACTCATTTACTTTTTGTATGAATGCTTCATTGTAATGTAATATATGTATATATGCATGTATGTATGTATAAAATAGGATACAGAATCCAGACAAAGTTTGAAGAATATGACAAATGAAAACTGTTTCATTGAAACTAGATTACATGTTTCGAGCTTACTAGGCTTCATCAGATCAAAAAACAAAAGAAGGAAACATGTGTGTCTGTATCTTTTCTTTATAAATTTCTTCCTCTTGGTGGAATTCATTTATAGATTCTTACAGTTTTTCTGCATTGAATTTAAAGTAAATTCTCATCCTATTTTCAGAATGTGTTGAAAGTAAAAGATTTCTATGTTTTTACGCTGGCTCTTATGTTTTCCATGTTGACAATATGTGTGTATCACAGACAGTTCATAGATATCATACATATTTATTATCATCAATAAGATAAGATACAGAATCCAGACAAAATTTCAAGTATACGACAAATGGAAAACCATTTTTATTGAAACCTTACTAGGATTCATCAGATCAATATATATTGATTATTCCAAACATAAAACCTTTTTCTCCATGCTTCATTTTTGTCATATGGTTAATACTTAAGAAATGTTTATCATACTAATTATATTGATACCCTTAGTTGTTTGTCCTTGTTTTATTAACCAACCTATTATATATATATATATATATATATATATATGAATTTAGGAAAATTCAGTAATGGAAGATTTGTTTACAGAAAATTTGGTAATTTTGACAAAGTAGGAAAATTCGATAATTAGGAAATAAAAGTCAACTGAAAATTGACTTTAAGCTGTTCTGGAATGGGGATTTGGAGGCTAAATAACTGAGAACCGTGTGGTCCAGATAAAACACCACTACAACTATACTAAGGCCATACTTGCAGAAGCAGGGGCTTAGGGGGCGAGATCTCCTTTCCTAATAGTTTTAAAAAAGTATTATTAAATATGGGGATCCAGATAAAACCCCACTGCAACAATATTAGGGCTGTACTTTCTGGATGGAGGGTTAAGCCCAGCCTCCAATATTTTCCAATAAATATTTTTTAAATAAGTATTTATTTAATTACTATATTGTTTTCAAGTAAATAAAATTAATTTATCTAAGTTAACATTAAGTTCTTGTATCTTCTTTTCAAATTATTATTTTAATAAAAAAGTAGTAAATAAATTAAGTTTTAGATAGTTATTTCTTTTTAAAGAAGCAAAAACTATATGGCTTCATTTCTAGTTCAAAAATATAGGGGAAAGTGTTTAGCCCCAAATCTTACTTTAGAACGGCCCTAAAATTAATTTTCAGTTGACTTTATTTGACTGAATTTTCCTACCTTGTCACTATATATATATATATATATATATATATATATATATATATATATATATATATATAGTGAAAAAACAAAAGTAACAGTAATAAAGCACAAAAGTTCTGAAAGCAAGAATTGTGTTCACATGCAAAAGGGATACAGTCAAGTAGTTAAAGTGTTCTGACTTTAAGGCAAGAAAAAACAATGTTTAAAAAAATAATAAAAATAGTAATTTAGAAAAAATATATTTCTAAAAAAAATTTAAAATGAAAAAAAAATTCCATGAAAGTATTATATAGTCCCAAAGAAACTGAAAAGATAATTGAATAAATTATACCATAATCACCCATAAAATACCCATAATTATACCATAATCAACCATAAAATGCAAATACCAAAACCAAAGTGACAAAGTAAAAACGTTTCCATTTGCTTTACATGTGGTAAACTGGGTCATAAAAGTATTGACTGCTACAGTGGAAGACTGGGTCTAAACACACACAACTACAATGCTATTATTTAATTTTCATAACAAATTAATATAATTTAAAAATAATACATATGGATAAAAAGGGTACAATTAAATTTTTTTGTGGAAAAAAATCTGTATTTCCTTGTAATTACAGAGTCATGTACTGTACATATCACTGGCGGTAGATACCAAACATAAATACAGAATGTTTTAATTTAACTACATTTTTAAATTTTAGTAATTGCTTGATATTTTTAAATAGTTTACTGCATAATTTTACATATTAACAGATATTTCAAAATCACAATAGAGAATTGCATGCGGTTCACGATATTGAGAACAATTGTTTGAGTTCAATAGATGATTTTGCAAATCTGTCAATAATTGCTTCTGTATCCAATTAATCTAATTCCTTTTCAATGGATAGCAACATGTATGATTGTAATTTCTCCTCAGCGAATTTCTTAACCTTGTCTTTATGACCTTTAGTTTTGCAAATATCTTCTCACATTAGACTTGAGAAACTGATAGTGTACAGATGATTTCTTATTCATTTTTATTACTAAAACAGTTGTCTGTGTTTGTTTCTTTATTGCATTTTTATTTGATAAAGGGAGCTAACTCCATTAGAGATCCATTTGCCATTGGGCAAACTGAAAACCATCGATGGACTGCCACCTATATAAGAAATATAGTATTATAGTTAAACAATGGGAAAAACTACTTTCAAAATGTTCGCAGATCGCAAACTTAACCTCAGTAATATGCATAATTTTGGCACAGTTTGTTATGCTTATATATAAGATAGAAAGAAATTGGACACTAAATGAAAAAAGGCAAGTTTTATAGGATACAATATAAATAAGTCCTGCCTATCTAATGAAACTAAAATGGTCAAAAGAGTAAGGTGTAAATAAAATTTACTGAAAAGTTTGAAATTTCTAATGCATCTGTAGAATTTGTTTATAACTTTGTGGAGGGGATCTTCTTAGAAGATATTCCCAGCTGATTGTAACTGACATGTACGTATTTTATATATATATTATATATTTTCTACACACTTTAAAATACTATTTACTGTAGTTAAAGATATTTAGTGTGGTTTGTTTCTTTTGTATAATAATAGCTTTCAGTATTTTGAGCCTTTCTTTGCAGTGAGCACTGTATAGAATTACCTCTTATTTTTGTTGTTTGTAATGTAGTGATTCAATAAGTGACAAGTTAACCTACAAGAGAGCATGGTGTGTGTGTGACCAATCTAAGAATTTAATCTTGTTTTTGATTATTGATATAAGAGATGCAGTCTCCTAAAGGACATGAGAATTCATTGTTTTTATATAGGAGGAATTTTTGAGGTCTTCAATTATAGATAATAATTTGGTTAGGTTTTAAACTTTTTATAGTAAATGATAAATTTATTGTATCTATTCAGAACATTAAGTGATATGTGCTAAAAGATTATATTTTTATTGGCTTTTTCAATTTGTTCATAGTTAAGGTGAATCTCGTTATGGTAGAATAAGTTAATTACGTTTTTGGTTTATATGAGGATATCGCTTGTACAACATTTTTTTCTAAAATTCTTTAAAGCTAATTTTATTTGCTTGCTGACAACACAGTCAAGGGAATTACTGTTATTTTATGTTGCTCAATTTTTACAAAATAATGTGAATGAAGAAGACTTTATTTTTGCTCAGTAGTCTTTTATAACAGTTATTTTATGTCTGTGAGGACATTCACTATCTGTCTATATCTCTGAGATGAGGTATTATGATTACTTGCATTATTTAGACTGTTATCTGCATCTTCATGTCTATATTCACAGCGTTTTGGCTGTTGTATGCTCCGGCCTTCTTCAGGTGATTGGAATTTTGAACCAAACCCTTTATTTCATCCACCAGGGCAGATTGTTCTAGTTTCACATGCCATGCCTCTTCTGGATGTCTCAATGAGTTGTGAGTTCAATGCCAGCCAACAACAGTGGTGAACCAAAACTTGGAGAATTGAGTTAAAGGGAAATAACTGAGACATCCAGATGAGGATAACAGTCTGAATAATCTAAAAGGACATTCATTTAGGGAATTAAGATATGAATTTTGGCTTGTGTTTTTTTTTTATGTTGAAGTATTAAAATTATAACTATTAGTGTCTACTAAAACATCATGGAGAGAGATATTTTTTAATCATTTCACCCCAAGCAAGACAATAACACCACTAAGACACAAAGGGTTACTGAGTGTTAGAGAATATGGGAATAACAAAAACACTATTAAGGAGAGAGAACAATAAAAGAACAAGAATTAAGAAGACAGAAGATAACAATTGATATGCATTTAAATTCAAACTCAAACTTGACAGGAAAGCAAGAAGCCAGAAGAGAGTTCCACAAGTGAGAAGTGTGAGAAAAGAAGCATAGAATTTACAGTTACATCTAGCCATTTTTAACTGTAAAATGATGCGACCTTGCTGCCAATCTAGTACTGCACTTAAATTCATAAAGTCTAGGTACCACAGAAGAAAAGTTCATCAGTACAATTACCATGTAAGTATTTATAGAAAA
>CAHIKZ030004203.1:700000-792500 GCA_903632075.3 Acanthosepion pharaonis
AGAAATCAAATTAATTCATTGAATCTAGAAGAATCCTCAAGAGAATTCAGAAAGCACTGGAAGACCGTTTTGTCATATTTGGCACTCATCAGAAGTGCAAATCCACAACTGAGAATCAAACCCAGACTGTTACGATATAATGCAAACATCATACCAACTGTACTAATGGGCCTCGGTGATATAGAGGTAACTAACTAGACTTGATATAGTAACTGACGGTTCAATTCTTAGTAGTGGATGAGCACTGCTGATGAGTCCCAAATAGGATGAAATGGCCATGTTGTGCTTTCTGTATTCTGTTGAGGATTCTTCTAGATTTAATGAATTCATTTTATATATATATATATATATATATATCAAATATAGATCATATATATATATATATATATATATAAATATATATTTTATATGTTAAATATGGATTGGAATCCAACAGAATGATAAGATAATGAACAAATAGAAAACATCTATAAATCTAACATGTTTTGCTTTTTTATCTTTTTTCTACTCCATGTTTCATTCTCTGATGAAACTTTAATAAAAGTGAAACATGTTTCATTTATAAACATTTCTTATTTGTTCCTTATCTTATAATTCTGTCAGATTCCAATCCATATTTGTTCCTAAGTCATATATATATATATATATATATATATATATATATATATAATATTTTTTTCCCTGAGACAAAAAAAAACTAAGCTCATGTGTACCAAGCTGTTATCATTCCAATGCAACCCTATTCTATCAGCAAAATCACTGATCAGTTATGAGCATTAACTGGAAACATTATGTCTCCAACTTTGCGGTTCTTAAGAAAGTTCCAACCAATAGTATTGAAGTCACCATTATGAATCACAAACTATGAGAAATAGGTCATATACTTCTCATGAACAGCAACAGAATCCAGTGCCAAATCCTTTACAGTAAAGTCATTACAGACTGTAAATCTTGCAGCTACCTTATGCATTACGACAAGGATCCACAAATCCAGCTAAGATTGGATTTAGCAATTTGTGTGGATGAAGTTCCATTCAGAGATGTTAGAATAAAGAGAGGAAGTGTATAACACAGAAATTAAATGCTTGGAAATGAGGAATAGTTTACTACTATATAATGGCTAACTTTTACTCATTTCTGAGTACACATGTTTGCCAGGGTGGCTTGCCTGACCCTATTACAGATGCTAGTTCAAGCCACAGAACCCAGCTCATTAATATGAAAAGAAACAAATAGGAAACATCTATAAACCTAACATGATTCTCTTTTTTTCTCCTCCATATTTCATTCTGTCATGAAGCTTTAATAAAAGTGAAAGATCTTAGATTTATAAATGTTTCCTATTTGTTTCTTTCATATTAATACAGTGAAACAGTCTTTCTGTGGATATATATATATATATATATATATATATATATATATATATATATATATATATATAAATAAATAAATAAAAATAAATATATATATATAAATAAATAAATAAATAATATAAAGCTTCCAAAAAAATTTCGCTTGAAGATGGAACAGAGATTACTTTAACTCAACTTAAATAATTATATTGAAGTTTTCGGCTCTTGTTTTGAAACATGAGACTTCTTATGTCGTGTTTTGGAATCATATTTTTAAATAAATAATTATATTTATGCTCTACTTTTGTATCGAGCACTATTTTTTTAAAATAATAACTAAAATACTAAGGGACTTTGGATTATTTACCTAACCAGTTCCTTCCTATTTTCTATATATTTTCCCATATATACATACATATATATATATATATATATATATATATATATATATATACAAATATAGATAACTATACTCGTTTTGAAAAAACCCGAATTTTTGATTTGCCAATAATCAAATCAATCTCGAGGAAAAAACAGTTTTAAAAAAGAAAGAGCTACAAACACGAAAGTCTGTTGAAAAAATCGCACAGATGCAGGTTTGAAGTCCAAAGAAAAAACCCGACACAAGTAAACAACTAACAAAAGAGCTCAATACAACCGTAGAGCAGACCTAGATAAACCTAGTGAGCCAGACAAACCTACCTAGGTTTCACCTAAACAGATCGTCAGGGAAAGGTAGGTTTGTCTGGCTCACTAGGTTTATCTATATATATATATATATATATATATATATATATATATATATATATATATACATATTTCATTGAATACAACAGATAAAGTGCTTTGATTTAGTTTTTTATATACAATTTCTCATGTGTTCCCCTTTTTTTTTTGCAAAACATGGTCAAGATATTGTGTCCATGAACAAAAAAAAAAGAAAAACTATTTCTTATTTAACAGTTAAAATATTTCATCCTTGAAAATGGCTAAATATATAGCCGAAAACACTCGGAAAAGAAGAACATTCAGATAGTTTTTATATAATTTATCATCTGAAAAGAAAAAAATTATTAGAACACATGAGAAATTGCATAAAAAAATAAATCAAAATACTTTGTCTGTCATATTCAATGAAATGTGCATGAAAGAAGGATTGCTGCCAAAATACACACAAACACACACAAACATATATATATATATATATATATATATATATATATATATATATAAATTACATAGAATAGAAATTCAAAATTATCTCATTTGAATAGTCTTTTTACCCTACAAGAGCTTCCTTGCAGGATTTTTCAACACTAAGGAGTGAAGAAATAATATATATATATATATTATAAAATATATTTTTAAGGTATACTATATTTATGGCTAAATGTATTCAATATCAGGGATAGAGGCTATGTAAATATAAAAGTAGAAACTGAGGTCAACACAAAGTGATGACAGTCTGTTTCATGCTTGAATGCAATCTTCAGCCCCCCACCACCACAAACACACACACACACACATATATATATATATATATATATATATATATATATATATATATATATGTATGAGAGAAATATGAGATATAAACCTATCAAACTAAGGGTGGGTTGATCTTCTTAGGATGTGCACTTATGAGACAACCAGATGACGGGAATTTATATAAATGCCACACCCAAGAGGGAATAGCCAGCGTCTCTCACATCCTTCCATGATGATCAATATTTGGAGAAAGTACCCAATAGACACACCCTCCTATCAGCATTAATTAATGAAGACCAGATAACGAATTATCTAGATTACCAACCCCCATGGAATTTCCAAACACACAGCTTTGTAGTATTATACATTATATATTTTAAATATCACTTACTGCATTCTTCTGACTTAAAACATGCGTCAAGGAATACTTAAGAAAAAAAATATTCAAGGATTCATCCATAATTATTTTAGCTATTACCATATAGACTATTATCCTCATCTTTGTTGTTGTTATCACAATGTTTCAGATGTTGTGCTCTCTGGCCTTCATCAGGTGTATATCAATCCGAGTAACCTATAGGGAATTCCAATCTGAACACTTTATTTAATCTACAGGGCTAGACTGATAACTCATCTATTTCTTATTTTTACTACTACTTGCCCTGTTTTCATTGAGTCCAAATATACACTACCCAGTCCAGGGATTGTACACATAATTGCTATGTCCCCAAATTCACAAGCCAATGCTTTAATCCACTGGCAAATAATAATGCCTCATCCTAGAAATTGAGGCAAAAATACTCTATAATTATATATCAATGTTTTAGATTTTAATTTTTGTCTGTACTGACAGATATCTGAAGAAAACCAGAAGATGCAATTTCTGACTGTAAATAATGTAAATAATTATTCTAATTTGCAATCAAGGCTTATGGACATATTGTTTTTCTTTCTTTTCATTGTTGTATCTCAAGCAAGGCAATAAAGACACTAAGACACAAGGGGTTAATGAATGTAAAAATTATGAGAAAAAGAAAAACATTACTAAGGAGAGAGAAAAATAAAAGAACAGTTACATCTAGCAATTTCAAATACAAAATAATAAGACCTCGCTGCCAGTCTGGTACTGCATTTAAATTCATAAAGTCAAGGTGCCAAAGAGGAAAGCTCATCAAAACAATCACCATGAAAATATTTATAGAAAAGGTACAGGAAAGCTATGTTAGAGTAGTGGAAATGTGAATGAAGCCAAGATGTCAGGATCAGGGCTTCTAATATAGTAGATTTGTTTTTGGGATTTTATCGAAACTCTTTAAAAACATAATACATGCACCAGACCAGATATAAGATTGAAACACCAGTGAAACAATATCAAGCCTGGTTAGTTACTAAGATTGGTGACTGCTTGGGAATACTAAGTGGTATAAGCTTGAATGTGCAGATGGTGTAATAAATAATGGCTCAGAATGAGAGAAAACAGAGAGTTGAGTGTGAATTCCACTCAAGTTCATTATATTTACTTATGTGAAAATTCCTTTGGGAATCCACCCTTCTCCACATCTATAGATTAACTAGTAGGACTTGCAAAAAAAACAAAAAAAAACAGAAAAAAATAGAATTATTCTCACAATATTTTTTGGCTTTAAATTATGTACAAAAGGTTGATAAGTCATAAAAAAGAAATCAAATCAACAATTTGTAATCATAGTTTAATTATTTACAATCAGATATATTTAATTTTTGTCAGAGGACTTGTGTGTTAGACAGGCATTTTTTGATGTTGGTCTTCTGCTGGTAACCCAACCATATAAGGAGATTTTTGGAGGAGTTATTTTGGAAGAAAGTGTGTCTTATATAGCAGGAACTACAATGTGTGTGTGTGTGTGTGTGTGTGTGTGTGTGTGTGTGTGTGTGTGTGTGTTTGTATGTTTGTGTATGCATGTATTTTATATGCACATGTGTTTAGTAATAAATTTCTTATGTACACATTAATGCCAGCTTAATAAACCCAAGCGACCCTTCATCTATGAACATGAGAAGGAGTTTAGTCCAAATATCCTTTGAGCCAATAAACCATTTCCCTGACCAAACTGAGTGGAACATTTATTTGGCTCACAATTCCTCTTTCTTTACCTGATGCCAATTGCTTCAAACATGGTTTTAATCAGATACCCTTGACTGAAAATGTTTCAATTGGTTGATTCATGTTTATATTGAAATAACTTGATTATTATGAGATTTTCAATAGTGTTGATGCTTTGAAGAATCTTTGGAAACGAATTACAAAGCAAAGGCTCCAATATTTTGATCATTGTAAACATGGTTAAGAATGAATTGTTGATGGAAAGTTATGCATAAATCAATTCTGATCCTGCAAGTTTCAGCAAAGACTTTTCACTGAAAGACTAAAACTTTAAGAGGTCTCTATGAGTGATAGGCATTTTTTTTTTAAAAATCTGTTTAGTGTTATTTAAAAGAGGAGTTAGCCAGTCAGTTACTAGCACAAAGAATGTAAGTGTTGAACCAAGTTCAATCTCTGGCAAGTATAGGGTGCATTCATTTTTACACTAATGTCTTTAGGAAATATATCTATGTCTTACTCCAGATATAAGAAATTATTAAGGTAGTTGGAACCCTTTAGTACTGGAAGTTAGTCCATCTTAGGCATCAGGCAAACACCCCAGCTCTGACAAAATGTACAATGGCTGCAATGTTTGAGTTTTCATGTGATGTTTGAGAAATGGAGATAAAAACCATTGTCACAGTTGTCATGTAATGCAGGAAATGATTTTGCTTGTTCAGTTGTGACAAAAAAGTTTATTTGAATAAAAAAATACTTTACATGATGTATATATTAAAAACTACAGGAAAAAATAACAAAAAAGTATATAATTATTGAAAAGCAGTAAATTAAATAAAAATATTTAGGAAAAAAAACAACAAAACAAATGCTTAATGTTTTCATTTCTCTCTTGTCAGACTTCTACCAACTGAAAAATGTGCACAAAGAATAAAATACCAAAGACTGGATGTCATATATATATATATATATATATATATATATATATATATATATATATATATATGTGTGTGTGTGTGAAAAGTGTGTGTATATAAATATATATATATATATATATATATATATATATATATATATATAATTATTTATATATTATATGTGTGGTACTTATTAGAAAGCGCTCAATATCAGAGATAGAGCTAACATATTTGGTTGAATATATGTGAGTTTGTGACCCTGGGTTTCACGCTTTAGTGATCGTCAGATAAAATACCTAATCATCAAAAGGCTTATTACATTCAGGCCTAGAAGCTTACAGGAGGTGGGCTGGAAGGACTTATATATATATATATATATATATATATATATAGTCTCTAAGACCTGAGTCTCAAGAACAAGTCTTAATTATAGAATATGCACAAAGAATAAAATCAGAAATATCAAAGTCTGGATGTTATATATATATATCGACTAAATATATAATCATGAAAGGCTGATTACATTAGGGCCTAGAAGCTTACCAGAAGTGGGATGAAGGCATTTAATATATATATAGTCTCTAAAACCTGAGTCTCAAGAACAAGTCTTAGTTATAGAATTTGCACAAAGAATAAAATCAGAAATACCAAAGTCTGGATGTTATATATATCGATTAAATATATAATAATCAAAGGCTGGTTACATTCAGGCCTAGAAGCTTACAGGATGTGGGCTGGAAGGACTTATATATATATATATATATATGTATATATATATATATATATATATATATATATATATATATATATATATAGTCTCTAAGACCTCAGTCTCGAGAGAAAAGTCTTGTTATAAAATTGTCCATATTGAGGGATATTTAACAAATACTCACATATCACTGACATACTTGAGTATCATTTTATACCTACTTGGTAAATATATTTAAAAAGCACCAATGCCTTTCAATACAGAAATCAAAGAGTCTCCAGAATGTGTACAAGGTATTACCTAAGATGGAACTATGTGCAAAAACTGAATGTTTAGTTTGGTTTAATTTGTGCCATGTCATTTCCCAGTCATTTAACTTTTTAGTACCTGGACATGGTGACAAAGTCTTAGTATTTTCTGGGTATATTATCACTTGAAAGAAAATAATCACAATTAATGCTCAACTAGTATAAAAAAAAATGTCTTAACATATATTCCCTGAGTGAAACAATCAGCACCAAAAGGTTAATGCCACATTCTGTCATTTTGATAAACAATTTGTTGATAGACATAGGTTCGGTTTGCCTAAGAGTCAAAGAGGCAGACACAAGTCTAGTTTATACAAGATTAAAATAATAGCCGTGTGTGATTTGTATGCAAGTCAAAAAAAGATAGACATGAGTTCAGTTTGTATGAGAGTCAAATAGGCAGACACGAGTCCAGTTTACACAAGAATCTAAAAAATACACATATGCCCAGATTCATGTTAGTCAATGAAAGGTAGACGTAGGTTTGGTTTGCACAAGCATACAAAAAGTAGACATATGTCCAACTTGCACAAATGAAAATGTAGAAATAGGTATGGTAAACAAGTGGTCTCTTTTGGAGGGGAGTTTTACATGAGAATGCAGTTAGTTTATGCTTGAAAGTGTATCAAATTGAATGTAGTATGAATGAGCTTGTACCCTTTGTGAGCAGGATATTAATTTAAAGAGATGGTAAAAAAAATAGGTGTGATAGTAAGTCCTTTTTTCTGATTAAATTCCTAAATTTTGTGTGTAGCATTTTGTATCAGATGGAAAATCTTTAAAGTTAAAAATCTTATTGATAACAAAAGATTTTAGTTCTGTAGCAGATCAGACTATAGGTATTTTGTTTTTTTTTCTATTAATAATGGCATTAATGAGTAAGCAAAGTTCAGTTCCCCTATTTAAGAAGTACACATCTCTTGTTCAGATTTTTCAAAGTCGACATTGACAAACTTTTATTTTTCTATGCAAAACATAAACAAAGTAACTCTAAAGAATTAATGAATTTTATTTACAATTCAACATTTTTTCTTATTACTTTACATATTGGATATGAATGTTTGAGTAGATATCCCTGATTTTTAAACAGTGTAAATCTATGCCTACCAGCCTGTGAATTTGAGAGTCTTAATAAAGAAAACATGCCTTCCCTAATATTTCTTTAAAACTATTATAGTTGGCATATTTTAATTTTTTTATGAGGAATTGATTTCTTTTATGGCTTATCAACCCCTTGTTAGTTATTTAAATCCAAAACATATTTTGGATTGTAAGAATAATTCTTTTTTCTTTTGCAAGTGAATACTGTTTTAACAATTTCTTTAGAAATGGTTATACAGATACAAGTCCTACTATTTAATCCATAACTAGGGAGAGGAGATGGATTCATATCAAGGGTATTTATGCATATAAGTGAATATAAAAAACCCAACTGAAATTTAAATTAAGCTTTCCAATTAGTCTTTCCAAGCCACTATTCATTCACACCATCTGCATATCCCTTCATGAGGGAAGGAAATGTCTTATCGGATGACAGAAATCGTACTTAAAATAAGAGCAAAAAATATGGCCATGAATCTTTGTAAGTTCTGAACAAAGTTACTTTTTTATGCTTATTATAGAAACAACAGATTTTCTTTTCAGGAGTCAAGTTAAAACAAGAGCATTTGAATATCGTACAGAATTTAGCCAGTGTCATTTTTGTGAGACTGCTTTTGAGATGACGGAAACTAGTTGTTAAAGAAAATAAACTTTCTCTCATGATCAAATTCTTTAACTTTGGACTAGCATATATATATATATATATATATCAAAACATGACTGCAATTGTGTATCGATTTTGACAAGTTTTCTACGTAGTACCCTAAAATAAATAATATTTTTCTACTTTGTATTGAGCCCTCTTTTAAATTAAATTTTATAAACATTACAATTGTACTCTATTTGTTCTCATCTTACCTGGATATATATATATATATATATATATATATATATATATAATTCACTGCTACTAATAAACAGGGATTTAACTAGCATGTATATATATATATATATATATATATATATATATATATATATATATATATAGTACAGGTAATAGATCCATTGGCATATTATCCAGGTGGATCCTTGTAATATTACAACTGATCCAGAGAGAGAGCTCAATTTATTTATTATAACAGAGCATATATAGTTATTCTAGGGCTGAAGAAAACTGGCACAACGTTGTACCGGTTTGAAATAGACTATACCCACATGAGGTAATTTGGGATTTTTATATATATATATATATATATATATATATATATATATATATATAGTTCACTGCTTCTAACAAGCAGGGATTTAACTATCATACATATATATATATATTAATTATTATTAAGAAAATGGCAGCTTTATGGGTACATGATTATAATTTATTTTCCTTAGGACTGTGATTTTGATCCTAATTTATCAGATTGACTATTTACATACAAATAAATGAGTGATAAATTTTTCCAGGCATAAAAAAATTGTAGTTCACTGCTATTAACAAGAAGGGATTTTTTCTCCTGATGATGGTCATATGCTGGCTGAAACTAGTCAAGGAACCTAATTGAAATAATAAAAAAAAAATATTAATATACAACCCAGTGTGTCTGAAAATTTAAAATTTTTAATATTTTTTATTGTTCAAAACACACACACATACACACACATATATATGTGTGTGTGTGTGTGTGTTTTTGTGCATGTGTTTGTGAAAAGTAAGATAAAAGAAGATTTTCACTGGAGCATGAAATTAACTGGCAGAACCCTGGGGTGTGCTCTCCCCTATTTATAATCAAACAGTTCTGATGAAATGAGACAGATGTGGTGCTGATAAGGAACGTTAATAGGGAAAATAGTCGCGACTGCAACTTTTGCAGTGAAACCAGCTTTGCAATGACACTAGAGAAACTGATTCCATTCTAAAAAGGAAAGATGTAAGAGTTTTTAAGAATCAGAAATTGTTATTTATTTATATATTTTTACTTTAATCATTTCACCCCAAGCAAGGCAATAAAATCACTAAAATGCAAAGGGTTACTGGGATTGAAAAAAAAACGAGAAGACTTTAGTAAAAAAGAATGAGAAGACATTAGTGAGGAGAAAGGACAATTAAATGAACAGGATTTAGAAAAATAGAAGATGGTGGTAGCTGATCTTGCATTTAAATTTTTGATGTTTGTAGATGACAGGGAAGCAAGAAATTGGAAGTGATTCCGCAGGTGAGACGTGCAACAAAGGAAACTATTAGAACAGAACTTAGCTGTGGGTAGTGGCTTAATACACCTGACTTTCTATAAGATCATATTTTTTATCTTATATTGCAAGAGGAACATATTTCTGCTTTTTGAGTCCTAAATCAGTTTTACAAGATACAGTGCACAGGAGAGGAAGGCAGGAGAGCAGATCAGCTGAAATGTGATAAAAAATAAAGATAAGAAATAATTCAAAAGATAACATTAAATTGTATAAATTTATTAATAAGTTATCAAAATGTAGCTGGAAACCTGGGCTTCTGCAGAACAGACACTGCAAACACCCTTGAAATGAATTCTGGTTTAGTATGCACCAACGTGAACTACGCTGAACGCACAAATTCGTTCTCTTGGCTCAACAAGAACTCACCTTTCTTATACGTTCTTGCCAAGCCAGAGAATTTGCATACTGGACACACTGCCAGCCTCAATCTGACTCACTGATGCATGCGACTCATCATTCCAGCGCCAATGCTCAGACAGTCTGACTTGCTAGCAATTCGCTCACACATATAGGCTATGCTACTCCAGCCTTCTTGGACCTCTGAGGTAATTCTCCACACAGATGAAGAAGAGACTTGAGGCAACAGAAATGTGGTTCTACAGAAAGAGGCTTACTTTTGTGGGAATATCAGGTGCTGTAAGCTTGGATGTGTCGCGGTGTAGTGGATAGTGGCTTAGAATTAGAAATCAGAGAGGTGAGTTCCAATTCTAGTCAGGTTTGTTATATTCACTTACGCACCAATACCCTTGGCAATGGTATGAATTCACCTCTTCTCCCCCCCAGCTATGGGTTAAATAGTAGGGCTTGTATCAGTAAATTATTATTATCTTCCCAAAATTTTAACAATCCAAAAATATTTTCTGACATTAAATAACCTGCAAAAGGTTGATAAGTCATAAAAAATTAATTAAGCTTAACTTTGTAGATGCTAAGAATACCATGGATTGAACATGTGAGCAATAATGGGATTTTAGAGAATATGGGAACAAAATAGACACTTATAGATAGCATCAGAAAGAGATGATAAAAATTTCTAGGGCATATAATAAGGAAAGTGGGCTTGGAAAATTTGACACTCAGAGGACATATTGAAGGTAAGAGGAAAACAGCATATAACTAATTAGCTGGTGAAAATGGATGGCAGAACAGGGTTTAGGAGAGATAGCAAAAAGACAAAATTTACTAAGAGCTACAAAGAAGAGGAAATTGTGGAGAGTCATGATTGCCCATGTTCTGAAGGGACACAGCATATAGAAAAAGAAGCTTTCAACTAGATTAGAGACTTTAATGGATAAAAGACCTGTGGCTGGAGGAGATGAGGAAAAAGAAAATGATGAAAAGAAAACCTTATAGAATACATAGGATATATTATTGATAAAGATTTCAATAATATTGAATGGGTAATTATTATTTTCTTAAAGATATTGGTTACGAATTTATAACACTATTGATAATTACTGATACATTCATTTATAAACAAAAAAGTTTCCAAGATATTTTTTGACAAAATCGTTTCCATAGATATAGTGGGATGGTCAAGGACACATTCCAAATGTTGGGCAGAATATTGTGAGACAGGAGGATTTCTTTGGTAACAAAGAAAAGAATACTGAGTTGTTATGGGACATCTGTCCTTCTTTATGGCAGCAAATATTGGACAATTTCCTCAAAGATGAAGAAGAAACTCGAAGTGACAGAGATGTGGTTCTACAGAAAGATGCTAAGGATATCATGGAGTGAGAATGTGAGCAAAATCTAAATCTGTACTGTAGGCGGGTGAAGTGTTTTAACTTGTTGATGGTTTCTTATCTTTTTTTGAACTTTGGTTTTTTTCTTGTGGTTGTTTGGTACATACATAAATAAATACCTGGCTACTTGTATTCGAAGATACCTGGGAAGCTAGCCAACCCCTATTGCAGATGTTCACTCAGGTACATTTGTGAATAGTTCAACATCCACAGAGCCCAGCTGTGGTTTATACTGCAACTATGCTGAGCAGACCTTAGTTACAGTTTCTGGGAGAGAGTGTGTTATCTAGCGTGATCAACAATTTGAACAAGGCCAGCATACTCAAACCCTCAGTCACGATGACTTGTGACTTTGTGCTAGCACAGCTATCAACGGATTCCAAGAGTTCCCAATTTCACTCACAAGGCTTAAGCCAACCCATAGCATGGTTTTCAGACACTTTCCAAAGATGCCGCATGCTTTGAAGCCTGCTCCAGACCAATAACATCAGAGAGTCTCCTTCGTAACGAATCGACCATGGTGAGATTCGAACATGGGACTCATGGTCAGAAAGCTAACATTCTAACCACTCGGCTATGGTACATATATACATACATACATATATTACAAACTGGGGGTGTTGCTTGGAGGAAGAGATAGTGAAACTAATATTTGACTAACATTTAATAGCTGAGTTATCTTTTTACATGATGAAGAAATGTTCTTCTCCCTACTTATAACTTGTTGTGGTATAGTAGGAAGCACATGATGAATTTTAGTAAATATCCTTCAATGCCATAGAACAAGGAATGTTATTCTGAATAGAAACAAGATTTTGAAATGTGTATGTTACGCACCATTAAATTTTAGACTTAAAACTCTCAAAATAAAATGTCTGTTACATATGAATAATTACAGTGTTTTAAGTTTCTCAGGTTAACATTTTCTGCTGACATGAAGTGGAATGATTATATTGAATCGATTGCTAGATCTGATGCTAGAAACATTGATTGATTGTGTCATGTGAGACAAATTTTCTTGCAAGGATCTATCTTCCATATTTAATCATCTACCATTTGTCCATCTATTGAACATTGCTGCCACATCTGGTTTGATGCTTCTGCTATGTATTTAGAGATTCTTAATAAAATCCTAAGTAGAATCTGCAATGTTATTGGTTCTGATCTAATATCTTGGCTTTAGTCACATTCCCACCATCCTAACATAGTTTCCTTGTGCCTTTGCTATGAATATTTTCATGGTAATAGTTCTAATGAGCTTTCCTCTTTGGTACCCTGACTTTAGGAATTTAAGTGCAGTTCTAGATTGGCAGCAAGGTCTCATCATTTTATAGTTGAAATTGCTAGATATAAACATAAGTTATATACTAACAGTTTCTTCTCTTACACTGCCTCTTATGGAACTCTCTGTAAGCTTCTTGTTTTCCAGTCAAGTTTGATCTTCAGAAATTTAAATGTAATATCACTTGTTAATTCCGTCTTTTTAATTCCCTTTTCTTTTATTGTTCACTCCTTTTAATAATGTTTTCTTTTTTCTTATATTCTTTCACACACATTGACCCCTTGTGTCTTAGGGACTTTATTGCATTACTTGGGGTGAAATGATTTAAAAAAAAAATTATGTTCTATGTGCCATATCTATTTAAAATGTGGTTGATTATATTTCTCTATAGCTTGGTTACTTTTAATGTTATGTGTTCAAATTCAAATTAGTCAATTAACCCTTCTTCTCTTTTGAGCATCCTTGAACAGCAACAGAGAGCTTGCTTGAACCAAGTTTCCAGGCAAGGAATCCCATCTTGGTATTAAATGAACAGCAAAGAAATTGGATCCCAGTATGGATCTTCAGTATGGTCAACATTCTGTTGCATGTTAATAAAAGTGCCATTGGGAATAAGTTATTGGCAAATGGAAATGGAATCTGAAAATGATTCTAATTATACATATATATATATATATATATATACACACACACACACACATATGTGTGCGTGTGTCTGTATGTGTGTATTATAATATTTGGATCTGTACATAGATTTACATGGAACTGTTGTATTTTCAGAATTACCAGATAATATCAGCAAACCAGCAGGCATTAGATGAAGATACAGAGAGATACTTATTACTGAAAGACTTGGTAGAATTTACCTTGGTGATGAGAATACATGATCTAATGTGACAAAGAATTTTATATTTACAAGAGACTTTATGATAAAATTTTTGTTTTTAATTAATTATCAATGAATGAAGCTCAGGAAGAATTTTTATCTCAATTCTACAAACTATAAAAAAAATGTTTTTGATGATATATCATCATGAAGACATTAAGAATGCACAGTCAAAATACAAAATATTCAAAATTAGTTGGATTCTTCCTGAAGAGTCTGTGAGATACCCAAATATTCTAATTTTCACATTGTCTATATTTTCAGGTGTTCTGTTTGTTGAAGACCTTCCAGAACAGAAATTGTTTTCAACAGATTACTGGTCAAGTTTGAAGCATCAGTATAAAAATTCTTCCTGTGGTTCATTCATTGATTCATCCCTTGAAAACTTATTAATTATTTGACTAGTTTCCACAGAGGAATATCCAAGTTTCAAACAAACACACACTCAATGGCTGATTGCTGTCTGAGTAACCTATAAAAAGCTTTTTAATTATGAACCTCGATTGAAAGTATAAGTGTTTAATTAAGAGATTCAGGCTATTCGTTAGAACATTTTAGGGGATCTACTGAATTCCCAACCCTCTGGATATGAATCTGATTGGTTTACTAAATATTTCCTTTCTGCTTATTCAATGGCTAATTGCTGACTGAGTAAGGGGTGTACTTATCTATGTCCCTTTTGAATGGTTGCCAAGTTCCGTTAAGGCAGCAAGAAGATATTTGAAATGGATGGATACTTTCAGGTCAGACCATGTATTATCTCTGCTGTTCTAAGACCAGAGGCTAAATTTATATATACAAAGTGCTAGAAAGATTTTTTTGTTGTTTTTTTTTACAGTGATGTTCACCCTGTACAGGGCCTGAGGGCCACTTGAGGTAGAGGGTTGCAGAGTAAGAGGCAAAATTTATGGGATTATGTGGGAAAGATAGCACTTAACCTGAGAATTGAACAGGTTAAGATTGTAGTGATTGGGGAAGCATCCTCTTGGGAGTCAGTTCCACAAAGCAGCAATTTGTGGGAAGAATCTGCTTCAGTCAAACTTACATCTAAACAATGAAATAGAAAGGGAATACGGATGGTTTGCTACAATGTAAATGGCAGGGTGGGTCTTAACGATGAAGGTTAGAACTGGTTGTACTAAGGAATGTAGTTCGTCTGATCACTTTCCATGGAAATAGTGATACAACAGCGAGAAGCTTGCAGTGTTTTGTCTGTGGAAAAGGGGTTGTAGAGTCGTTAGGGGATGCTAACTTACTCCCCCTATAAAGGACAATAACTCAAAATACAATTGAGTTACTGCTGCCAGTTAGGGCAGGTACTTCTGAATTCATTATGGTGACAAGTTGATACGCACATGAAATTCATGGTTTAAATCCAAACTAATCTTTGATGATCTCAGGTAGTAAATGAATAAAAGTTGTTTTATTATGTGTTAAAATACACTTGTGCTTTATTATCATTCATTTTTGTTCATCCCAACAACCTGCAATATAACAAGGGAGAAGAAAAATTCATCACTCACAAGGATGCAGACATATTTTTGGACCCTATCAAGACTGGAAAGTGATGACTGGTTACTCCTGCTCATATATGTCAGCAGTACTCCATTTTTGGCTTGCTCTGACTCTTGTAAAGACAGAAGATAGCAGAGACACTTTTGGGCTCAATTGAGACTGGAAAGTGAAGACTGGTTAGCTCCTGTCCACATATGGCAGCAGTACTCCATTTTTGGCTTGCTCTGGCTCTTGTAAAGGCAGAGGATAGCAGAGACACTTTTGGGCTCAATCGAGACTGGAAAGTGAAGACTGGTTAGCTCCTGTCCATATATGGCAGCAGTACTCCATTTTTGGCTTGCTCTGGCTCTTGTAAAGGCAGAGGATAGCAGAGACACTTTTGGGCTCAATCGTGACTGGAAAGTGAAGACTGGTTAGCTCCTGTCCATATATGGCAGCAGTACTCCATTTTTGGCTTGCTCTGACTCTTGTAAAGACAGAGGGTAGCAGAGACACTTTTGGGCTCAATCGTGACTGGAAAGTGAAGACTGGTTAGCTCCTGTCCATATATGGCAGCAGTACTCCATTTTTGGCTTGCTCTGACTCTTGTAAAGGCAGAGGATAGCAGAGACACTTTTGGGCTCAATCGAGATTGGAAAGTGAAGACTGGTTAGCTCCTGTCCATATATGGCAGGCAGCAGAGGATAGCAGAGACACTTTGGGCTCAATCGAGACTAGAAAGTGAAGACTGGTTTTGCAGCATTACTCCATTTTGGCTTGCTCTGACTCTTGTAAAGGCAGAGCATAGCAGAGACACTTTTGGGCTCAATCGAGACTGGAAAGTGAAGACTGGTTAGGTTCTACACATATATGGCAGCAGTACACCATTTTTGGCCTGATCTGGCTCTTGTGAAGGCAGAGGATAGCAAAAGTCAGGTACTTACTGGAGCACTACAGTTTCTTTCCCAATGGATTGTAGGGAAGGTGGGAGTGCCACTAGCACAGAAGGGGTTACAGAGAGTGGGAGCAAGAGCAAAGAGGCATGATAGAGGAAAGAATGAAGAGAATGACAGGAATAAATCAAGGCATCTGGAGATGTCGATTGACATTGCATTTGAATAGTTGGTGATTATAGCTATTAGGGAAGCAAGTAAGAGGAAGGGAGTTCCACAGACAGGAAGTGTGAGACATGAAGCTATTGGAGTAGAAGAGACATTGAAAGGGTGGGACTGAGATGCCAACCTAGTAGCGTGTTTAAATTCATAGTGTTTGGGAACCAGCGAAAATAGCTTGTCGGAGCAGTTACTGTAAAAGTATTTGTAGAAAAGACAGAGGTAAGCGATGGCACATCTGTGAGATAGTCACTGTAGATGAGATGCCAGATCAGGGCCAATCACATCGCATATCCATTTCTGGATTTTGTTGAATGTGAAATAAAAAGTCTGGCAATGAGAAATTATACATAATTGTGTACAAATTCTCCAAAATTTTGGACAACATTTTACAGAGATCAATATTTTCTTAGGTTACTTTAATCTGTCTGAAACTCATTTATTTAAGGTAGACACACACAGAACTCTATTGTCTGGCCAATGATTCCAAGAAGATGAATATGTAGAAAGATTTGTTGAAGAATACATTGAATGAAAATCAGGATTATTCTTTTGTAATAACATACAAAATTCTCTTCTGATAAATGGGAGAAAAATTTTGTCATTGGCTTTGGAAAGAAGTAGATCTTTTAGGAAAGGAGGTGTTTCAAAGCATCCAAGGCACAGATTTATATTTTGGTAATATTTGATAGTGACATTCTCAAGAATGTTCTGCTTAAATAAGTTATTTTTTCTATTTAATGAGTCTGGTAATATTTCCTTTCCTAGAAGAATTACTCCTTTCCCAAGGCAACATACATGACTATAAAAATTAAAAAAATTAAAAGAAAATGGTTAAATTCAAAATCTATTATTTAAAATATATAATACATAAATTAATCTTATACTAAAATAATATAAATAATAATTACATTATTAAGAAAAAAATCAACAACATTAATAACAATATTTACTCACTTTTATTTATTAGACATTAAATTATATCACTTAACATCTTCCATAATTTACCTTGATTTTCAGTTTGCTTGTAGTATATTTATGATTGTTCATAAATTTAAAAATTCTGTTAAACTAACAATATTTTTACTTTTATTATAAATACTTGTTGCAAAATAAAATCCCATCAGAGGACGAAATGCATTGGCTAAGAGAAGTTTACCTTATCTCTTTTTATTATATATATATATATATATATATATATATATATATATATATATATATATATATATAACATAAAACAAAATTACCTCATTTGAATAGCTATTTCGACTCACAAGATTTACTTGTAGGCCTTGTCAACACAGTTTTTTTTTCTTCTTCACACCTCTTCATTGACGAGGCCTACAATTAAATCTTGTGGGTCAAAATAGCTATTCGAATGAGGGAATCTTGTATTTCAATTCTATATGATATATGCACTGTTATAATAAATACATTGAGCTCTATTTGTGGATCAGTTTTAATATTTTATATTATTAGGATTCTCTTGGATTATATACCAATGGATTATTACCTGTATATATATATATATATATATATATATATATAATAAACAATAAAATAAAAAATTACCTCATACATACCTATTTCAGCAGATGAAAATATTGGTTGATTTTCTTATCAACCCTGGTGTGGACTGAATTTGTGTCTATACAGTGAAGGTGGGGTGAAAAATAGAATTTAATTGTGAAAGCTAAAAAACCAACTTAATAATTCTGTATTAGTTTTTTGATTGATTGATTTTTTAGCTTTCACAGTTAAATTCTATTTCCTGCCCCTCCTTCACTGTATAAACATCAATCCAGTCCACACCAACGTTGATAAGACAGATGACCAATATCTTCATCTGAGGAAATAAGCTATTCTGCATAAGACGTAATTTTGGATTTTATTGTTTATCAATTATATTGTTCTGTATTAATAAATACATTGAGCTCTTTTTGTGGATCAGTTTTAATATTTTATATTATTAGGATCTACTTGGATTATATTACCTTTACTATATATATATATATTTGTACAGGCTTCTTAATTATATATATATGTATACAAGTGTTAGGTACTTTGTATAAATTACAACATAAGATAAAGATATTAATGCTGCTTTGGGTGACTTCACCTTGACAGCAATTTTCACAAGCCAGTGTCAGTGTCAAAAACTCATGTCAACCAAACCGTAATTGAAATTACAAATTTGTCAAGCTTGTCCACATTTAGAACTGAGGTAATTAAGCATGTCACATGAACAAACAACAGGAAATACAAGATAAAATTTTTTTTTCTTTTACAAATGACAGACTTTGTATGTTGCAGACAGAAAACATGACCATCTAATGATGTGTATTAGGTAAGTGTTGCTGAAATCACTGGAAAAGAATACAAAAAGACCGAAAGACTGTCAAACATTAAATGTTATTATAGGGCACAACTATATGCAAAGCTTTTGAGCAGGAGTAAATTGTGCTTGGGAGAATCTCTTTTCTAAAAATTCCTGAACAGATCTTAAACAAAGAGACAGATATGCAATGTGGTTGGCCCTGATCTGGCATCTTGTTTACAGTCACACTCTCACAGACATGCTGTCACCACCCTTTGTCTTTTCTACAAATACTTTCATGGTAACTGCTCCGATAAGCTATTTTTGCTAGTTCTCAAACTGCATGAATTTAAACATGCTACTAGGTTGGCATCTCAGTCACACCCTTTCAATGTCAAAATGGTTAATGTAGCCGTCTCTTCTACTCCAATAGCTTCATGTCTCACACCTCCTGTCTGTGGAATTCCCTTCCTATTACTTGCTTCCCTGATAACTATAATCTTCAACTACTCAAATGTAATGTCAATCGACATTTCCAGATGTCTTGATCTATTCCCCATCCTTTTCTTCATCCTTTCCTCTTTCACGCCTCTTTACTCCTGCTTACACTCTCTGTAATCCCTTGCATGCTAGTGGCACTCCCACCTTGCTTGGGGTGAAAAGCTTAAAAAAAAACCTCAAAGAATAAACTCAGCTTATTAAAGTATATGAAGAGGCAATGGAAAAACTTTGGGAAGAAAAAAGCATATTACCAAATTATATATTATTTCTTGAAAGAAAAAGATTCAAATTTGATATTGATCAAGTTCAGGTTGAGTTAATTTGAGGTGTTGAATGCCAGTGGAAACATTCTGCTTGACTCAAAATGAAGATTTAAAATCTCTTTTCCTTAAGGTCATACATGGGCACAACACCTCAGCAAAAATAATAATGATCTCAATCACTAAACAGGCCTATGTATAATAACTAAATTGATTTTTCTTGTTAAACATACATTCAATAAATGTCTAGGAGAATATGAGTGAATTCAAAGAACAACTTACATTGTATTCAAATGCAGTGTGGAGTTACTCACATCATACCAGCAGGGATAGCCGTGTGTTCACAGGAATAAAAACATACAAAGAAATAGCACTAAAAGCATGTTAAATTCTAAATTAAAATCATATAGTTTTATTTATTTCTGTATAATGGTATGTGTGTATTTTATATATGTTTTAAGGTTGCATGTAATAGAGAAAGAAAGTCACTCTATCTTATGACAAGCAAGGTACCAAGGAGAGGAGGAGGATGTCTTGAGCTTCCTAGGTTCCATAGTGAAAAGATTTTGGCAATTTTTGGTGTAAAGTATCCAGTTCCGGACAGGAAAAGTTTCTGTTGCATGCTGGGAGAACTTATTATTTTGGCTTTATTTAGTTTATTTTAAACAAAGTTTTAATGTTATTTGTTTTATTTTATTTGTGATATATATTATTTTTATTTATTTATTTATTAATAATGATGTCCTTAAAAGAGTTTCTTTGTTCTCTGACTGTTTTTAGGCAAACTTTTGTTTGATTTTGATAATTTTGATAATGGCTCTCCACATCTTCCTGTCTTTTGTTGCTTTAATTTAATTTTGATCCTTTAATGTCCATCTTTATCCACATTCTACCATAAACAGATAAAGTAGGTTGCTTGCTATATCCTTCTACTTTTCTTGCCTTCAGTATGCCTTGTGAGTATTAAATTCTCATAGCCTTCTTTCTTCATTATATGGATCATAAATTTTAACTATCTCTTTCTGATTGTAAGTATGGTTCCTTGTTGTTGCCATTTTCTTTAAGATTTCCTCATTACTCAAACAGTTGAGTGTGGAGCCACTCACATCATACTAGCAGGGATAGCTGCGTGTTCAAAGGAATAAAAACATACAAAGAAATAATACTAAAAGCATGTTAAATTGTGAATTGAAATCAGATAATTTTATTTATTTCTGTGTAATGGTGTGTGTGTGATTTTAGTTATATGTGATTTAAAGTTGCATGTAATAGAGAAAGATAGTCACTTTGACTTATAACACGCAAGATGCTGAGGAGAGGAAATGAATGTCTTCACTCTTTAGGGGTCCATAGCTAGGCTTCTTTTTTTTTTTTGATTGGTATCGCCAGAAGCAGGCAGTATAGCCATTAGCATGCAAGGATTTACAGGGTGTGGAGGAATTAAGAACAGAAACATTTATGATGAGGAGAAAGAGAAATGAGCAATCAGGAGGACAGTTGATAGCGATTGACACTGCATTTAAATTTTTGCAGATTAAAGTTGGTTGGAAAGCAAGGAGTCAGGAGGGAGTTCCACAAGCGAGAAGTATGAGATAAGAAACTGTTAGCATAGAGCTTACATCTACATTTAGGTCAACTGTAAATTGATGAGATCTTACCACCAGTCTAGTATTGCGCTTAAACTCATACAGTCTAGGTACCATCGTGAAGAGCTAATCTGAACAATTACCATAACAGTATTTATAGAAAAGACACAGAGAAGCAACTTTACAGTGTTTTTTTGCACAAAGAATCCATTTTCCAGGCAAGGAAAGTTTTCCATTGCATGCTGGGATAACGTTATTATTTTGGTTTTATTTTTTTTATTTTAAACAAAGTTTTAATGTTATTTTTTCATTTTATTTATCTATGATTATTATTAATATTATTATTTTATATTTTTATTTATTAATTTATTATTATATATATATATATTATTTTATAATATTATTATTTTTATATTTTATATATATTTATTATTTTATTTATTAACATCCTTACGTTATTATCAAATGCAGAATATATATATATATATATATATATATATATATAGGAGCAGTTTACTAATGAAGGAAAGAAAGAGAATGAGAAGACTTTAGAAGGAACCATAAACCAAATCCTAAACAGGAAACAAGGGATAAACCTCTACTGCCATTCAAAAGACCTGAGAGGGGCATGAACCAGGCGATAAGTGAACTTATCTACTTCTATCAAGGAAAAAATAGTAAATAAAGTTTCAGAGTTTAGGTAAAGATGTCTGAAGTACAGAGCTGAAGGAGACTTTATAAATATAATAACGTAAAAACAAACATAGGAAAAATATTCTTCAAACTCTTACACAAACACTTCCCAGAATCAAGTACTCTCCACAAATATTCAACAAAAACACAGTTGCACTGAGAAGATGGCACAAATAATAAAAAAGCCCAACAGGAAAACTATCAACAAACACCTGAACAAATTAAACCCATGTGTAACTGCAGAATAAAGAATGAATGTTCCTTAAATGGTAATTTCTTATAAAACAACGTAATGTACCAAGCCATGGTAAAGTCACCAGATAATGAAGAAAAAATATACATAAGAGTAATTGATGGATCCTGGAAACAAAGAAAATATGCACACAAAACATCTTTCACAAACAGTAAATATATGAATAGCACAATGCTTTTTAAGTATATCTGGGAAATTAAAAACGAAATGCAAACCACACCAAAAATATCATGGAAAATAAGGACAAAAACATCAGCCTACAACAATCAATCAAAAACCTTCAAACTTTGCTCGGAGGAAAAAAATAACTATTATTACCTTCCCAGTCCAAAACAAACTACTAAATAAATGATCTGAACTGATCTCAAAATGCAGACATAAAAAAAAATTCTTACTAAAGAAGAGTAATATGCATACTTATACTTGATATGTAAAAATAATTTTACTTACTGTAAGTAATTCTAATACATTTACTTCTTTTATAAAAAAAATATAGTCTATTAAAACTAACAGTGAAAATATTTTAAAGTTGTATTTAAAATTGTAGTTAAATAAAAAGAAATTCTAACCTAAACATCTTTTAAAATTGTAATTAAATAAAACGTATTCTAACCTATAGATCTCCCTCTAAGTACTACAAGCACTTAAAGGAATCCAATAAACACCTACAATAAAATGAATTTAATATGAAAAGCTAGAAGATGTAAGCCATTGAATGACTCAGTTACGTGAGAAACAAGATATTATTAGGTTTATATAAAAAATAAAAGTTTACTAAATCAGTGAAATCAATTAGCTATTTTTGCCGTCATTGTCATAAAGTTTACTTAAATAATATTTAAAAAACAAAAAATTGTTACCTAATAATATACATACTTATAGTTGATGTGAAAATAACTCTACATACTGTAAAGGATTCTAATACATTTACTTGTTCTTAAAAGAAATATAGTATAATAAAAATTAAAAGTGAAAATATTTTTCAAATTGTAGTTAAATAAAATGTATTCTAACCTGAACACCCCCCCAAAATCTTTAAATATACAAATAGAAAAAATGCCATGAGAATTTTTTTCCGTTAACAATAAAATTTTAAAAAACCCAGACAACATGCATTTAATGGATGTCAGATTTTTTTGAAGAATACATCTCTACCCCCTACCAAAAGGTAACTAATAACGGATACATCAAAATACAGACATAATGAACACGCAAACACCCCTGTCTAGTGGAAGTGAATTTATCTGTAACCATGGAAATGTGAATTAGGATTTTAGCTTTGTCTTTAAAACCCAGTAATTTTAAAAGTTACTCCAAAATTCGCTTGAGGATGAAATGGAACTAATGTCTTTAATTTGAAACATGGTTAGAACTGTGTAGCGGAAAAAACATTTTTTAAATCAATTAATTTATAATATTAATGCTCTGTAAATTTACATTGAGCACTATTTTGTAAAAATAAAAATATCTATAAGAACACCGGATTATATATCTTATTGTTCTTTGTTTTATTTATATATACATACATATATATATATATATATATATATATATATATATATATATATATATATATATATATATATACCAGACATGTTTTGTTAAATAATATGGACAAATTCTGTGTATCAATTTTTTTATTAAATCTTTAAAATTTCCAAATAGATTGTTTTGTGTTATCGATAAATTTGCCAAAATTAATATAAACTTTTATCATATTATTTTTCCCCTGAATAGTTTTGAATGTTACTACATTGAAATGTGTTTAATATAAAACACAGACACACACAAAAATTATTTTGATGTGATCTTGAGTGACTTGAAATTGATTCCATCAAACATGAGGAGAATGGAATAGAAATAATTTTCATAACTAAACACAGAACAATTCTTGAAAACGAATGTAGTAATATTCGAAAGTATTTGGGGAAAAAATAATATAAAAAAATTCATATAAATTTTGGCAATTTTTGTATTTGGTGTGTGTATGTGTATGTGTGTGCATGTATAAAAATTGAAATATAAATTCAAAATTTCAATGTATATCATCTAATGAAGGCCAGAGTGTACAACGGCTGAAACATTGTGAATATGGCAATAAAGATGAAGACAACAGTCCAAAGTGTAAATAGTTACAATACCTCATCTCAGAAATATAGACAGATGTTGGAGTTGAATATGACAATAAAGATGAGGACAACCATCCAAACAATGTAAATAGTGTAAATATATTAATATATTTGCAAAAACAATATTAATAAAAAGAAAAGACAAGTGGAAAACTTATATTAGTAATGTGTTTCATTCCTCGAAGAAAATCATCATAGGCAAATGTGGAAAATTTATTGAAAAAAAACATATTTATACACACAAAAAAATTTTTGAGAAAAAATACTATTCTGTGTTGAAATTTAATTCTGAGATATTCAAAACATTTTCAACAATATGGAAAGGAATGAATTATAGATATTAGCTTAGTGATGTAATTTTGATATTAAATGAAACGGAGTTAATATTATTAATTTATAATTAATTTATAATTATAATTTATTCATAATTATAATTCATTGTTATTATTATTTTAAGAAAAAGTATTCAGTTAACCATTTAGCTTTAATTTTCTGAATGTTTTTATGGTCATATATAAAGAAATATGGTTTGAGAAAGAAGCATTGCTCTTAAGAAAGGAGATATTTTAAAAAATCCAGTGTCTTAGTGTATATATATATATATATATATATATATATATATATATATATATATATATATTTAGTTGTATGGATATGAGTTTGGGACAATAGGTTTCACTCTTTTGAAATCATCAGACAAAAGGGTCACAAACTCATATCCATACAACTAAATATGTTAGTTCTATTACTGATATTGAGCACTTTCCGATAAGTACTGCATATATATAGTACATATAGAAAATGCATATGCACACACACACACACATATATATATATATAATGCTCAGCACATTGTCAACTGTTTTGCCTTTAAAAGCAAAATGGAAAAATTACAGTAATGGATAACAACACACAGCATTGTATAAATACTTATATTAATGAACAACATAGTTTTGTATTACTTGCACCCCTGAAGATGATTTGGAAAAAGATCAAAAGTACTTGGGAAATGAAAATAAAAGAAATTTAAACAGCTATAGCACATTTCTCTCATCCTTTAACATCAATACATGGAAGGTTATTTGTGAGTATGAATGGATTTTGTTAAAAATTAGCAGACATAATGTCTGTAATTTATTCAATCAGACATACCTAAAAGAGAATTTGCTGGCTAAATACACAAATTTTTATATATATATATATATATATATATATATATATATATATATATACACACATTTTAGGAATGAATTAAATCTGATATATTTTTAATTTATTAAACATTATGCTCTGTTTTTATTTATTAAACGGTATATTTATTTACTATTAAATTAAAAATATGTTGGATTTAATCCCTTTAAGTGCAGTACTAGATTGGAAACAAGGCCTTATTTTACAATTTAAATGACTGGATGTAACTATAAGTTCTGTGCTAGTAGTTTAATATATAGATATATTTTTAGGAAATGAATTAAATCAAACATATTTTTAATTTTTTGTTTAAACGTTATTTTTTTTTAAAATGGTTACTGTTAAAGGGGATACAGGTTCATATCCTGCTGGAGGTCACATATTTTTCTAACATGATTTCTCAAATATTCAGGTCGGTAGATGCAAATAAATATGCTATTTAAAAAGTAAATAAAAACAGAGCATCTACTGAAATATGAGTATCCATTTAAAAAGATTTAATCCATTTCCTAATATATATATATATATATATATATATATATATATATATGATAGGATAAGGAACAAATAGGAAACATTTATAAATTTAACATGTTTCACGTTTATCAAAGCTTCATCAGAAAATAGACTATAGAGGAAAAAAGATAATTCTGGTATTATTATTGTGTTGTTTGTTTTTCATTGTTTAAATAGACCTCAAATATATTTGTCTTATTGAGCTGTGTTTGTGTGCATAATTTATGTGTGTATGTGCAATACAATACAAGTTTGTCTATGTGGAATTTGGATGATAATGTGTATATGTTTATGTGCATGTGTGCATCTAATGGGCATTTTTATCTATTTTTGACAGTTGCCTGTTGATTTTGGGATATTTTGTGTGAGAGTGAAAGAACTAATGTTACACTGGTTGTGGTTGGAGGTAGATATATCTTAGATTCTTTAAGTATAGATTTTATAAAAGTTGGTAAAAAACACCCACCAGAACTCTATCTAAGTATTTCCTGCATAATGGATTATGTTCTTTTTTAATTAGAGTGGCATTTATAAAATCAAAGTTATGGCCTGTTTTGTTTCTGTGTTTTATGAGTGAGTTTAAAGGGTTGTCCCAATGTAGCTGTCTGTTATATTTGTAGATGCAAGCTTTTAGACATGTAGATGTTTCACCAACATAGCTCTTTCTACATTGTAATGTGTTATAAATCCTGACCGCTGATGTGGTGTTGGATCTATTTTTCTTCTTAACTATATCTTTGATTGTCTTGGAGGTGGTGCTAAAGATCTTAATGTTGGGGATAACTAGTTTGTTTACAAATTTTGTTGATAGAGTGTTGAAGGGTAGGATTATAATTTTTGTTTTTGGAAGTACTTATGTTCTTGGTAGTGGTGCCTACTTTTTTTCAACTAGTGGACTTTGTATGCTCATTTTCTAGTGTTGAGGATGAAATGATGCAAGTAGTGAAGTCTAGCCAAATGAGTTAACATGCACTTTGCTATAACCCTAGCCCAAATGACAAAACATTAGCTATTTGTGATCTCTATATTGTTACTCTGTACATAAAGAGTGTATTTGTTGTGTTTGTTTTTAAAGTATCTTAATTTCAGGAATTGATGAAAGTTAAAAGTCATTCACCCTTGCAAGGAGTATTGCTGCCATATATGGTCTGGTGCCCCTTCTGTTTGCCTTGGGGTTCTTGATAAGATCCAGAGATGGATATGCAATATAATTGGCCCTAATCTGGCATCTCGTCTGCAGTTGCTCTCTCACAGACGTGTCATCACCTCTCTTTGTCTTTTTTACAAATACTTTCATGGTAACTGCTCCGATGAGCTGCTTTTGCTGGTTCCCAGACTTTGCGAATTCAAGCGTCCTACAAGGCTGGCATCCCGATCTCACCCTTTCACTGTTGAAACTGTTAAATGTAGCTGCCTCTTCTACTCCAATAGCTTCATATCTCACACCTCTCGCCTGTGGAACTCCCTTCCCTATTCCTGTTTCCCTGATAGCTATAATCTCCAACTATTCAAATGTAACGTCAATCGACATCTGCAGTTGCCTTGATCTATTTACTATCCTTCTGCTCATCCTTTCCTCTATCATTCCTATCTGCTCTCGCTCCAAATCTTCTATAACCCCTTATGTGCTAGTGGCTTCCCGCCTTGCTAGGGGTGAAATGCTTTAAAAAAAAAAAATGTGTTGATTTCACAGAAGTAGTGGGAATGATTACAAAACCTCCCCCTTCCTCTTTTAGTCAGAAGTACACAAAAATGCATGCTGGGATATTTTTCTTAGCCAATAAAATAGGACGGCATAGGTTCTTACATGACTCAGTCCAGATCTGCCTTATCTACTAGACAGACCTATTGTGTTCACTTGTCTGACCTTGCTTTTGTTTGCAAAGACCAACTCGTAGTTTGTGAACTCTTTTGCCTTCTTACCTGTTGATTTGCTTTAAATATATATTGTTTGCATACTTCCTTGCATGATTGTTGCTGTTTCATCCTTTTTGCCCTTTTTCTTTTTATTGAAAAATTTATTAATTCTGTTTGTGTTATTTATTTTGCATTTTGACAATGGCTTCTAATTCATCATCACGTTATTAGTGTTTGTTAAGCAAGAAAATCTTATCCAGAAACTTTTAAATCATCAGGACATCCAAATTTCATTGTTTACAATTCAGAGAACTGGCCCCTATTTCAAATGACTGGTTCTACATCATAGAATGTGGCAACAAGCCGTGATGATGGAAAGAGGAAAATGAACGCTTCAAAACCTTGTAAAAAATACTCTAAGAAAATCTAGAAAGTTATGTTTCAAAACGTTTGAATGAAGTTGATTTTTCATCGTGCAAAGAACAGAGTAGAAAAAACCTCAAATATTTGTCACTTTATAGCTGTATGTCACCTGAAGTGTTGGTTGAAGTAATCCAATGACTTGACTCAAAGAGTTCAATACCTGACCACAGCAGAGGTGAACAAAAACTCTGAATTACTAAAGGGAAATAACTGAAAATGAGATATCCAGAAAAGGCATGATGCGGGACTAGAACAATCTACCCCAGTGGATGCAATAAAGTGTATTCGAAATTCCAGTGTATATCACTTAAAGATGGTTAGAGCGTACAGGGGCTGAAATGCTGTGAATATGACAATAAAGATGAGAATAACAGTCTGAACAATGTAAATAGTGTAAAATAGCAGGTCTATGTTTGATAGACAGCTCATCTGATTGCTGTCTATATGATATTGCTTGTTCCTGAAAGAATTTTCTAAGGCCATTCTTCATTTGCTTGTACATCTCTTTCTTGGAATAGTCAGCTGCTGTAAGAACAAGTTGTTTATCTTTTTCTGTCAATAAGCTGCATAACTAGAACTACTTCAGGAAATGTAATGCCTTGCTTTTTCAGCCCATTAACTGTCTTCTCATAATCATTGAGAAATTGATCCTTGGTGTCTGACTCTTATTTTTTAAAAAAACTTTTTAAATATACACCATGTTTCACATACAACAACACTAAGATCATCTTTCTTAAACCACTTATGTAAGACACAAAAAATCTGTTCAACAGACCAATGTTGATTTCTTCATTTTGCATAGCCAGTCTCACTCTCTCATTTACTCATATTGCAGTTGGTAGTAAACTGTAAATTACAAATCCTTGTTGCCT
Organism: Acanthosepion pharaonis; assembly: GCA_903632075.3. NCBI lineage: Eukaryota > Metazoa > Mollusca > Cephalopoda > Sepiida > Sepiidae > Acanthosepion > Acanthosepion pharaonis. Next base: position 729,266 of record CAHIKZ030004203.1, read on the forward strand.
CTTCTCTATTTTGGTGACACGTGTCCATCATTTGACATCAAAGTTAGTCATCAGACAATGTAGTTTCAATCCTCCATGTTGGTGGGGTCAAAAACTTTTTGTTGTGGAGTATTTTCACAGTGGAGGCTTGTATTTCTAATAAGTCGTACAAAACATTAGAAACTTGGAATACAATAGTCAATGACGCAGCAAATCTAGTTGTGATGGTTGGTACTTCAAATGTCCGAATCTCGACTGTCGTTCTCAACACTGTTCTGCAGACTTGCCACTGCTACTCCTACTTATTATCTATGGGAGAGTCCATTACCAAAGAATAGGTACCTAACACTTTTATCTTTCCTTCCATGAGTAATAACTATGCTCTGCTAGCAGCTGAGTTGGAGGAGGGGAAGAGTAAACTAACTAGAACACAATGGCTGATACTAACCTCCAGAAAAGTGATGTAGAACCTTTTCAGGCTAACATTCTCAGCTGAAATGAGTTAGAAAGGCTATATTGAATCCACTGCTAGATCAGCTGCTAAGAAATTTGGTACACTGTGCTGTAAGAGATGATTTTCTCTCCAGAATCTAACTTATGTATCTATAAGTCTACTATTCCCCCATGCTTAGAATATTGCTGCCAGATATCACTGCTATTTACCAAACAAGAATCAGCAATGTTATTGGTCATGATCTGGCGGCTCAGCTTCAGTTACTTGCTGTAAGGTTCCCTCTCTGTGTCTTTTCTATAAATACTTTCATGTTAATTGTACGGATGAGTTTTTTCACTAGAGTACCTAGACTTTTTGGTTTGGTTTGGTTTACAGTATATCAACCTCAATAGTTTCTTTAATGCTGACAAGATTTTTATTGCTGGTAATATTTTTTTTCCAAGAATGTATTGCTGGTAATAATGTATTGCTGATAATAATTTTTTCTTCAAAAACGTATTGCTTGTATTAAAACCTATTTTTATGCTTTCATAGTGCTTTGACTCCAGTTTGGGTGTTAACTATTTACCCATAGCTGGGACCCTAACAGGTGCTACCACACTTCTCAAAACCTTCTGATCAGAGGTTTTGCTGTTGGATGTAGTTTATCTTCATATCCAGGATTCCCTAGACTTTTTGAATTTAAGTGCAGTACTAGACTGGCATCAAGATCTCGTTAATATAGAGTTGAGCTGGCTAGATGCAGCTGTATGTTCTATGCTAACAGTTTCTTTATTCACACTTCTTGCTTGTGGAACTCCCTTCCGGCTCCATGCTTTCCAGCCAACTATAATCTGTAAAAATTTAATTGCAATGTCAATCGTTGTCTACTGTTCTCTTGATTACTCTTCCAGCTTATTATTAATGTTTCTGTTCCTAATTCTTTCATGCATTGTATCCCCTTGTGTCTTAGTGGCTTTACTGTCTCTTCTACAATATTTTCACAGTAACTGTTCTGATGAGCTACTTTCACTGGTTCACAGACTGCATCAATTTAAGTGAGCTACCAGGCTGGCATCTTGGACACACACTTTCACTGTCAAAACGGTTTGAGCCAACAAAACTCCTTGTAACGCCAAAGATGAACTGAAGAAAAGAATTATGAAAGCATTCACCAACTTAAACAGTGAGACCGTCCAGAGGAGCTGCAGGAGATTCCGAAGTCGTTTGGAGGCCATGGTTGAAGACAATGATGATTTTATTGAATAAATTTACTCTTTGGAATTTCAAGATATTTTTGTGTAATTATACGTTAAAATGAGATGTCAGCATTATTTTCATTTTGTGTAATTTAGAAGACAATTTATCCATCAGACCCTGTATATAAGTGTCTCTTCTAATCAAAAAGCTTCTTCTCTCACACTTCTCTGTGGAACTCCCTCCCCCTTACTTGCTTCCCAGTGTCTATAATCTTCAAATATTTAAGTGTAATGTCAATCGACATCTGCTAACTTAATCTTGTTCCCTGTTCTTCTCTGTATCCTTTCTCCAAATGCATCTCTTTACTCTTGTTCTCAATCCTCTGTAACCCCTTATGTGCTAATGGCACTCCTGCCTTGCTTAGGGTGAATTACTTTAAAAAAAAAGTAATTAAAAAAATAAAACATAGCTAAGGTAGTTGGTATTTATTATAATAATAGACACTGTGATACTCATCATCCCTGGAGTGATGGGCCATATCTGTGCTGTCTATTGATGCTTTAGTATGCTGTCTCTGGTGGTCATTTGAAAGAATTAACTCAGAATGCATGAACAGTAGAATTATGATGTGTGGGCATTTTCTGCATCTAGTATTAGTGAAGAACAAGAAAAAAAAGTGGACTGCTTCCAAGTTTGGATATGTCGTGTGGTAGAGATAAAAGGGAAAATGCTCTTGCATTTGCCCACTGATTGATTTACATGCCAAAATGAATGCTCCTATTTCCAGTTGATTAACTGCTCCCTAAAAAAACAACTTCCTGTCAGTATTATTAATGACTGCACCCTGTATATAAAGATCAGTTTAGCCAGACTAACGTCTTAGTTCTTCATCCAAGCCATCCAACATACCACAACATGGTGTCAGATTGAGGAAACAAGTGTAAAGAACTGAAACAAAGGATTTTTAATTGAAAATCATGGTTTACGTTGTTATTTTTACCACGTTTGATTGACACTTTATACATCTAAAGAGACCTATGTGTGAGCAATTACCATTACGCTAAGACAAACTTAACTATCACTGTTTCTCATTAAATTCTCTGTTTTCACAATAGTAACCTGTCAGCAATGCGCAACAATGATAAACTGGTTGAATCCTAATCTAGATAAAGAGCTGGACAAATTTATTGGTCAGGTTAAACCTCATTTTGTTTTACCACTTTGTGACGTAATTGCGAAAGTGAAAATAAACTCTCTCCTCATTCAGGTCAGTGAAGAAGGCCAAGAGATAAATTGTTTTGGAAAGGGAGAAAGCAAAGGACATAGAGGGACTCTGTTAAGTAGTTTGAAGCTTATGTTAGGCCAAGATCAAATTTCCGAATGCGTGACCAAATGTTAACTGTTGCTGTGCTGCCAAGAACAACATGAATATATTCATTTCTAAAGAAATTATGTCCGATAATGAAACATAGCAGATATGACCCCATGATAGAAAAGACAATTTTAGTTGATTTATTTCTTTTTTTAATCATTTAACCCCAAACAAGGCATGTCCTGGATATAAAAATAACCTACATCTGACAGCAAGACCTCTGACCTGGTGGTTTTGAGGAGCATGGAACCACCTCTTAATTGCTGTTGTTCCCAGGTCCACCCCGATCCTGGGTGGTAGCACCTGTTAGGGTCCCAGCTATGGGCAAAAAGTTAAACCCCAAAACTGGGGTCAAAACACTATGAAAGTGTAAAAATAGATTTTTATGGTAAAAATGTCAGCAATACATTTTTAAAACAAAATATTACCAGCAAAATACATTTGACTTTTGACAAAAGCCCTCTTTACAAAAATACGTCAATGAAACCTGATCTACAAACTGATTTCTTATAAAGGATATATATTTTATTCATACGAACCTATTCTAAAAATCTTGTCAGCATTAAATAACCCACTGAGGTTGATATGCCATAAAACAAAATAAACCAAACTAAGCAAGGCAACAAAGCCACTAACATGCGGTTGGAGGGGGGGCGTTACTGAGTGTGAAAGAATAAAAGAAAAACATTATTAAGAACAAGAACAATAAAAGAACAGGAATTAAAAAGACAGAAGATAATGATTGAAAAGGCATTTAAATGTTTGAAGATCAAGCAGCTGGAATTGAGTCCCACAAATGAGAATTGAAAGAGAAGAAACTGTTAGCATATAACTTAAGGTTACTTCTAGCTATTTCAAATGTAAAACGATGAGACCTAGCTGCCAATCTAGTACTGCGCTTAAATTCATAAAGTCTACATACCATAGAGGGAAGTTCATCAGGTACATTTTCTCTGAAAGTATTTTTCTATAAATGCATATATCTAGGCACAAGGAAGCTACATTATGGTGGTAGAAAAGTGACTGAAGCTGAGTTGCCAGGATAAGACCAATGACATTGCAGATTCTTCTTTTGATTTTATCAAAATATATATTATATAAAGAAAATTATGAAATTAGGGTAAACTTTATTATGGAAATCAAAAAGGTAAGACCAATTTTACTCTTTGCAAAAAAAAAAAAATACAACCAGCCGACTGGTTTTGCCCTCACTCAACAGAGCTGGAATCGAAGGAATAAATATCACAATATAAAATATAAAAGACATATAATGTGTAATATTAAAGGTGGAACAATCTAGATTGAAATAACATCAAGTCTTAACAGACAAATAACAAATGTCACCGTCTCTTCTACTCCAATAGCTTCATGTCTCGCACCTCTCACCTGTGGAACTCCCTCCCCTATTCCAGTTTCCCTGAGAGCTATAATTTCCAGCTCTTCAAATGTAATGTCAATCAACATCTCCAGTTGCCATGATCTATCCACTACCCTTCTCCTTATCCTTTCATCTATCACTCCTATCTGATCTTGCTCCAAATTTTCTGTAACCCCTTGTGTCCTAGTGGCTTCTCACCTTGCTTGGGGTGAAACGCTTAAAAAAAAAAAAAAATCATGGATAAATGGTAGACTTATAAATATGTAAGACAAATTTGAGGAAGAAAAGCATGATACGTTGGACCAATATTCTTAGCAAAAGACCTAGCAATTTATTCAATATAATCTTTCCATTTCATGTCAGTGGAAAACATTAGCCCGAGAAGGTGCAACAAGTCACTCTCCTGGAAGTTAGCATTGGCCATGCTGGTGGAAAGCAGGAAGAGATCTGGGATATAAGACCTGACTGAAAGAAAGTTGGCATTAGACTATCTCAGATGTCCTATGTATTGCAGAGACAAAGGTGGCCACTCCGAGGCTGGTAGAGTTAGTCTACATGCTACAAGATAAAGCAAGCACTGATGCAGTACAATTAAAGGAGGAAAGAGATTATGTTTAAAAAAAATGCAGATTCTTTGTTAAAGATCATTATAGAAGAGGCAAGATATGTTCTAAATACAAAAAATGGGGTGTTATTTTGCTAGTGCATGTCACACAACAGAAAAAAGACAATGACAAAGAATTGAGTAAGGGGCCAAACAAATTATCAAGTCACTTTGGCAATAAATATAAAAACAGAAACATCCACACAGCTATCCAGAATTATACTGATAATGAGTCCGCAAGTGAATTTTGATTGATTGATCTGTTTTTTATGTGTTATCAACCTTTTACAGGTTATTTAAAGATAGAAAATATTTTTAGATTCTAGAATGTTTTTGCAGATAATGATTTACTGATACAAGTCCAACTAATTAACTAATAGCTGGGAAGGAAGAAGAGGTAGATTTTTACTTTTTCCCAAAAGTATTTGTGTGCAAGTGAATATAATGAGCCTGGCTGGAACTGAACTCAGCTTTCCAATTTACAATTTCAAGCTGTTATACATTACTCCACCTACACATCCAAGCTTACCTGCAGATGAAGATATCTACTTTATTCACACAATAGCCACAGAGAGTTGAAAGATTTACCTTCGGGTGCAGCAGAAAATAGAGAACAATATAACTCAGGCTGAAATCAATGCAAAGATGTGAGCAGCTTATTACCTTTGAGTATATTCAAGCAATTAGAAAAGGTACAATTCAAGAAAATGCTTTTACTGCTATTTGCATTTGATGGAACAAGCAGGAGCATGCTTTTTAGAAGTGAGATATCACAATGTGCTTATCGTTGCAACATGTATTCCACCCAGTGAGCAATAAAGGAAATGCTATTCTAAGACTAGTTGTGACCCCAAACCAGCTCTGATCAACATATGAAAAAAAACTATTCTAATACTGAGAGCAAAGCTGAAAGGAGACTCCAAAGTGAGGTAGCATGTCATCAACAATTTTTCTGTTGTGTTTGATGGCAGGGCTGGTGCGAGGGTCTTTTACCCACCCCCAGTCTATGATATGCCTCCACCAAATCTATGATAGAGGCCCCCACCACCTCTGCTATATCTCAATTTTCATAATGTATTCATATAGAATACAAGTTTTATTGTAACCTAATTATGTACAATAATGGATCATATGCAATATAGGTGAACAATCCAACTAGAAAAATTGAAAATAAATACAATATATGTTTTGCTGCAATTTTTAACATCAACTTAAGAAAAACTTAAGAACAACTTAAGAACAACTCTTGTTAAAAAGTTGAATAAACTTTAACACATTCAACATTATGGATAAAAAATAGTAAATTTTATATAGTGTTTTTTGAGACTTAGCATGAGCAAAACAAATTCATGGATTTGGATGAAGAAAAAAGCATCCAAAATGATGTCAAAATCTGCAAAAAATTTCATCTTTTAATAGTCAGTTGTGCTTAGTTTAATTTGTAATGTATATAAATGTAGGTAGAAGAAAGCAAATGTTGATAAGATAGTGAGAATCACAAAGCACTGCCCAGGGCTCCCAAATGGGCTTGGTCCTCCTGGTTTGGGGAGTTTGAGAGTAGTACGCACCAGGCCCTTTTGAGCTCATCAGTTGTCTTCCAGGAGAGTGCATAATAAATGTAAACCTAACAACACTCCCAGTTCTGTATCGACCCTGGCAAGTCCCTGTAGCCTTAATGGACAAGTTCAAGATTCCTTTTGACTCTCTTATGAGAGCCTTTTGATTCTAGTGACAAAACCACCTCAGAAGTAAATTTAATTTCTTGTATCATGATGGACAATGGATCAGTCAGGTTATGCCTAGACTCTGTTTACTTGAAGAAAGACATATCACATTACATGACCTCAATATTGAAGGATGTAATCTTGAGACTATATAGTGTAATATGGTCATCTTGAAGATGACATCTTGAGACTATATGGTGTAATATGGCCATCTTGAAGATGACATCTTGAGACTATATAGTGTAATATGGTCATCTTGAAGATGACATCTTCAGACTATATGGTGTAATACGGTCATCTTGAAGATGACATCTTGAGACTATATGGTGTAATATGGTCATCTTGAAGATGACATCTTGAGACTATATGGTGTAATATGGTCATCTTGAAGATGACATCTTGAGACTATATAGTGTAATATGGTAATCTTGAAGATGAAATCTTGAGACTATATGGTGTAAAGTGGTTCATTATTGTGGATGTCATATCAAGAAAATGGCAAATGAGAGAACTAGCTGCATTTATAACTCCATTTGGAAGATATATGTTTAATAGGTTCCCAATCTGAGCAAAAAGTTCTCAAGGTGAATTCCAATGAGATATGTTTTTGGTGAGTTTTTATTATTTCACCCAATGCACGTGGAGGTACATTGCCAAGTGGTTAGAATGTTTGCATTCTGGCCATGAGACGTGGGTTTGAATCTCACCATGGTTGATTTGTCAGGAAGGAGACTTTCTGATGCCATTGGACTGGAGGGGTTGATTCCAGGGTGTGGCACCTTTGGAAAGTGCCTGAAAATTATGCCACTGGTTTACCCAAGCGTTGTGAGTGAAATTGGATAGATGGAAACCTTGGGTGCCGATGATAGCTGTGCTAGCATGAAGTTACAAGTCATCGTGGCTGAGGGCTTGAGCATACTGGCCTCGTTCAAATTGTTGATCTTGCTAGATAACATGCTCTTTCCCAGAAACTGTAACTAAGGTCTGCTCAGCGTAGTTGCAGTATAAACCACAGGTGGGCTCTGTGGGTGTTGAACAAACACAAATGTGCATGAGCAAGCGTCTGCAATAGGTATTGGCTAGCCACCCTAGTAGACGGGTAGTCTCAAATACGAGTGGCCAGCTATACTATACCCTATGCAAAGCAACAAAACTATTCTGATGCAAGGCCTTAGTGAATGTCAGAGAACAATTAAAAAAACAGGAGTTAAGAAAATAACAGATAACGATTGACCCTACTTTTAAATTTTTGAGGAGTTGTTTAGTGTATGAACTTGGTATTGAAACTTGCTTTGAGTTGGTTGACCTATGGCTGCTGGTGAGTTATATTGTTGAGTATTGCAAGCAGGTCTTTTTAAGCAGTTATAACACAGCCTTTATCTGTGATGCTTTTGCTTTAAGGGAGTTGCTTTGTGAGCTAGGTGTGATATAATAGAGAAAGAGGGCTTGGAGAATTTGATACTCAAAGGGTGTAATGAAGGCAGAGAGGAGTAGAGGGAAACATTGAGTAAGTGAGCTAAGAAGCTTGCGTAAATGGATACCAGAAGAGAGAATGGGTTGGATAGTAAAAAGACAAACATTGCTGAGAGCCATGAGTGCCCACATGCAGACAGGGCCCCTACATATGCAGACAGGGCCCCTACACATGCAGAAAGGGCCCCTACGCATAATAAATTTTCAGCTTGGACTTGAATTATGTTTGAAAGCCCAGCACTTTTTGTATTGTCTTAATTCTCATTAGTAGACCATGTTGCCTCAGTCTATTTTAAAATTATCACAAATAGCAAAATTCAAAGTTTATTAGTGCAAAGCTGTCAGCAATAGCATAATTCAGCAACTGTATATTTTTAATTATCATCCTGTCTACACAATCCTCTGTAGACACGTTTAAATAAACTGATTACCATGATGTACAAATATTTAAATAAAAAATTACATTTGATCCTTTCTCCATTTTTCACCAAAACATTGGGTCTTCAAAACTTATATTTTTCTTAAGTTTTCTTTTTTTAAATTAACCTCCTACTGATTTGACAATGAAAGTAATCTGACACTTCCTTTCATTAAAGTATTGTCTAAAGTTGAAAATGACTTCAAAATTAACATTAATGCTTGTCACAGCATTTTTTACAGTCAGATTCTCTTTCAAGAAAGCCAAAAAAATGTAGCTAGAGGAGTATGAGAGAATAGGAGCCATTGCAAGTCTAGGGAGTTTAATCCTCACTTGTTATCTGATACTTGTGACCTTCTGCTTTAGCAAGATTTGTAAAGAATGATTTACCATTAGTAGTGGTTGGCAAATGAGTCTCTCCGACCATTTAGTACTGCAGTAGGTTCAATCATCACAGTACATTATACTCATGACTTTGTGCTAGTAATAAGCTAAGAATGGAATACACATAACTATATATATATAGAGAGAATGAGATAGAATTTATATAAGTAAAAGGTTTGTCACTTACATGACTGATGTTGTCTTCAGCATCCTGACTCTAGAGTTTTGTAGGTGGCCACTCTGGGAATTACACCACCCAGTTGTCAGGAGATATCAGCAATTGACTTATATATATATATATATAGATAGATATAAAAATATGCATTCATCAGGCCTGAAGATTGCATTCAAGCATGAAGCAGACTGTCACCAATCGGTGTTGACCTTAGTATCCACTTTTATATCTATATATGCCTGTCTGTGATATTGATCACTTTTACCCATAAATTAGCATGTCTTAAAAGTATATTTTTATCATATATATATATATAAAAGTAATAGAAATTGTTAGAAGGATTTAAGATAATCATAATTAAGTAATTCATTGAGTCTAGAAGAAATCTCAACAGAATTCACTGGATGGCTGTTTTGTACTATATTCGGGACTCGTCAATAATGTGCATCCACTACTGAGAATTGAACCTGGACTGTTATGATACAATGCAACTGTCATGTCAATTGTACCAACGGGCCTTGGTGATGAAGAGATAATGAATTAGACTCAATATAGAGCCGCTTTTCACAAACATATATATATATATATATATATGTGAAAAGTGTATATAAATATAAATAAATATATATATGTATAATTATTTATATATTATATCTTGTGCGGTACTTATTAGAAAGCGCTCAATATCAGAGATATAGATAACATATTTGGTTGGATAGATGTGAGTTTGTGACCCTGGGTTTCACGCTTTAGCGATCGTCAGCGTGAAACCCAGGGTCACAAACTCACATCTATCAACCAATATATATATATATATATATATATATATATATGTTGAAACTTGGATAAGCATGGAATAATAATAATACAACACAAAATGTACGTAAACAAAATGTATTGAAACAAGGAAAAGGTACACAATATTTACAGTTAGTTTTGGTATATTCTTGGGAAGACTGTTCCTGCATAATGGGTTGACTAAATCGCAGTCGGGCAGAGTCTCTGGATTCGATCTCTTCTTACTATCCTACTATCTCCCGTCTTCCGGTACCAACCCATATTTATATGGTCGGTACTCCACTTATGTAAATTAGGTGTATCGTACCACAACAATATATATATATGTGTTAAGTATAAGTTTCCTTTTGTTTCCGTCAGCGTGAAACCCAGGGTCACAAACTCACATCTATCCAACCAAATATATATCTATATATATATATATATATATATATATATATATATATATATATATTAAGTATAAGTTTCCTTTTTGTTTCCGTTTTCTTTAAAACTTTGTTGGTGTTCACATATTTGGTCCATGGTATTCTTAGAATTCTTTTTGTAGAACCACATTTTTTTTTGCTTCCAATCTCTTCTTCATCTTTGAGGATATTGTCCAGCATTCACTACCATGTAGTAGGATTGATATCACATAAAACTTCAGTACTCTTTTCTTTGTTTCTAACAAAGTTTTCCTTTTTCTTATTACTCTTCTAAGCTTTTGGAATACATCTTGGCTATCCCAATGCGTGGCCGATTTCAGGATCACACTTTGCGTCCTCTATTGGAACACTTTACAGATACTTAAATTGTTGTACTTGTTTAATTTTGATATCTCCAATTTACAATTCGCATGTTGGTTTATTCTTTTTTGCTAACAAGTATGCATTCTATCTTCATGCAGTTGATGTTTAGTCCTTTCTTCTTGCTTTCCTTCACTATCTTCTGCAGGAGTTTTTGTAGTTTTCTTTCTATGTCTATTATCAACATTCTTGTGTCATTTGCTTATTACATGTTGTTAATATTGTGGCCACCAATAATGAAATCCTGATAGAATTTCTAATTCTCTCAGAATTGCCTCAATGTATAAGTTGAATAAGTCTGGTGAGAAGACACATCCTTGTCTTATACCCCTTTCAATTTTTGTATATATGCTGAACTCATTTTCTATCCATATGCAGGCAGTTTCCTGTCAGTACAGATTCTTGATTATTTAAATATCCTTCCCAAATATGTCAAGGTTGCTCAGCAGTTCAAAAAGATCTTTGTAGCGTACTTTATCGTATGCGTTTTGTGCAATTTACCTAAATCAATTGCTAAATGGAGAATCCCAAGTGATGGCAGTGTGCAAAAATGCAATAAAATTTATCCTGGCAAATTGTGCATGAGGGTAGAACGTGTTATTTTTTATTATAATAATGGAATTTTTTCTCTTTCTGTACTTGACAGTACATATTAAGGCTACTCAGGGGTGGGGGCATCCTAACTATTGCTACCTGAAGATCCACAGGTCAAACCATGGTAGGGGTGTAATATTTTAATTTTTATTAACTATAATTTAGAAGTATATATATATATATATATATATATATATATATGTAAGCAAATATATGGATATAGATCTGACAGTATGAAGAAAAATATACTGAAAAAAACAAACAAAAATCCTAATATGCGATTATGTTGTTTTAATGTTTAATGTCAACGTCGGACGTTTCGGTCTAATAGACCATCTTCAGGACATATTCATAAAAACATAATTAACATAGACCATATGTCTTATGAATATGTCCTGAAGATGGTCTATTAGACCGAAACGTCGACGTTGACATTAAACATTAAAACAACATAATCGCATATTAGGATTTTTGTTTGTTTTTTCAGTATATTTTTCTTCATATATATATATATATATATATATATATATATGTGAAAAAATTACTTAACTTTTAAATATCAATTTTATCCTGACTTTGAAGTTTCTTGATAAAATTTCCAGTCTTCAGGGGGTTCTGGTTTTAAATGGTATTTCCAATTTCTTTTTCAATCCACTTTTTACTCTGTTTTGTACATGTGCATATTCATAAATTTAACGTTCTTTTACACGTGCACGTTCATGAAATTTTGCTTTTGTTTACATCTTTCATTTTTTCAGCTGTAGCTTTTTTTTTCCAGTTTTAAATTTTTTCTTCGAAATTAAATTAAATTTTTTTTTATGATTTATATAGACGTTGTTATTTTATATTATTAATTAAATTGTAATATTTGTTAATTTGTATAATTAAATTATATTTTATGTTGTATTATTAATTAATATTTTGTTTTTATTTTTAATTGATTTATTATGTTATATTATTATTAAAGTAACAAAGTAAATGTTTGTTAATATATGGAAGAATATGATATTTTTCCATTTTGTCATTCAATATGGAAGACATACAAATCTATCTATAAGAGTGATTGGGGAAATTCTATGACAAAATAGAAAAAACTTCTAAGTAACCCATTTTATTTGTAGAAGGAATTTCTTCAGACTAATAATGGTTTTATTGATGGAATCACTCTTATATATATATAGCAGTAGAGTGGAGAAGAAATACTAAAAATTTTAACTGTCAGTTGTTGCATTTTTATTTTTTTGTTGATAAAACTGTTATTATGCTAATGGCCAGTGCAAGGGTCTTGTGCCTCCCAATGAATCTATGATAGGCCCCCCTCTTCCAATATATAATACAAGACCCTTCACTTTACTACATCTTAATTTTCAAAAGGTAGTATTCATCTAAAATACAAATTTTATTTTAACCTAATCATTTACAGTGATGCATCATAAATAATATAAGTGAAAATTCAACTAGAAAAATTGAAAATAAATATGATGTATCTAAATACAAATTAGAAACATGTCATTTTATATAAATCAGCAATGTTTTGCCCAAATTTTTAACATCAACTTCTTAAGAAGTTGAATAATTTTAACACATTCAACATTATAGATAAAAAAATAGTGTATTGTGCTTTTTTTGAGACTCAGCATGAGCAAAACAAATTCATGGATTTGTATTAAAAAAAAAAGACCTCAGAATGATATCAACATCCTTGAAAATTTTTCATCCTTTAATAATCAGTTGTGCTTAGTTTAATTTGCAATGTATAGAGATGTGGGTAGAAAAAAAGTGAATATTGATAAGATAACAAGGGTCACAAAGCACTGTCCAGGGCCCCAATCAGGCTTGCCTACCCACTGATCAGAGGTGTCTTCTGGGGTAGTACACAATGGTTCTTTTTAGGAATGAAACACATAATTTAGTTTTTTTTTCCAGTTTGTTATTTGATTATCCATTGTATATATATATATATATATATATATATATATAGATATAGATAGATAGATAGATAGATAGATAGATAGATAGATAGATAGATAGATGTGGCTAGAAAATTTTTTTTATATATATATAGAGAGAGATAGAGAGAGAGAGAGATAATAATATCAAAAGGATAATCCAAGTGTTTTTTTCTTAATATAAAATATTAAAAAGATAGATCTATAGAGGAAATTCCATCAGAAATTGTCATTTGTCAAGAGTGTTAGAGTGTGATATAAAAAAAGGTCACACTTTGCTTATATCACAACATCATTATTTACATTATTTGGATTGATATCCTCATCTTCATTGTCATATTCACAATATTTCAGCCATTGTACACTCTGGCCTTGATGATTGGATTTTCGAACCAAACCTTTTATTTTTCTCCACCTGGGTAGATTGTTCTAGTTCCCCATGAATGAAATAAAGGGTTTGGTTCAAAAATCCAATCATCTGAAGAAGGCCAGAGTGTACAACATCTGAAATGTTGTGAATATGACAAGGAAGATGAGGATAACAGTCCAAATAATGTAAATAATACAAGTAATCATAATACCTCATCTCAGAGATATAGACAGATCACCAGTTGTGCAAATCTCATCATTGTCTCTACCTTCTCTGATGATGACTTAAGAAATTCACAAGCTTGGACCATATTTCTTGTACTTTTCTTCTAAAATGAACTTTGGACAATTTCTGGTGGAATATTCTCCTTGTCTGGGAAGGGTGATTTGTAATTTGGAAAAGTTGGTCAGTAAAATTAATTGCCATAACGTGTCTGTTATTTTTAATATTTACCTTAAATAACATTTGGTGCCTAAATGAACTGGATATATATATATATATATATTGGCAGCATGTTTGCATTAAGACATATTTCATTGAATAATAATAAACAGTAATTTTCTCTCTTCCTTTAATGATGACATCAAAATGCTTGTCTGTGAATATAAAAGAATCCAATTGAAAATAATTAGACAAAACTTGTATAAATATACAAAACTTGTCTTGATATATATATATATATATATATATATATATATATATATATATATATATATATATAGCTTTGAAAGAAAGTGGACGTCATATCTAAGGCACCTTTCGCCAATGCTTTATCAAAAGATATTCGTTGGCAATATTTGATATAAATGAATACAAAGACAATAAAGTGAATGAGGAGAGAAAGGTGGAACTCAACTAAAAGACAAATTTTAATTATATAAATTAAAATCAAATGAGGGGGGATGTAAATAAATAGTTCCACAAGAGTATATAAAATATCATATACATATATATATATATATAATGTTCTGTTACATTAGAACATGCACATACCCACAACAAAACTGCACATCTTGTTTCAACATTAAAACATTTTTCTAATGTATCGTAGTTTCCCACCTGATGAAACGTCAGAAAATTTTTTAACGTTGAAACAAGATGTACAGTTTTGTAGTGGGTATGTGCATGTTCTAATATAACACTGCATAATAAATAAATATTTATTGCTCTACTTTTGTATTGAGCCCTGTTTTAAATTAATGTTTTGAATGCTGAAATCTTACTTTTCATTCTAGTAAGTGACTGGTGATTAAATAATTTCTCTCATTTGAATATATATATATATATATATATATATATATATATAAAGAGAGTGAGGGAGAGTGTGTATGTGTAATATTTTTCTTATTCCTATAGTTTTTATAGGTATTCACTAAGTTTAGCTCAGCCTAGTCTGGCTCAAGGCTATAAACATGGAGCATCCTCTGAAGATGACACTACAGTAGCAATGGTCTGTGAGATTAAACTGGAAGCCGCTACTCCACAATTAGACACTCAGAAGTATTAAATAACTTTAATATTTTGGCATAATTGCTATGTATAATAGTACAAACTGATCTCTTTAATTAGGTAATGCATGGTTTGACACCTCCTAAGGTTCAGCAAAGAGAAAGAGAGAGATTAGATGGATTAGACTGAAAAGATAAAAAAATAGTATGAACTTTATTCCTAATGAAATGAAAAAAGTTAATTTTCAGAAATTTTCTTTCAGATTAAATCTTGTATCAGTTTTTTGATGAGCAACATAAAACTCATAGCTGAAACAAATAATATACATTTATTTATGAAGTTCCAGATGTATGCTCGTAATTTTTTGTTTCATTTTTTTTGGTCTGTTGTGATATGATTGGTGAATATGGTATATGTGTGGAAGAGGATGTAAAAAGCAACGTGTGATAGGATAGGTTGAGAAAACGAATATAATCTGAAATAAATAGTAGGTTGACTTCCTTTATCAGATTGATAGTAAGTTTGTGCACAGGAATTTCTTCATTTGAGTCTGAGCTAAGTAAACCATTTTTGCTTTTATATATACTATTTACATAATTTGGACTGTTGTTCTCATCTTATTGCCATATTCACAACGTTTCAGCTGTTGTATGCTCTGTCCTTCTTGAGGTGACATATTTTAAAATTTCGAACTGAAAATTTTATCTAGTCCACTGGGGTAGATTGTTCTAATTGTTCTAATTCCACACGCCATGCCTCAGTATCAGTTAATTCCTTTTAGTAATTCAATTCTCCAAGTTTTTGTTCCCTCTACTATGGCCTGATATTGAACTCTTTGGGTCAAGTCACTCTTTGGATTACTTTAACCAATGCTTTTATGTTGAATTAGAACAATCAGAACAATCTAGCCACAAAATTCTGGTATATATTGCCTGATGAAGGTCGGAGAGTACAATTGTTGAAATGGCAATAAAGATAAGGACAACAGTCCAACAGATGCAAATAGTCATCTCAGAAATATAGATAGATATTTTTGTTCTGTTCTCTTTGTGGTTGCCTGCTATATCTGTGTTTTTGAGAAGGTAAGGGAATTTTAAAAATTATTTTGCTGTTCAAACACCTATGTTAGAATTGTAATGCAGTCCGATCTCTTGACTCAAGCAATCTATGGTCCAGCAACTCCCATGGTCTGGCACTTTTTTTAATCATCTGCCAATAGTTTGTTGAACAGGTATGAGGGCAGCACCACATGTTCTTTACAACTTTATATAGCAGCCAACAGCAGCAGAGTGTTCTGGTGATATGGTCTTGTGCATTTGTGCTTATTTACCCATTCGGGATAGTAAGTATATACTATTTTTTGATTTTAGGTGTTCTTTAACCCTTGTATTGCCTGAAACAATAAAAACCTTGTTTGGAAGCATTAATGATTGTTTTATTACCTGTTTTAAGATTTGTTCTGATTTTGATAACATAGCAATATACATGTGGAATGAGCAAATAGGTTCCGACTACTACTTTTAGTGGCAGTGTATTTTGGCTCAGACCTTCTGAAGCTGACTTTTAAGGTCTGATGATAGACAAAATAGGGATGTCGATTTTGATTGGCTGAGCTGAACATTGTATGCTCTGACCTTCTTGAGGTGATATATGTTGAAATTTCGAACTGAACCCTTTATTTAATCCACTGGGGTAGAATGTTAGAGAGATAGAAAGTGATTTCAGGGAGTCATGTTTTTTCACATCATACACAGTAGACATGCTCTCAAGTGGGGGTGATAGAGTGACCTCACTGAAAGTGTACACATCAACATGTTTAATAAAATAGATAAGTTTTCAAATTCCCTTTGTTAATGTCTCTTTCATCTCTGGACTTAAAAAAAACATTTTGACACACAGACAGGAGAAGATGAGTAAAAGAAGCAACATTATTATTGTGGAATCAACTCTGTCAACCAAAAGACCACTCCAGAATGATGTGGGTATACAACACTAGGTTTATATAGGTCTATTTTGGGGGCGATTTCTTTCATCCAGCATTTTCTGTAGTCTGGTAGTGATGTGACTCCAAGTATGCCAAATTAAAGAGGTCAGACTGTATGGTTTTATAATTACTATGAGCAAGGGGAGTATAGCAAATATTAGTTCCTATTGAATAATGTTATAGAATGTGTATGATGGCCCAGAATGTCAAACTACTGGTCAGAACTCTGATTACAAGAACTGAGTTGAGGTGGACATGGAATTCTAAAAGTGATAAATTGTCTTTAAGTTTTAATATAATGCCAAAGAGCCCATGAAGACAGTGAGTACATTTGCAAGCAGAATGAAGATACCATGCTGCTCCTGGATTCCTTAGTGCAACAGGACACACCATGGTGATGGGTAATTAGTCAACCTGTTGAAATCCATCTTCTTTATCTTCCTCTGGGTCATCTCTAATAAAGCAAGAAGAAAAGAAAAAAACTAAGAAAATTATCCATTGTCAGTTCAGTCTGTGGAGTAGAGTTAGGGAATGAAGAAGCCAGAGATGACATGAAATACAACAATAAACTAAAAATTAATTTTTATTATGAATTTTAATCATTTATCTTTTTCTGGGATTGAATTTTGTACAATGTAGAAGGAAGCCATGTTTGAAAAACAGATCTTTTACCATTTTATTTGAATAATTATTGTACTTTTATTATTTATGATTATATATTTTATTACTTATTATTTATGATTTGTTTTTATTAGTATCACCCCAAGTAAGGCAATATAGCCACTAAGACATAAGGGGTTACAGGGTGTGGACGAATTAGGAACAGAAACATTAATAATAAGTAGAAAGAGTATTCAGGAAGATAGTAGATAGCAACTGACAATGCATTTAAATTTTTGCAGATTAAAGTTGGCTGAAAAATATGGATGGAGAAGGGAGTTTCACAAGCGAGAAGTCCGAGAAAAGAAACAGTTAGTGCAAAAATTGCGACTACATCTAGCCAGCTCAACTGTAAATTGATGAGATCTTGATGCCAGTCTAGTACTGCACTTAAATTTATACAGTGTAGGTACCATAGCGAAGAGCTCATCCAAACAATTGCCATGAAAGTATTTATAAAAATACTCAAAGCAGTAATCTTATGGCAATGGGCAAGTGACTGAAACCGAGCCGCCAGATCAGGACCAATAATATTCCTGATTCTTTTTGGGATCTTATCAAGCAGGGTAGCAATATTTTAAGCATAGGTGAATGGTAGCATTATAGACATATAAGATAGATTCCAGAGACAAAAATTATCTCACACAACACAATGAACCAAATTTCTTAGCAGCTGACCTAGCAATGGATTTCATATAGTCTTTCCATTTCATGTCAGCTGAGAATGATAACCTGAGAAGGTGCAATGAGTTACATTCCTGGAGGTTAGCACCAGTCATGCTGATGGAAGGTAGAGAGTGGGGAGGTCTCTCAGATGATAATATATTTTATTACTTATTACTTATGATTACATATGGGCACATGGCTGAGTGGTTAGAATGTTCACTCTCTGACCTTGAGACCTGGGTTCGAATTTCACCATGGTTGATTGGTCAGGAAGGAGACTTCCTGATGCTATCAGTGTGGCTTCGATCCAAGTATGTAGCACCTTCGGAAAGTGGAAATCATACTGTGGGTTGATTCAAGGCTTGTGAGTGAATTTGAGTAGACAGTACCCTTAGGGGCCATTGATAGCTGTGCGAACATGAAGTTCACAAGTCATCATGACCAAGGGTTTGAGCGTGCTGGCCTTGATCAGATTGTTGATTATGCTAGATAACACACTCTCTCCCAGAATCTGTAACTAAAGTCTGCTCAGCATAGTTGCAGTATAAACCACAGGTGGGCTCTGTAGGTGTTGAACAAACATAAATGTGCCGAAGCAGGCACCTGCAATAGGGATTGGCTAGCTGCACTAATAGATGGGTATCCTCGAATACAAGTGGCCAGCTATAGATAGACTTATGATTATACATTTCATTACTTATTATTATGCATTTTATTACTTATTTATTATTTATGATTATATATTTTTTATTTACAGGATGAAAGGCATTACAATATTTAGAAATTGTTTAAAAAATGGCAGCAGTTTTGTTAGCAGAAACAATAACATCTCTGGTAACCTTATCAAGAAATTGAGTTAACTGGATTTATTAACAGCGGCCATGTTTTTTATCGGCTGATAATTTTCAGGCATTCAAAAACTGGAAAAGGCAAGAATATGCCAACTGGAAATTCCCTTGAGTTATCATACAACTTAGATGAACATATCAAGTCAGAAATACTTTGAAGTAAATTTATTGATGAGTAAACATTCACTCACATCAATGGCTTGCTTCCTGACATTTTAGACTTGTCACAATGCAAAGGTCAGCTAATATCATTACAGTTTCCCTCCTATTCTATAGCTTATTGCATCTGGTCAAATTCTGGATTGCATTGATTCCTGGAAGAGTGAAAATGAAGAATTTTTGTTTTTAATGTCTGTGTGTATTTTATGGCTCTGGAGTTATAGGACATTTAGGGGAAAGTATATTTGGATGGCATGTTTATTCCGAAGAGAAACCTGTGACATTTTCATTATTAGTTTCCAATCTTCTCAAAGCAGTTCTATGAGGATTTCTCTTTGGAAGAGTCTAATGGTAGAAAAAGGAAAATGTTTTTAGAGTTTAATACAACAAAGATGGACAAATAAAAGAAAGATTCCATTTTCTAGAGATAAAAGACAAAATTGTTCCTTCTGTGAGTCTATCATAAAATCATCTTAGATATATGAAAAAATAGTTGTAAACACCAATGTTAAATTTGATTTAATAAAGATGCTTAAAAAAAAATTGCGACAAAGTAAATTTGAATTAATACTGTTTTGTAGTGAAATGTAGAAGTAATTATATATTTTGTGTGAAAATTTTTTTTTTAATCATTTCATTCAAACACTGCATTTACAGGGAGTGAAAGAAAATGAACTACTCAAATTGAGTTGGGGTGGTTTGAACCCTGTGGGCATGGAATTCTTCTAATAGTGATGGATTGTCTTTAAATTTTATTATAATACCAAAAAACACATGAAGGCAGTAAGTATAGTTGCAAGAATCTCTATCTATAAAAGGCAGGGTGTGTATGTGTGTAACAAATGCATGGCTGCAATTTTCGACGGATTTGCACCAAAATTTACATGCACATACTCCAAGTTAGTGGGAAGGCCAAGACTGACTTTGCATTTCTCAACTTCCATCGATAGTGGAAATAATCAATTTTTTCATGCTTCTACGGCAGTTTTCAGGTAGTTTGCGGCCATTTTACTGCCACGAATAGGCAGGAAGATTCTATTGGCCAGCATGAGAGCCAACAGCTGACTGACACGAATGTTAACTAGCATGCTAGCATGCAAAAAAAATCAATAGCTGCATTCATCACAAGCGGGAAAAATTTAAATCTGCATGGCACTTTACTCCAATTGGCTCATTCGCTTGCTTATACTCAACGTTGATTCTGATTCCGCAGAACTGGGTTGGGTGTGAAAAAGTATTTGTTGTTAACATTCTTTTTTCATTCGGTTTTTCCAGTTACGAGTCCTTTTTTAAAGCTGATCGTTTTGTATTCATTTTGTTTAGTTCTTTTTCCATAACAGATTTAATGTTTAGTATAGAGCTTGGAAAAAATTTGCTGTGTGAGACAGGCAAGAAGTAAGGCATGTAGCAACATCAGCACAGCAAAGGGCACTCCTTTAAAGGCAAGGAAGGGCAAAAATATTTTAAGTCAAGTGATAGTGATTGCTGTATGAGTCGTACGATTTTTGAATCAAGCACGGACAATGCCAGGCCATGCTGCTAGTGGACAATAAAACAACAGGATTCACAAAGACAGAATATGGTGATTGGTGTTGCATTTAAATATTTGAAGAATTTAGGCAGCAAGAAAGCAAGAAATTGGAAAAAGTTCCACAGGTGATAAGCACAAGAAAAAAAACTATTAGAATAGAATAGATGGTTGCATTTAGCTAGTTCAACAGTAAAATGATACGATCTAGTAGCATACTTAAATTCATGCAGTTGAGGCACCGAGTAGGAAAGCTCATCAGAAGAATTGCTACAAAAATATTTATAGAAAAGACAGAGGGAAGCCACATCATGTCGGTGAGAAAGTGACTGAAGTTGAGATGCCAGGTCAGAATCAATTAAATTACAGACCCTTCTTTAAATTTTGTCAAGAATCTTATGACAAATAATAGAAGAATCAAACCAAATATGGTTGCAGTATTCAATGCATGGGTGAATGCTAGATTCACATATATATGTAAGATGAATTCTGACAAGAAAAGTTGTCTGGCATGATACAGTGAGTGCCATAAATTATCTTAAAATAAGATTTTCATATAAAAAAATTAAAATTAAGGAAAAATTACAGAATGGATCTTTTTTTCCCCTTTTTTTGCAATTTGATTCAATTTTTTATAGGAGACAAATCTGGTAAGTTAAAAAAAATCAATTTTTCACCAAAATTTAATGTATGAGGTTTCCCTATTGTCCGGTTCACACTCCTACCTGGAGTTGAACAGGAGTAGAGGTTTATCCCTTGTTTCCTGTTTAAGATTGGGTTTTCAGTTCCTTCTAAAGTTGATTGCAACTCTATACTCCTAATGTCTGTGCCTGAACTCTGAAATTTTATTCACTAATTAAATCTTGAACTCTTCAAGTCTAGAATTAGCCATTATTTTTCTGTATAGCCCCCAAAATTTCCCTTCTTGTCCTTTCTCATGCTAATACAGCACCACATGGAGTGGCTCTTGACATTAGTAAAAAGAAAAGAAATCATTTTTTGAATCTTCAGTGATTATCATGAATTAAGCTTTCCTTCTCCCTATATGTATATTTTTTATTATTTGAAACGTTATTTTTAGTAGATACCCATGTTTAAAATGTCCATTTTTCTTTTCCTTTTAAACAGTGTATATTACATCAAATGCCTGTGCACCGAAGAAAACTTAATAAAGAAAATATTCTTCCCTGGCAGAAGAAACAATTGTTTGATCTGGCATGTTTTATATGAAACTGAGCAGATATATGCATTTAAAAATAACTGAACAAAGATGGGAATTCTTTAAAAGGGCAAATAGAACCTTGCAGAGCTGTAACACTCTCCATGGCTGAGTGGTCAAAAACACACCTGAACAAATGCTGGTTTCTCCTACAAAGCGGTACACAGGTTTGAACCCAGCTGGAGAGCACATTTCCTTTTCTTAAGTACACGGACCACTAGATGTAATACACACTGTTTATAAAAAATAGGGCATCTATGTAAATATGAGCATTCACTAAAAATAATGTTCGAAGCAGTAAAAATGTTGAATTAAAAATAAACCCATTAATTCTTTATATATATATATATATATATATATATGATAGATACTCATATTCAAGTAGAAGCTCTGTTTTTGAATTAAACAGTATTTTTTATCCAAATACTGGCCAGAGTATTTGAGAAATCTTGTCAGAAAAATACATGGTCTCCAATAAAAAACAATATGTGTCCTCTGGGTAAAAAATAATGTTTAATTAAAGAGTAGAACTTTTATTTGAATATGAGTATCTGCCAAAGATAACATCGAAACAAAATAAATTAAAAATAGCAATATGTCAGATTTAATCCATTTCCTAAATATATATATATATATATATATATATATATATATATACATAATGGATTTGACTGGAATTTGAACACATCTCTCTGATTCCTCAATCCACTATTCCACTGTGCATCCTACATTACATTCACTTACATGCTAATACCCTTGGGAAAGGTATGAATCCTCTTCTCCCTCCAGCTATTGGTAAATAGCAGGACAGACTGGGTTCTATAGCCTTGGATGGCAACTAGTCTAGGAGAAGGACAACTCTTAATTCAAAACCTGTAGCAGGTCGTTTGGGGATCTTGTGGCATGTAGTGCACCAGGTCTTTATATTTGGCCCTTCAAAAAGTGTGGTTGGTTCTGCACAAAGCCTTCACCACTATAATCAAATCATACGTGCTGGTGTCGGGGCTGTCGGTTCTTAGGTACTGAGCTGCTTAACCCTCATACGTTAAATATGACAGGAGAGTCCACCATATCTATATATATATATAATGTATATTTGGAGAGCAACCTTTCTTTAAAGCATTTTTCTATTTACACTTGTTTATATTTATGAAATGAGGTAATGTAACTATTTACACTATTTACAGATGATCCAACTGATCTTTTGGGGACTTTCACTTTTTCAGCTGATCTGTTTTGAATTTTGAACTGAACCCTTTTCAAAATTAAAAAAAAAAGATCACCTGAAGGAGATTATGACAATAAAGATGAGGACAACTGTCCAAAAATGATAAAAGCATAAATAGTTACAATTTCTCATCACAGAAATATAGAAAAATATGTTTCATTGAATATGACAGACAAGGAAGATTTGGTTAATTTTTATTTAGTTTTTCTAATATTCTTACCTTATGTTTTTTGTTTGGTGGGAGTAAAGACATGTAAAAATTGTCGATAGTGCCTTTTGTCCCAAGGGATTTTAGTCACTTCTTTAGCTATTTGCAAAGGGATTTTGTTGTTAAGTGTTAATTTCTTTTAATGTTTGTCTGTTTAAATATGTATATGATTGCTGTCTATTTGATTTTGAGCATGACCAATTTCTTAAATTAATCATCACTTGGATCTTTCATGAACTCTCAAATGGCCTCCTAGACCTGCATTTGTTTTGGCAACAAATAGACAAATCTAGCACATATATTGGTATTACCCTGGGTGGAATGTTACTGCTTTGGGAAAGAATTTGATTAACATGCATTCTCTCTGTGCATTTAATGCACTCAAAGAGTACATGACAGTTTTAGCTGTTGGTTCATTTCTGTCAGTCTCAGTTGTATTTTATCTATCTATCTATCTATCTATCTATCTATCTATCTATATATATATATATATATATATATATATATATATATATATATATATATATCTATATATATATATATATATATATATATATGTAAAACATTATTCTTAATGGATATTAGATTTGTTTATTTATTAAAAAGTATATTTATTTACTTTCACCTACTGGCATGAATATTTAAGAAATATTGTTCAAGAAAAATTTGCATTCTCAGGTATGATCTGATAGACAAAAATTAATAATAATTAAAAATAATCCATTACTTTTTATTTATATGATAAAAATATAGTTTTAAGAAATGCTATATTTAAGGGCTAAAGTGGTCAATATCAGGGATAGAGCATATGTGAATGTCCACTAGTACATATATATATATATGAGAGATATAATATGTTTATGGTAGGATCTTATATGCTGTCAAATATATTAAGTGAAGTATAAAAATAAAAGTAAATTTATATCAGTTAAACAATTTTTGTTTTGTGTAAGAGTGTATAGGGACTACCTCCACCTTGTCTGCTAGATGCCCAATAGGTGGCGCTGTTCAGGGCTATAAATAGGATAACATAATAAACACTCTTCTCTTTTTTGCTCTTCAATGTAGTAACAATATTGGGACTATAGTCTCTGCTGGTGGAGAATTCTTTCCTGCAGCAAACTGACTAGTTAATTTCAAACAATTCACATGGACATATCTCTCTCTCTCTCTCTCTCTCACACACACACACACACACACACACTCTTTATGGTTAAGCACATTAATCTTTTCTTTCCTTTTTTTGAGCAATCTATATACATATAAATATAATTTTCTATTATTTTATTATGTTTGTAATTTAAATAAATATATATACAAATTTCTCTATGTGTTGAAATTCATTTCTTTTAAAAATATTGAACTTGTTTACTTTGAATGTCTAATCAGCAACAAGTCGTAACTTGTTCTGCTAGATACTGGAGACAAACAACAACCTCATCCAATACAAATTATAACACTATTCGCTGAAGAAAGAAAGAACTCTTGCAGAATTATTTGCAATAATGAAAAAAGAAGTTGGTTTGGTATATTCTCCACTCTTCCATAGCTACTGTCCATGTGTCAAAATATTTTTTTTGCAATTTGTTATGGTCCAGGTCCTTGTACCACGGTGATAGTCCAAGGTAGAACTAATAAAGAAGAACTTGAACACGGATATGGAATGACACAGATATATTACAAACAGGAACATATACAGAGAAGTAGAAAGTGTTAGTACAAACAATAAGTTTTAGTAGGGAGAACAATGTAGTCTCGACTAGTATCACTATTCCAATGTTTTGTAGTAATTGTCTGAATGCGACTCTGTTTCAGACTGCCTCTGACTCGACTGACTGACTCGCTCGATCTGACGGACCTCACTCCAGACTCAGACTGAACAGTATTTAGTCACCCCCACTCATGAGGGCATCATGTGGCACAAGGTCGGTTTAACGTGGGATCTCCGAGCCTGTGGGCTCGGCAAAAAATATGCCCTTTGAAGCTATATAAATGGGTTCAGGGTCGGTTTACCTCCCCGAAAGAGACTCCGCCCTTCGGCGTAGCCTCGTTCGGGTTTCTCCCCACCCAAAGGCAGAGAGTTCAACTGATCAGCCGGTCAGCCAGTCGTCTGACTTCAGACTGAACTCCCTGCTTCCTCTTGAGGCACAGTATTTATTATGTATGGAATAGTCCATTCTTTCAACTATACTGACCATCTTTTTTATTCTTTGGTCTTATCTTAAAATTTAAGCAAAGACAATCCATCAGTGTTATGATTTCATTTCATTGTATATCTTATGTTATTAAGATTGTGGCCCACCAATAATGAATCCTGGTAGGACTTCTAATTCTCTTAAGATTGCCTCACTCTTAAGGTTGAATAAATGAGAAAACACATTCTTGCTTTATGCATTCTATTTTTGCATATTTAATGAATTCATTTTCTATCTGTAGCACAGGTTCTCTATTATTCTGTATTGGGATGCATGTTGTGGTGTAATGGATATCAGTTCAAAGTGAGAACTTAGGGGGCTGAGTTTGAATTCCAGTCGAGTTTGTTAGGTTCACTTACGCACAAATACCCTTGGGAAAGGTATGAATCCATCTGCCTACCAGCTATGGGTTGAATAGCAGGACAGACTGGGTTATTTAGACTTGGTTGGCAACCAGTCTACCGCAGAAAGAAATGACAACCTACTGCAGGAAAAAAATCTGCCTTGTCAGTCATGTATTGAAAGATACATGATAACCGAAGCATGTATCACATATGGCATTTAACTGACTAATTATTCAAATATCTTTTCCAAATAAATCAAGCTTACCTAATAGTTCAAATAGTTCTTTGTGATGTGCTTTGAAACATAGGTATATGATCTTTTGCATTTGTATTGCTTTTTCTGATATCATTCTGAGCATAATTATTGTATTCCTTGTTCCAGTGTCTTTAATGAAACTGCATCATTCATATTCTATTTGGGTCTAATTCTGCTGTGCAGAATTCAGTTGATAGGTTTTATTATGTTAGGCTGATTTTCTGATGAAGTTCACATTCATTGGCACCTGGCTTCTTAGACAGCTATATGGAAATAGAACTACTTAGGTCTTCTGGTATATTAATACTGCCACATATTTTATTTATTATATTTGCGATTTTGACAAATGCCAAAATCATCTAAGTCTACTATCATTTCCATCTGGTCTTGTTGTTTTGTTCTTTGCAGTTTGGTCATTGATGATCTCATTTCAGACTTCAATGTATCTGGTTCTTCCATATTTTTGTGCAATGTGGGTTTTCCTCTTTCATTGTGAAAGTTTAACAGGTAAAAAGATGCAATTCTTAGCACTTACATTATAAAACAAAAAATTACATGATGGAACAAAATTTCAAAATATGTTAAGAAAAACAAATTATAAAAATATATTATGACAAAATTAAGAGAAAACATTTAAATTATGAAAAAAATCATAAGAATTATGAAATGTATGAAACATTTATAAAAGGAAAAAAAAATGAAACACTATGAAAACAAAAATTAAGAAAGATTTTTTATTTCCTCCTCAAGACATTTGTAAGTTAAGTTTATAAAAAATGCAAATATATTCTAATTCTATCAACACCATAAAATGATAAGTAAAGTTAAAAAAGGTAAATTTAAAAGAATAAACTTCATTCTCAATCTAGTTTATAGATATATATAAAGTTTATCTGGAAGGTAGATTTTGAATATGTTGAGAACTGGTTGTACAGCCTTGGTATAATATATATATATATATATATATATATATATATATATATATATATATATATATTGTGTGTATTTAGGCAGCATCTTTTCATTCATACATGTTTCATTAAATAATATAGACAAGTGTTGTCTATTTATTTTATGTAAATTCTTTTCATAATGTCTGACATTATCATTAAACGAAGAAAAGAAATTCACAATATTGATCCATATTTTTAATACACTCAAAGCTTAGATTGTATTAAAAATAGGGATCAATATTGTGAATTTCTTTCTTCGTTTAATGATAATGTTATTAAACTTATTAGACGTTATGAAAAAAATTTACATAAAATAAATAGACAACACTTGTCTATATTATTTAATGAAACATGTATATATATATATATATATATATATATATATATATATATATATATATATATTAAAGAAAAAACAGACCACTTTTAAGGTACTATTATAATAATTTATTTCACCAGGGCCCTTTTAAAGGATGCCGGATCATCAGATAGCACTTCCAAAAATGAAATGAAAAAAATGAAATTAAAATTGATGGGTAGTGTAAGTTTTTGTAATTTAACAGAGAAAAAGGGGTAGTTAACAATCAATCAGGGAGAACCTTACTGCACATTCCAGAACATTCTCCCATGGCATATGTCACTGAGTGAGCTTGTCTACTGTGTAACAGTCACATTCAAAATCATGTTTCATGTAGGGATATTGGCAAAACACAGCATCATCTATTCTGCTCTACAATCAAAAGTTGGCTCTCACCTTCCATTTTTTCTTCCTAAATTGGAGCCACTTTTTAAAGCAGGGAAATTTGATATCATGGATGATACTAAATATTAAGGAGAATGCAGCTGATGGTAATCCCCAAAGAGAACTTTGCAAACAAATTTGAAAAGTGAAAATCCCCATTGCTCTATCCTATTTGCTTTATTTTTATTTTAGTTGCATAAAATCCCTTACAGGATCATTTCACAGCTCTTGTTCACACAATCCTTCCATTGATATTTAACTTTTACCATTTTTTCTGCCATGAGCAAATGGTGAATATTGTCCTTTTTAATTTGGCCTTTCCAATGCTTGGAAGATCTACCACTTTGTCTTGCTGTGGTAAAATCTTTTTAAATGCTTGAAGCACATTACTGGATTTGTCTCTTCGAACTACATGGTCGAACCATCATTTCTTCTCCAATTTCTTTTCCAATATTGTCCATTTTGATTCGACAATTGTGTGTTACACCAACCATAGCTTTAAGGAAATCAATCTCATAGGCAACAAGTTTTCTACAATCTTCTTTTAGGTACCACATTTCTTGAGTATAGGTAGTATTATAATTAATGCACAGAATAATTTTACTTTGATAATGTTAGATATATATTTTTTCTGTTCCAGATTTTCTCTTTTAGTTTGCCAAGTGTTGATGATGTTAAAGTTATTTGTCTGTTTGCATCTGCTGATGTTCTAGGTATTACTAATCCCTTGAATGTAAAAGTGTTTACTTTTTCAACAACCTTTTATTCTAGAGTCTTCAGAAATATTATGGTTACAGCTTCAACAACATCTGCAAAAACATTCTTGTCCACATTCTCAATTTAGAAGAATATTAATCAACAATACCAGAATACTTCACCAAGAAAGTAATAAGCAGAAACTACAAATTCTCAAAGCTATTTTTATTAAAAAATTAAGACCAACACTTAACAAAAATAATTATGAATATAGTACAAATATTATGAAATGCTTATAGTATATAGTTCTTTATGTGACGTCCCTAAACACAGCCTTCGCTCGCTCCTCGCTGCTTCGTTCGGGTGTCGCTGCTCCAAACGTGATGTCCGCCGGTCGCGTCAGTCGTGTTGTCTCGTCCTGTGATGACCAACTGGCTTGGTATCGGTCGCGGCACCCAAATGTGACGTTCTAACCTTTTGGGTGACTCGGATGGGAATCTGGTTAGATTCGATATCAGCCCCGTCATTCCCAACTCGCTTCCAACGTCTGGTTACCAAAGTAACTGCGTTGATCTCCAGTCTGCCTACCCACGTTGGGAATTGATCTTAGGCAGACGAAATCAATCAATCGTCAGGGCCGTAATGCAAGCTGGGTCCAAGCGGGGATGGTATCGCACAAATACGTATAAAAGAAATAAAATGATAACTCAAAAGTTCAAGGTATCAAAGAAAAGGATAACAAACTTTATGTCTAATTGTTGGATACATAGGACTGCGTCTATCTCCCGACCCGTTCTATGGATTGTGACACGTTGTTTTCCGTTAGGCGAGTTTTAACACTTCAAGTTGTTTGCTCTTTAAGAAATTGTTTTTTTTTTGGTGTGTCTTCGGGCGAAAGTTGAAAAAAAACTTATTTTGGTGGTCTGGATCTAAGTCGCTCTTCAAAATAATTGTTCTTGGATTGAAGATGAGTCCGGAAATTGCGTGAATCTTGGTCAGCCGATGTGAGGCCTGCTTCAACTGAGCACTGGAGACTGACTCTGGGAACTGTCTCTCCCGAACTGTCTCTCCCGAACTGTCTGATTTTTCGCTCGCTGCGACCTTGCTTATATGGACGCCGACCAAAACCGGGGTGGGTTTGTCAGGCGCCAGGTGTTCCTCGATAATTCTAAATACATATCCACTTCTCTTATTTTGGTTAGGAATTTTCCTCCTTTCCATTTTTGGGAGCCTTCTCTTACTCCCACCTTCTCACCATACTTCAGAGGGCGTGAACTTCCCTCCCCACTTCTTCATAGCAACCTCTCATACCCATCCTCTAGGTGGCGGCGACAGCTTCCTCCTTGTGTCACGCGTGATCACCACTCGGCCAATGATATCCAGCCCGGGTCAGCCAGGTGCGATCATCTGAGCTTTGTTTCAGGGAAAAAAATATCTTGCTTAAAAAAAAATTATCTTTTTCTTTTCCTCTTCTTTCTTTTAATCGCAGTTCTCATTTTCTCTGTCCGCAAATAGAACAATGCGATCGGTGGTGGTCATAACTCTTGTTCTCACCTGGACTTCGTCAGTCATCTTATCGCTAATTATCAGAATGGGTGGTCTAGCAAAACACAGTCGACTGTCGTCTCGAGAAAAAAAATAATTCCATTGTCCTAGCCGTGTTTGCATTCTTGGTGCCAATTTCTGATAACATAGTTCTGTTATCGCAGCCAAAGATGTCTTGTCAAAAAAAAACAAAAAAAAACGGTCAGACGTTACTTCGTGTGCGGCTTGGCAGACGACACAGTTAATTTTTCATATCTATCCAAAGCCCTGTATTTCACCTGTTCTTTGTCAATTATCAAAATAACATTTTCAATTGGAGTTTTTCTTGGCTAGTCGGTCTGTGGTCTGCTAATTAGATGTTTTCCACATTGAGCTGCTCTTATCTATCCAAAGCCCTGATAACACAAGTTGTTGACAATACACAGTCGATTCCCCCATCCACCTAGAATCCTTCTGCCATTGTAATGACATCCACGATTGGGTCTCGCCTCTCTTTCCTTTTCTTTCCTTTCTCTTTTTCCTTTCTTTTCTTTTTTCCCTGGTAAATGGTGCCACATTTAGAAATATCTATGTTAAAACTAAACAGTTTTTTAAAAACAAGCAAATTATAACCTTCTAATGACAATTCAATTCTTAACCAAGTTACCTCCCTTACATAAAAATTTTTGCAACATTGAAAAACTTTAACTTTTACGTTTTTACTTTGAGCATGACTGGAAATATTAACAACAAAAACAAAAATACTTACTGCCTGAAGATTTTGAAACAACAGCATCAGCATCTAAATGTCTTGGAAAGTATAAGTCATGAAAAGCAGTAACAAATGAGTATTGTCTTATGTATATATATATATATATATATATATATATATATATATATATATATATATATATATATATATATATATAAAGACATGTCTGATTAAGCACTTTAGACATGTTGTGTTTGTTTATTTTCAACAATATCCTTTTGTAATCATATATTGCTGCCATATATGGTCTGGAGCCCCTTCTGTTTGCCTCGGGGTTCTTGATAAGATCCAGAGACAGATATGCAATGTAATTGGCCCTGATCTGGCATCTCATCTGCAGTTGCTCTCTAACAGACATGCTGTAGCCTCTCTTTGTCTTTTTTACAAATACTTTCATGGTAATTGCTCCAATGAGCTGCTTATATATTTGCAAAGAAAACTGGTTCCCAAACTTCATGAATTCGTGAAACTAAAGTGTCCTATGAGGCTGGCATCCTGATCTCATCCTTTCACTGTTGAAACTGTTAAATGTAGCTGCCTCTTCTACTCCAATAGCTTCATATCTCACACCTCTATATAAATATATATGGAACTCCCTAACAAAAAAAAATATATTCCTGTTTCCCTGATAGCTATAATCTCCAACTATTCAAATGATAACTTTTTAATGTCAATCAACATCTCCAGTTGCCCTGATCTATTCACTATCCTTCTTGTCATCCTTCTCGTCATCCTTTCCTCTATTACTCCTATCTGCTCTCCTCCAAATCCTCTATACAACCCCTTACATGTGCTAGTGGCTTCCCGCCTTGCTTGGGGTGAAATGCTTAAAATATATATATATATATATATATATATATATATATATATATATATATATATATATATATATATAATATATATTTGTTGTTTCATGGTTCAAAAAGAGCAAGAAATGTACCATGGTTAAATTTATTCATTTTATTTTTCCAAGTACTTTCGATATATTACAATATCATCTTCAGTGTTATGATGGTTAAGATGAATAATTGTGTTTGTCCAAAGTAAATTTGTAATACCCTTGCTTTTCTTTTCTTTCCCCTTCCTTTCTACAAATGGAAACAGTAAATACTCTACTTAATGAACTTTTGTAAATGGATGGCAGAAAACAGACTAGGAGAGTTCGTAAGGAGGCAAACATTTTTTTTATTTGGTCAAGTTATCTTGGACATTCTTGACTCTATCATACCAACCATCATGGTCCTGCATCAAGGTTGCAAGGTCATTAGTGTGACATTCTCAGTCATAATAAAGCTGGTCAATGTAGGTGGTTGAAGATTGTAGAAATGGCTAGGTGTCCAGAGCAGTACATCACTCACAAGTTCTTGTTTTCTGTGTATAAATCTTTCATCTTTAGATAAACATTACTTAGAGCTAAAAAGCTTAGGAAGTTATGGAGAGTTATGATGATCACCAGCATCCTGAAGGAATGTGGCACTTAAAAGTAGCTGTATAATCTGTTTGAATAAACTATTTCTGCCATATTTCTATCTATTATTCTGTCATATATCACTCTCTCAAAACAGAAATAATCAATATTAATGTACAAATATTTTTTTATTTATTTAGACCAACATTATTACCATTATTGTTTCTTTAATGACTCCAGAACTCTCCTCTGTATTCTTGCTGATTTTAGCAATGCTCTCATCTGGATGCTTTCAATTCTTTCTTTGATTTTCTTTTCCCCCCAATCTTTTTTCACAGGTTCCTTGTAACTGTTCCTATTTTTCTTTTACATCTTTTTGTTTTTTTATTTAGTGAACCTATCTTGGATATTCATGAGTCTGTCATGCCAACCATCACGGTCCGGCATCAAGGTAGGAAGGACATTATGGTGGCATTCCGTATCATAACATAGCTGGTCAATGTAGGGGATTGCTGGATGAGCAGCCCATCTTGCGCCATGACTATGTATCCAGAACAGTAGATCACTTGCAAGTTTTTGTTTTGCTTGCCAGCAGTTTCCTGCAAAGTGTATTCTGTGTTCACATAAGATTGTAGAAATATCATTGATTGGTCTACAGAGCTGTGATTTAGTTAGATATTGTCTCAGAGTAGTGCTCTAATAATGGCTGTCATTCTCATGTTGTTTAGATATAGCAAGATCAAGATTATTATTATTATTTACTGTTATTCTGACATAATATGAATTTTAATATAACTTAAGATACCCAAATTGAATGTGTGTATGTCATATTTTTGGACATTTTTATGTTATATTTTAGTGTATGTATGTACAGTTTTGGCGATTTTAGACTATTCTTAATATTGCAAAGATACTGTAGATTTTAATTGCCAAAGGAAATATATATTAGTTTTATACTTTATAATTCTTGTTAACCAATCTGATCATCACCCACTGGCTCTTTCAACAACTACAACTAATAATTTATGATTAATGAAAGACAGAAATAAAGATGCTCTAATTTTTAAGATCAAATGCATATTACCTTTTTCTCCAGACTTGACTTAAGTTCTTACCAGCAATTCTCAAATATTCACTTGATCTCTGACTTCCAATGTTACATCCTTTGTGAATGAGTATAAATTATACTATATAATTACAAATTTCTTTTTTTTGGGGGGAGGAGGAGGAGGGGATCTATAATTGTTTTTTTTTATTTATTATAACCATCATTATTATCATTATTGAGCTGTTATATGAGTAGTAACATGTGGTTTACACTGATGTGACTGCAAGTTACTTTAATAACTCCAGAACTCTCCTCAGTATTATAGCTGATTTTAGCAATGCTCTCATCAGAATGGTTTCAATTCCTCCTTTGATTTCTTCTTCCATCAGTCTGTTTTCAAATATTCTTTGTAACTGTTCCTATTTTTTTTTTTTCAGTCAAGCTATCTTGAACATTCATAAGTCTAGCACACTAACCATCATGGTCCTGCTTTAAGGTCAAAAGGTCATTAGGTTGACATTCTGTGTCATAATATAGCTGGTCGATGTCAGTAGTTGCTGGTGCTCTCATGCTCTATGTCATGGTCCTCTTTTTCTCACAGACAGTGTCCAACTGACCCTGCTATACTGTGCAGTCAACAAAATCAAAAACAATGTGCATGTGTGAAATTAAAAATATAAAATGGCGACAATTTACCCATGAGTAGATGTCCAGAGCAGTAGATCACTTGCAAGTTCTTGATTTCCAGTGTTGCAGATAAATCTTTCATTTTTAGACAAACATTATTTAGAGCTAAAAACGTTAGGAAGTTATGGAGAGCCATGATCACCAGCATCCTGAAGGAATGCAGCACATAAAAGATGGCAAAAAATCAACACTGGAATATTATTTCAAATGGATTTTATTTGTTGACAAATGAGCAATGTCCTACCATTGAAGCTAGAAGAAAAACAAAATGTCTGCCCTGAGGGTGAAGGGAGAGATGTGGAAAAATCAGGAAAAAGAAAGCAGAGACTAAAGGGAAGCTTTGCTTGTCAGCAATTTATGGACTCAACATGGGGGCAGCAGTTTTCCCTCATTTGTAACATGATACCTGTGGCTAGTATTTAACACTCATGTCATGGACAAAACCCTAATGTGTTAATTGAATGGAATCTTACTTAGTAACAGAACGAAATGAACCAAAAAATTGCCTGGAAATATCTTGGGACATCTAACAAAAAGGCTTAATATCATTTACTGTTACTGTGTATTTTATTAAGTAAGGCATGTCTCAAAACACATGTATATCTATATGTGTTTTTAACATTTTTCCCAGCATCTAAGGACACTCAAAACTCAAAAATGCTCCACAATTTTTGTTAAAAAAAAATACAAAATAGCAAACAGAATTAAAGTAAACATGCTTCTATACTTATTTTTTTAAAAATACTGTTTTCATCATTATCATCATAGTGATGTTTTTTTTTGTTGACGCAGGACCAGGTTTAATAACACACAAAGCAAGGTGTATCCTGACTGAGTGAAGATATCTTTCATAATAAATTGAGGCAAAGGCAAGGTTTTCCAAAAGTGAATGCTCCTCTTCATACCCAACTAAGATGCTCATGGCAGTCTAAGTGTTTTTATTGAGACACCATCTCTAGGATGTTTGCTGTTCAAGACTTGAGACCCCATTCTAATCTTTTTATATATATATATATATATATATATATATATATATATATATATATAATAGGCTGGTTAATGAAATTTGCAGAATAAAAACAATAAAATTATAACAATATTGGCAATAAGATTGATGATATTTATTATATATTAATAGACTTTTTTACTAAATTAAAGCATGAAGAAAAAGATTTTGAAATCAGAATATTTGTTTTATTTATATATATATATATATATATATATATATATATATATATATATATATTGCATGTATAATACTGGTGCTAATAAAACAGTGCTCAATGTAATGTAACACAGCTATTAAGTATATATTAATAAATATACATATTATCCTTCACTGGTAGCATGACTCAGAGCTTCTGGCACAAAGCAATCTTCAGGTGCAGAGTATGGACTGACCATTACGTAATTTAAATTTTAATAAACATATATATATATATATATATATATTCATACATGTTTCATTAAATAATATAGACAAGTGTTGTCTATTTATTTTATGTAAACTCGTTTCATAACATCTAATAAATTTAATAAAATTATAATTGAACGAAGAAAGAAATTCACAGTATTGATCCATATTTTTATTTTTTTATTTTTTTTTTAATACAATCTAAGCTTTCAGCTTACATAAGCCATTATCAAAGATGTCAATTACAACATATTAAGCAATATGACAAGACAGTGATGACAGTCTGTGAATGTTTACATAGATGATCTCTAAGCAACGATAAACACGTGCATATAAGACACTAGAAGCGAAAATCGCACCGCATCTCATGACGTCAAAAATGACCATGCGAGAGTGAATTGGAGAAGTATGAAGTATGGAAAGCCGTTGTCACAAACCAATGGCCTCCGTCACCAACTACAGACATTTAAGGATATTTGTTGTGATTCCATAGTTGATTTTGTTTAGGTTGGGTTTCAACTGTTTGATGTATAATGCTTCAAGGATTTTTAGTTTTTGTCTATTGTTTTCATGTCGAAGTATAAATGTGTTTTTGACAAGTATTTTACGGAATTGTGTGTGCGGGCAGGCATGTTGTTTTAAATGCCTAAAAATGTTAGAGTTTTCATTAAAATGTAGTGTCAAGTGTCGTGAAAGCGAGTTTGTGACCAACATAAACATTATTTAAATCGTTGGAGATACAATCTCCCAAAGGGCACTTGAATTTATAAACTATGTTGGTTTTTTGCAAATCGCTAACCGGGGGAGAAGAATCATTGCGAAGAATTAAGTTGGATATACTAGATTTAGTGTACCATATGATTAATTTAATTTTTTTGCTAGTAAATATATGTTGTAAGAACATGAACATAAAAAATATTGTAATAACTTGGACATAAATTTACTGTGAATGATCTAATGATTAAAGCACTTTCTGTACATTTCCATCTAAATAAATTGCTTTCTCTTTTAAAAAGTAGCATTTTTTAAGTTTTGATTTGGTTTATAGGATATATATATATATATATATATATATAGTCATCCAAAGAGAGACTGTTTCATTGTATCATAGTTCATCAGTGTGGTTAGACATCCAATCACTTCAAGCCGGGACCAAAAACTGACCGATTTGGTATCAATGTCAGAGATTCTAACCCCTAGGTCTTTGACGCCCGGCAGAGAGAAAGGCAAATTTTTGTGTATTTATTTTTCATAAACACACCAGTCACTTATAGATAGATAGTCATCCATGGACAGACTGCATCATAGCTCTTCAGTTTAGCTAGACATGCAATTTCTTCAAGCCGGGATTGAAACTCAACTGATATATATATATATATATATATATATATATATATATATATATATATATATATATTTTCAAAAATGTATTGCTGGTAATTTTATTTTTTTCAAAAATGTATTACTGGTAATATTTTCCCCAAAAATGTATTGCTGGTGTTTTTACTATAAAAATCTTTTTTATGCTTTCTTAGCATTTTGACTCCAGTTTGGAGGTGAACTACTTGCTCATATCTGGGACCCTAACGGTTGCTACCACGCTGGGTAAGGATGGACCTGGGAACAACTGCAATTAAGAGATGGTTCCATGCTCCTCATCAGACCAGAGGCCTTTTGTTGCCAGATGTAGTTTTTCATCATAAACAGAACAAGCATTTTTTAAATCAAATTATGGTCAAACTCATTATGATGAGCAGCTATCTTTGAGTGTGGCGTTTAGTAAAATAACCCTTTTGTAATGCATGTAATTACTACAAATCTCAGAGTAGACACAAGTGAATATTTAATTTTATTTATTACCATATATATATATATTAGTGGCATAATTGTCTTGTTTAATAATAACGATTGATAGCCCTTGAGGAACTCCCTGGTGAATGCAGGTCATCAGCCCTTAAGGAACTCTCCTGGGCTAGAACACACTGTCTGCACGTCAACAAAGGTGGAATTTTTGAGTCACTAATAGTAGCCTGTAAAATTAGCATATTAAAACCTATTAAGTTGTAATAATGGTTGGTTATTTTCATTACACTTTCCTTGGGGTGAAATGATTAAAACAAATATCTATATGTGATATATCCATCGCTTATATAAATTAAAAGATATCTCTTGACAGATATGCAAATGAATATACTTCTATGTTTATATGTGGATGTGTCGGCTCTATAAACATGAATTAAATTTTTATTATTAAATGCCAATCAAGTGAAGTGCCCTATTAAACAAAGGCTTATCTCATTTAGAGATAATAAAAAACAATTAAGGAAAGATTGAGTAATGTAAGCAAGCAATGGGAAGGCCAAGGTTTGGCTTTTCAAGGAGGTTGATACTTTATTTTCCTCTAGATTTATCTGAGCTTAAACAGATGTCATTATCTAGCGGATTATATATCCACCATGATTAATTGAGATTTGCTACCAATGGTAATCTGAAATAAGACGCAAACAGACACAATAAATCTAATTTAATCTGCATGTAGATACACGTACAAATGTGTCCATCCAGTGTATTGTGTTTGCTGGTATTGAGTACACACATGTACACATACATCAACTTCTCCTAAATAAAAATAAAACACTCTTGGGGTTGACTAATATGCTGAGTATAAAGTTACTGATGCATAGTAGAGACAACAATAAGGCCATGAACACATAACAATGGAAAGAAGTGATATTACTAGCAGGCCTGCTACTTCTATATACTCTGTCACTATGGGATATAGGCAATCATGGCTCTCCACAACTTCCTATTCTTTGTAGCCCTGAGTAATGTTTGTCTTTTCATCATTCCCCCCACTCTCTGTTCTGCTATTGGTTAGGTAGTGTTATGATGTTGATTTGGGGTTAGTAGAGACAAACGCCAAATAACACGTAACAATAAAAAGGGTTTTAATAGGTTGGTAAAAAGGTACAGAAATCGCCTGAGTAGTCAATAACTAGCTCAGCTAAGAACTTCTCTGTCTATCTGTCTTCCCCATGTCAACTGACATGCCACTATTTAAAGACTTTGTTCACAGACGCAGCCAAGTTCATCTTCAAGAGTGGTGGTAGGTTTCCGACACAACAGGTAGGTTACTCCCAGCTTCCCTCTACAGTCAATTTTTTCAAAAATTTAAATTTAATTTAAATTTGTCATTTTCTGTCTTCTTGATCCTGTTCTTTTATTGTTCTTATTGATTGTTCTCAGATTCTTTCACTCTCAGTAACCCCTTGCAGCTTAGTGGCTTTGTTGCCTTGATTGGGCTGAAATAATTAATAAACAAAAAAACAAAAATTGCAAAGTCCTCTTTTGGGACTGTCTTGTTGCATTCATTATAATCTCATTCACAGAACTTCAGCAATTTTTAGTGATAGGAAAAGCCAGAGGTCGAATGGGGTTAAAATCTGAACTGTAGCATGGATGACAGTCCTAGGTTAGGCACGAAATGTGAAGAATCTATTCAGTCATTGCACAAACAAAATGGCTGCACAGTATTCAACTTCATTTATTTGTGTCTCACTGCTGACTGAGTAATGACATGAGAGTGTGCCTATTCACACATGTGCAGTAAAGTGCCCTCTGATTGGTTTTCAAGTTTCACCAAGGCTACAGAACTGGTTCTTAAGGTATTCAATATGGCTGGATACATCTTGAATTGTATATAAGCCCAAGCAAAAATTATAAAATATCTACAATGTTTATCAGGAAGTTTTTTTTTTCCCCCAGTTGAACATTCTGGCATTCATGAAATATCTCAAGCAAATGAAATTATTTATATTAATAGCACGCTTAGTTTTTAAATCAATAAAAGAAAAAAGTAAAAACTTAATTCATCCAACTTCAGGTAGGTCATTTGACCTGTCAGTCTAGAAGTACCTCCATATACCAAGGTCTTCTGTTAGCTAGATTATATCCATCTATTGGTATGAATGTTTGAGAAATCTTATTAAAGAAAAATATTTGTTCTCCAGCAGGAATTGAACCTGCATCCTCCTGGATAGAGAGAATGGCTGTTAGATCCAAAATGCTTTAACTTACTCAGCTACAATGAGAAATGCAGGTTTTTGAATATTGCCAGAGACCATGTGTCTTTGTTTAATAAGATTTTTCGAATATTCAGGACGGTAGAAAAAATAAATAAATATACTGTTTAATAAATAAATGGAGCATCTACTCAAATATGAGTATCCACTAAAAATAATATTTAAGTGACAGATTCTGTCGGATTAATAAATAAAAATCCTTTAACTTAGAAAATTACTTTGTTTACATTTGGATCTTAAACTGAGCAGATATGAAAATTTCAAAGAATTTAATGCAAAAGGGATTTTGCTTAAAGGCACAGTCCAGATTTTATTTTATTGCCAAAGCTGCTCCATTACTGGGTCGGTTAAGACATGCCAGAGCTAACAATGTTTTTACTTTGCCCAGAGAGACACAAGTTTGAATCCTGTCATAGATCACATATTTTTCTTTAAGAAGATTTCTTGAATATTCAGGACAGTAGATGAAAATAAATAAATATAATGTTTAATAAATAAATGGAGCATCTACTCATATATGAGTATCCACTAAAAATAGCGTTTAAAAAGATAAAATGTATCAGATTAATAAATAAAAATTCCATTACTTCTTTAGAAATAGATAGATAGATACAGACAGTGTGGACATAGTAATCAAGACTATATGGTGATTGTCTGTTTCAGGCTTCCATCATGCTAGTTGAAGCTACACCTTACCAGTCTATTGTTTTTATTATTTCATACCAAGCAAGGCAATAAAGCCACTAAGATGCAAGGGGTTACTAAGTGTGAAAGAATATGAGAAAAGAAAAACATTATTAAAGAGAATTGAATGCAAAAAGAACAAAAATTAAGAAAACAAGATAACAATTGTCATTGCATTTAAATTTCTGAAGATTAAAATTGACTGGAAAGCAAGGGTTTGGAAGTGAGAAGTGTGAAAGAAACTGTTAGCATAGAATTTATCATGACACCTAACCATTTCAACTGTAAAATGATGAGACCTAGCCGCCAATCTAGTACTGCACTTTAAATTCATAAAATCAAATTTCAAAAGAGGAAAGCTCATCAGGACAATTACTATGAAAATATTTATTGAAAAGGTTCAGAGAAGTTACTTAAACTGAGATGCTAAATCAGGACAAATAATGGTCTGTATTTATAAGTACTCTATCTCTGATATTGAGCACTCTTGACTTATTAATATATCAATTTTTCTACAATATCTATCTATCTATCTATCTATCTATCTATCTATATATATATATATATATATATATATATATATGTATTAATTAGTACATATACATGTACCTACATTTTGGTATGCGACTATAGTTTTGCTGGATGGCGTTCCCAGTTTGTGAACTATAGTCGAATGCCAATATGTAGGTACACATATATGTACTAATTAATACATATCCTTGCTCTGTAAAACTGCATTGAGCACTATTACATTTACACTTCATGCATAAATTATATGATTATTTATTTGCTTGCCTGCATATACACACCAGCATGTGTACATGTCTACTTATATTTGACTGTTTCATTTATCCATTCTACAACTATATATATATATATATATATATATATTTAGGCAGCATATTTTCATTTAAACAGGTTTGGTTAAATAATTTAACAACCTGAAGAAAAATAAAAACTATTTTGGAAAATAAAAACTATTCAAAAGAAGATTTTGGTATTTTTCTTAATCATTGTTCTAAGACTACCAAGAAATTGAACCACAAATTTGAAAGGATCACAGTGTAAACTAATCAACATGACATGTCTAAATTATTTGACCAAACCTGTTTGAATATATATTTTTATACCAACGGCTTCCCATACTTAATACTTCTCGAATTCACTCTCGTGTGGTCATGTGTGACGTCATGAGCTGCGGTGCGATTTTCATTTCTAGTGTCTTATATGCCCATGTTTATCGTTGCTAGGAAATCAGCCAAGTAAATAATCACAGACTATCGTCAATGTCTTGTCTGTATATTGCTTAATATGTTGTACAGTAATTGACATCTTTGATAATGGCTTATGTAAGTCGAAAGCTTAGATTGGATTAAAAAATATGGATCAATATTGTGATTTTCTTTCTTCGTTTAATGATAATGTTATTAAGCTTATCAGACATTATGAAAAGAATTTACATAAAATAAATAGACAAAACTTGTCTATATTATTTAATGAAACATGTATGAATATATATATATATATATATATATATATATATATATATATATATATTTGGCAGTACATTGTGATAGGATGCCTCTTGTGAGTGAATTGCATCCTAAGTTTCCTTAAATTCTGATTCCAAATTAATCTAAAATTAATAAATCACATCTTTCTCTTTATTTTTTAGTGGGTTGAAGTATTTAAAGAATCTTTTTATTTGATTTGTTAAGGTCTTGGTATTATGATAAAATACATTTGGTATCAGGACTTCTGATCAGGAAATTGGAGGTTTTGTGGAGCATGGAACCACCTCTTAATTGCTGTTGTTCCTAGGTACATCCTGGGCCCCAGGAGGGGGAAAGAGAAAGCACTTAATAGGGACCCAGCTATGGCCAAATATTGAACCCTCAAACAAAATGCTATAAATTTTATCTTTAGTTGAAGGTATGCAGTTGTGTTCGAAATATTTAAATTTCAGCATTAAATAACCCATCGAGATGTTGATATGCCATTAAACAAAATCAAACCAACCAAACTTGACTTGT
Organism: Acanthosepion pharaonis; assembly: GCA_903632075.3. NCBI lineage: Eukaryota > Metazoa > Mollusca > Cephalopoda > Sepiida > Sepiidae > Acanthosepion > Acanthosepion pharaonis. The sequence goes on from CAHIKZ030004203.1 coordinate 771,689, forward strand.
TTATTTTTTAAGCTGCTAAATCTTATTCGGAAATAGTTTTGCTTTTCAAGAATGATGTTTAGTCTTTTTTACATTCTGGGATAATTAACTTAGAGATTCTCAGAATTCTGGGTGTCCCCCTTTTTTTTTGTTGGTGTTTTGTATACTGCTTCCGAAATGATGTGGTATCCATATCAGTGGTGTTAATATCACCACCCAGACTGCATTGTTGATAGCTTCTCTTCATTTCTTGCCTCATATTCTTAAGGAATTTACTGAATCTTACATCCTTTGCCTCTGGAACTAATTCAGTGTCATTAGAATGTCAAGAAGCATTAATAAAAACATTTATTCCAGAAAAAAAATAGAACACATTTTGAGCATGATTCCTCTAACCATTTCAGACAAGCTGACATTGCAGCTTATGGCATGGAGACGTCAGAAAAAAAGAAAATCAATTAATAAATAGACAAATAAAATATTCTCAATAAAAACATTAGTAAGTATAATTATCTTGTGACAACCTTTTTTTTACTAGGTTTCATATATTTAATATTTATTTGGGAAAATTTCAACAGCATTCAAAGTCTGAAGAATTACTGTGAACTTCAGACCAAGTCATATAATCATGGAAATTAAAATAATATTTTCAAAAATATTTCTTTAATAGACAAATATTCGTTGAATGATGAAACAACTTCAGTAATATGTTGGGAATGAAAGCATTAGCTAAATTGGTAATTTTAGATTAATGTATGATTCTTTTTCATTTTGAAGAGAAATTTTTTTTTTGTTTTTTGTTGCATAGAATTGAGTGCAAAGGCCTTATTTTTAAGAAATAATTTTTTTTGATTTGTAATTATACTGATTTATGAGAAAATGAATTCTTATTTACACCTCAAAAAATAAAACCCTTATGTAAATGTTTGAATTAACAGGATAAAATTATATATATATATATATTTAAAATTTTTATTGAAAAAAATATATTGATGAAAACCAAATATCCAGAATCCAAATAGGATTATTTTTGCCATATCTGGGTTGGTGATGCCCAGTTCTTATTGTCCAGCCTTCAGAGAGTTAAAATATGGCTACGTGGTCTTGTAGGTGATGAATTATTTTCAACCCACCAATGTCTCTCCCACAAGCTTCTCACAACTCTATTACTATTTCTATGGAAGATTTTCTGACGAACTGCATTCCTTAGTTCCACCAGTTCAGAACTACCAAGCTACAAACAGAGGGTTGAACCATACTCATTCGCATCTTATTCTGTTGAAGGAAATCTCATATTGAGAGCTTCTTTCCAAGAGTTGTTACTTTATGGAGCACACTCCCAAGAGGATGCTTCCCAATCTTAACCTCTTCAAATCTAGAACCAACCATTACTTATTGTACATATCCTCATAATCTGCACTTATGTCCATTTATCCCTTTTATATCCATACAACAAACACATTTAATAAAAACTTGCCTGGAGTGGCTCCTGTGCCTTGTGAACATTTAGTAAAAAAAAAATAATTAAAGTTGCCAAATCAGTCTCCAGATGTAAATTCAACTTCAAACTTGCATCCTTCCTTATCTATATGTCATGTAATTTTGAGGCAAATACTTACTATATATGTAGGTAAATAATGCTATAGTCTGACATTTGTCTCTTGTATTAAGTACTTACTTTCTCCTACTGTTGTCTATACTCCCTCTCTCATATTTTATAATCTTTCACTTATTCTATACATATATATATATATATATATATATATATATATATATATATATATATAAATAGATAGATAGATAGATAGATAGATAGATAGATAGATAGATAGATAGATAGAATGAGAGATTATGAGATGTCATACAAAAATTTGGGTAATTCATGTTTTATTGGGAAGAGGTAAGTTCCATTTGGACAGATTCTTCCCAGGAGCCACTAAACAGATTCCATAAACAGATCCTGAGAGGATGCTTCCCTGAATGCTACAATCTTAACTGCTTGTCTGGTGTGGCTCTCTTGCCTTGTGAATGTTTAATAAAAACAACAACAAAAAAAAAAGCATTGAAGTTGCTCTATTAGCCCCCAAATCTGAATCCAAATGAAAATGTGTCTATATTTATTAGCCTTGTAATTTGAAAAAACTGTCAGCAAAAATTTTTCAGAACAAACATTCTAACTATTCAGCCATGTGGCCTATAATATATATATATATATATATATATATATATATATATATATATATATATATATATATATATCAGTCTCATCAATTTACAGTTGCATTGGCTAGATATAAATGTAAGTTCTATGCTATGATTTTTCTTTTACCACACTTCTCGCTTGTGAAACTCTCTTCCGTATTCTTGCTTTTCAAGTCCAGTTTGTTCTTGAAAAAATTAAATGCAATATCTTCTAGTCTTTTCCTCTTCAAAAATGCCTTTCTTAGTAGCATTCTTTTCCCCCTTGTGTCTTAGTGGCTTTACTGCCTTGTATGGGGTGAATTTAATTATATATATATATATATATATATATATATATATATATATAAAAGTGAACATTGAAGGTAACACTAAGAGGCGACAGGCTGTTTCATGCTAGATGCAATCCTCAGGTCATGACGATTGCATCTGGCATGAAACAGCATATTGCCTCTAAGTGTTGACTTAAATGTTCACTTTTATATTTACGCACCTCTATCTCTGATATTGAGCACTTTATCCCATAAATATAGCACACCTTAAGAGTATATTTCTTCATATATATATATATATATATATATATATATATATATATATATATATATATATATATATATTATGGGCACATGGGCAAGTAGTTAAAACGTTTGCTTTCTCACCATGAGACCCGGGTTTGAATCTTACCATGTTCAGTTTATCAGGTACTTTGGATAGTGCCTGAAAACCATACCATGGGGTGACCCAAGCCTTGTGAGTCTTGGGGCCTGTCGATAGCTGTGCTCACACAAAGTCACAAGTCATTGTGCCCAAGGGTTTCTGTGTGTTTTGGCCTTGATCAGATTGTTGATCAGGTTAGATAATGTGCTCTCTCCCAGGGACTGTAATTAAGGTCTGCTCAGCATGGTTGCAGTATAAGTTACAGGTTGGCTCTGTGAGTGTTGAACAAACACAAATGTGCCTGAGAAAGCGTCTGCAATAGGGATTGGCTAGCTGCCATAGTAGATGTGTATCCTCGAATCAGTGGCCAGCTATAGGTAGACACACATATATATATGTATCTACACACACACACACACACACACACACACACACACACACACACACACACACACACACACATATATATATATATATATATATATATATATATATATATATATATATATATATATATATATATATAAATACACGTGGTCACACACACACACATACATCTTCGGATTCTTATTTTCTGGTTACTTTCTTTGAGAATCAATAAATTCAATTCATATGTACCTGCACTGTCTACCTCTTTAGTGGTAGCTTATATATATATATATATATATATATATACACACACACACACACACATATATATATATATATATATATATATATATATATATATATATATATATATATACATACATGCATGTGCTTATGCACACACATATCTACATACATTGAATGTGTGTGTTTGTCAACCTGAATGGATTGTTTTCATAAGTTCTTTGATGTTTCTCAGCAATGCTTCACTTATTGAAGATTTTAACTGTCATTCATATAAACTATTCTTTCAAGTGATGCCATTATCCCTTCTCTCAATGGAAGTTTATCTCTACTGACAAGTGTAATGCTCAGAGATATTATATTTATTATCACAGGTTTGTTCAGAAGGGAATTGGTGTCTTTGAGTAGGTGCGAATTAATCCTGAAAGTCTACCGATCAACCGAGAGATCTCTTGACAATGGTGTCCACATGCAAATTCCATTCAGAGCAGGAGGCTTTGAAGTCCATGCAGCAGCAAATGTAGAACCGTTTCAATGTTGTCATCTCAAAGATCCAATGTGGCCAGGTGACTTATCTGCCAATCACATCTGAAAGACATATTTAGTTTAATTTGAGCTTTTCCTAAATGCTTTCTTTTACCGGCATATTGAAAGACTTGAAGCACTTTGTCGCCAATGCAGGCATGTATAAGAGAGGAAAAAAAAAAAAAAACAAAAGGAAAGAGAAAGCAGTTTCAAAATCAAATATCTTTTGAAAAGAAAACATGAGTGTCAGTTCTAATTGGTTTGAAAGGAAAAGAGTTCCAAACATAAAAACAATGATGATTTAGAAGAAAAAAAAAGATTTTTTTGCCAGTTTGTGACACAGAGTGAATAAAAAAAATGTGAATTTTCTCAAGTAAACAGCTAAATTTACTGCAATTTCTTTTTTTTTTCAATAACCCAATTACAAAGGAAACATAGAGTGGAAGAGTGTAATAATACAAAAACCATAAAAAATGGAGATAGCTCTGAAAAAACATGTTTATGAGGTTCAACTCAAAGCTTAATGTGTGAAATGGCTTCCTTAAATGAAGAAAAAAATTGGTATTAAATGATGTGGAGTGATTTTAAAGAAGCAGCTGAAATATCTGTTGAGACATGGAAAACAGTGTGACTCCACAGATGAGCAAATTGATCAATCTATTAAAATGTTATAAAAAAGAGACCAGTATTTTCTATTGAACACATATTTACACACACGAGAGAGATTTAGAAAACTTTCTGCATCTTTGCTGTTTCGCTTCATCACATTTCAGCTGTCTACTCTGGCCTTCCTCAAATGTCTGCTTTGTTCTGGGATGTCAAATCTTGTCTTTGTTTAAAAAAATTAAAATTAGAAGACAATTTCAAGAAATAAAAGAAGTGGGCAATCTATTATAGGTAATCAATAAGAAATCAATATCTGATTAATTAAATGTGATTTGAATGTATGTTCGTTAAAACTTGGATTTGAGAAAAATCTGAGAATATATCATTCAAAATAATCATAATTAATAATTGATAAAAATTCTATTATATTCATGCATCCTTCCCTTTGTTAGTTAGCACAGCCATTATGTCCTGTCAGTACCTCATAAATAATGTTTTTGATTGCATGGAAAGAGAGGAAAAGACATTACTTGGTTTCAGGTTTCCAACCCAAATATGACAATAGTGATACATTTTCGGCCTGATCTGGCTCTTGTAAAGGTAGAGGATATCAGGTAGAATCAGGTATTTCCTAGATTGGTACAGGGAACTGACCATTTTTTCTTGCATCTTTAGCGATGGATTGAGGTCTTGGGTGAATTTAAGGCTCAGTAGTGTCTCAGGGGGTGGGGGCCTTCCTGAGGGGACATCCATTCACCATGACTGGTGGTAGTTCAGGGTCTGACTGGAAATGATGGAATGTAATCTGTTTGACTAGTAGAAAAAATATAAAGCTGTTATATCCCTTGTCAAACTTGATAAAAGACAATTAATAATAATCTCTATCTATAAAAGGCAGGATGTGTGTGTGTGTGTGTGTGTGTGTGTAACAAATGAACAGCTGCAATTTTCGACGGATTTGCACCAAAATTTACATGCACATGCTCCAAGTTAGTGGGAAGGCCAAGATCCACTTTGCATTTTCCAACTCCCATCGATAGTGGAAATAATCAATTTTTTCATGCTTCTACGGCAGTTTTCAGGTAGTTTGCGGCCATTTTATACTGGCCAGTGTGAGAGCCTATAGCTGGCTGCCATGAATAGGCAGGAAGATTCTATTGGCCTGCGTGAGAGCCAACAGCTGACTGACACAAATGTTAACTAGCATGCTAGCATGCAAAAAAAATTGATAGCTGCATTCATCAAAAATGGGAAAAATTTAAATCTGCATGGCACTTTACTCCAATTGGCTCATTCGCTTGCTTAAACTCAACGTTGATTCTGATTCTGCAGAACTGGGTTGGGTGTGAAAAAAGTATTTGTTGTTAACATTCTTTTTCATTTGGTTTTTCCAGTTACGAGTCCTTTTTAAAGCTGATCGTTTTTGTGTTCATTTTGTTTAGTTCTTTTTTCGTAACAGATTTAATGTTTAGTATAGAGCTTAGAAAAATTTTGCAGTGTGAGATAGGCAAGAAGTAAGGCATGTAGCAACATCAGCATGGCAAAGGGCTCTTCTTTAAAGGCAAGGAAGGACAAAAATATTTTAAGTCAAGTGATAGTGATTGCTGTATGAGTAGTACAATTTTTGAATCAAGCACGGGCAATGCCTGGCCATGCTGCTAGTAATAATAATAATAAGGAGGCATAGTGGAGTTATGAATAGCAGCTTAGATTGAGGTATCAGAGAGCCAAGTTCAAATTCCTGTCAAAGACATTACATTCACTTATGTGCTAATACTCTTGGGAAAGGTATGAGTCCTCTTCTCCCCCTAGCTATGGGTAAATAGCAGGACTGTTCAGGTTCTATAGCCTTGGATGGCAACTGGTCTACCGCAGAAAGAAATGGCAACTTACTGCAGGAAAAAATCTGCCTCGTCAGTCAAGTATCAAAAGATACATGATCACCTATGCATATATCATGCATGGCACATAACTGACTGACTGAATAATAATAATAATAATAATAACAAAATGTTTTGAAAAATGGAGGTGTGAGGTTAGTGTTATGGTGAGAGAGCATAAAAACTGGAATCCACAAACTGAGTTAAAATTCTATCTGAGACATGATCATTACACAAAGATGCTCTTGAAAGGCATAAATCTATTCTTCCCTGTGTTCTCCCCAATCACCAGAGAGAATGTGAGTGGTTTAATGGATATCAGCTCAGAATGAGAAATCAAAGAGTAGAATTTGTATTCAAGTCTATAGTTACATTTGCACAAATATCCTTGGGAAAGGTACGAATTCCTCTGTTTTCCCCTCAGGTATGGGTTAAACAGTAGGACTTTTTTTTCTGGAAAAATCATTGTTATCTTAAAAATAATTGTTAATGCAATAGTCACCCCCCAAAAAACTTAAAAATTTGACTTTAAATAACCGACAAAGGGTTGATAAACCATAAAATATGAATCAACCAATTATAACCCCTTACCACTCTGTCATAATTACTTCCAGGTAGTAGTAACAGTATAAAGCTGTTACATCCATTAATGTCAATCAATAATAATAAAGAAAGTCTAAAACTGACTTCAAATTCTAGTTCTCTCAGGGAAAATTAGATTCTTGCCTTTCCTTGGGGTATAAGTACATAAACAGAAACTGTTATATACTGATACACTTAGGAAAGGCATGAAACTATTTTTCTCTATGCTCCATTTCATTTCAAGGTATCCTTGTATAACTACACTTGAGAAAGGCATGAGTCCATATCTATGAAGATAGCTCTAAAAAACATGCTTGTGGGCTAATCAATATTTGATTATCAAATGAGGCATGAATACTTTACGTGTTTAGTGTAAGTTTATTGATTTATTGCTGGCATAAATATTTCTACATTTTTATTTTTCCTATAAGAAAAGAGTTCATCTCAAGCTGTCAGTGAAATCAATAATTTTCAATGCTTTTGTCATTTTCAATAAATCACCTCAAGGGGTTACTTTCTTTGAGAATCAATAAATTCAATTCACACGTACCTGCAACGTCTACCTCTTTAGCGGTATCTTATTTATTTATTGCTAACAAATATTTATTTCTACAGTTTAGTACTTGTCATAAGGAAAAAAGGGGCTGGCTTCTTCAATTTAACATATATTTGAACACACACAGACATCGTGCACTTACCAATATTAGAAAGGCACTTGAACATAACACAAAGATAACATGCAATATAAATTGCAAAAAAAAAAAAAAAACCTACAAATTTTCAAAGCTATAATCAGAAAAGCCTACATGAAATAAATGCCTTTCAGCTTAAGAATTGGTATATTAAATATATTCACTTGCTTACCTGTACCTTTTCTATAAATACTTTCATTGTAATTGTTCGGACTAGCTCTTCGCTACGGTGAGGTCAACAAATTTGGCAAATGATTGAAGAGGCCAACGATGCTTTTGCAACTTTTTCTCCTTTAGCCTTTTTTAATGTCTTAGCCCAGAAATTAAACATTTTTTATTCAAGGAGGATCCTGGTTTTTGTTCACCCCACCCACATTGGGAAAATAATGACATGATCAGGAGGATAATGTTCCACATGACTTCAAACAAAAGGTTGCATAGCAGTGAAAGAGTGATAATATTTAGTGGACTTGGGAGAGCTGTTTTTCTGAAAAATTTTTGAAAATTTTTTAATAGCTTCCCAGCTTCAGTCACTTTCCGACCACCATAAAGTAGTTTCCTTCTGCCCTTTCTATAAATAATTTCATGGTAATTGTTCTGATGAACTTTTTTCTATATGTACAATTTGTCTGTGGGTGTTGGGGAATTAAAAAATTGTTATTTTTATTCCCCATCTCGCCCAACAGACAGATTGGAACTAGTTAGGACTTCATAGAGACTTTGAGGTATTATGGTGGCTGAAGTAAGAATGGTAAGTAAGAATGTGTTGTTTTGGTGTAAGGAATACTGTGGTATGTTTGGGTCACTAATTGTAGCTAGCTAAGTTTAAGGTAAGACAGATTGAAGATAAGCCTTCTCCATCCCCCTTTTTCACCTTGTGCCACATTTATGTATTTGCAACATAAGTATTACTTTCCTCTATGGTACTAAGGCTTTATGAATTTAAGTGAAATACTAGATTGGTGGCAAGGTCTCATCATTTTACAGTTGAAATGTAACCATAACTTCTATGCTAAAGTTTTCTTCTTTTACACTTCTTGCATGTGGAATGCTCTTTTGGTTTCTTGCTTCCCAGTCAACTTTGATCTTCATAAATTTAAATGCAATGCAAATTGTTATCTTGTGTCTTCTTAATTCCTGTTCTTTTAATGTTTTCTCTCCTTAATAGTGTTTTTCTCATATTCTCTCACACTCAGTAACTCTCCTTGCGTCTTAGTGGCTTATTGCCTTTATTGAGTTAAGTATATTAGAAATGGGATTTGTGTTCTCATCAGGTCTAGTCTAGTCCTGCTATATATTTGGAGATTACTGATAAAATCTGTGTATGTTACCTTTATTGATGCTGATTCCAATTCCATTAGTTTTCTGTTGTAAACATCTTTGACACGATGAATTGGATACTCACATAGAAGAAGGAAAGTGTGGTTTTTATCTCAATCACAAGTGTTTCTGTTTTATGGTCAACAAATGGAGTCTTTGAAGTTGGATCTTTTAAGTGTCCCCTACCTAAACTGAGCAAGCAAAGCCCTGAATAACACACCCAAGTATATTAGAAATGGGATTTGTGTTTTCATCTGATCTGGTTTGCTCCTGTTATATATTTAGAGATTTTTGATAAAATCAAAAGAATCTGCAATGTTATTCATCCTGAGCTGGCATCTCTGCTTTAGTTACTTTTCCACCACCCTAATGTAGCTTCATTGTGTCTTTTCTATAACTATTTTCATGGTAATTGTTCTAATGAACTTTTCTCTATGGTACTAAGACTTTATGAATTTAAGTGAAATACTAGATTGGTGGCAAGGTCTCATCATTTTACAGTTGAAATGTAACCATAACTTCTATGCTAAAGTTTTCTTCTTTTACACTTCTTGCATGTGGAATGCTCTTTTGGTTTCTTGCTTCCCAGTCAACTTTGATCTTCATAAATTTAAATGCAATGCCAATCGTTATCTTCTGTCTTCTTAATTCCTCTTCTTTTATTGTTCTCGCTCCTTGCTTGGAGTGAAAAAACATTTTAATAGAAAGATTTTATCAATGCAATCTGAAAGTAGTAATGGATGTTTGGTAAATGAATGTCAAATGTTTCCTTATAAAGAAACAGCAAATATTACCATTAACATTTTTTCAAAAGAGCTTTTCAATTATTTTCTCATTTATTAATTTAATATTTATAATTTTCTCTTTCTTTCCTATTTATCTACCTGAATTTTTTTTATTTCCACATATCTGGCAGTTTCGATCTGTTTCTATCTGGTTTTCTACCCTAGGCCTTTCCTTATGAAAATAACACATCATGACTATAAACAACCAAAGATATAAACCTAAACCAGCTCAAAATACACTTGAACCCCTTAACCTTTCTTTCTCCAACATTCATGGTATTCATACCAAATTCTGCAGTGTGTAATCGTTCTGCTTTGAAAAGTCTCTGGACATACTAGCTCTCTGTGAAACTAATCTTAACTCTTCAATTCCTTCCTCTATCTTCCTCTCCTTAGAAAGGACTCTAATGTCCACATGCATAGCCTGGGAGTTTATATTCGTGAACATCTGCTAGCTAGGGAACTCTCCTATGAATCCCTGTTCTTACATGTGTCTCCTTCTCTCTCTACTTAACTCAGCTATCTCTTCTTTCTCTACCATTTCCCTCCCTCTCAAGAGTGCTGCCAGCTAAGCATTATTTTCAATAATATAGAAAAGGCAACTATATTTGTGTTCAGTGACTTTAATGCCCACCATACAAGGTGGCTTAAACACTCTGTCACTGATCTCACGCTGGCATTCAAACCCTTAACTTCTCAATCACTCGATCTCTCACAGAAGTGGTTGACTTCCTCACGTGTTTCCCCAGTAACCTTGGCGGACATGCTTCTCTTCTCTTTTTTTACCTCCATCCCTGACTCTTGTCGTACTATACAGCTTGGCCCTCTTGCCAACTCTGATCCTGTGGTTGTATCTGTAAACATCTTCTTCTGACAACCAACTGCTACTATTACCCAAGGCCTTTCCTTACCAAAATGACACATCATGACTATAAACAACCATATAAACCTAAATCAGCTCAACAAAAAACTCCTAAACCCCTCAACCTTTCTTTCTCCAAGATTTGTGGTATTTGTACCAATTTCTACAGTGTGGAATTGTTCCTCTTTGAAAAGTCTCCAGACATCCAAGCTCTCTGTGAAACTAATCTTAATTCTTCAATTCCTTACTCTGATTTCTTGATTCCTGGCTACATTTCTCTCCTTAGAAATGACTCTAATGTTCACATGTATGGCCTGGGAGTTTATGCCTGTAAACATCTCCTGCTGGCTTGGGAACTCTCTCTTGAATCTCCAGACCATTCTTAAATGTATCTTCATCTCTCTCTACTTAACTCAGTTATCTCTTTTTTCTTTACCGTTTCCCTTTCTCTCAAGACTGTTGCATGCTAGATAGTATTTCCAATAATATAAACAAGGCTATCTCCCTGCACCTGTTTGTAAATATATTCATGTTTGGTGACTTTAAACTCATCAGGTGGCTTGAACACTCTGTCACTGACTTCGCTGGCACCCTTAACTTCACTCAATCACTCAATCTCTTACACAAGTGGTTGACTTCCCCATGCATTTCCCCAGCAACCCTGCGAGACACGCTTCCCTTCTCAATCTCTTTTTTACCTCTATCCTTGACTCATGTCACATGACGTAGTTCTGTCCTCTTGTCAACTCTGAACATATGTTAACGTTTGTAAACATCTCCTTCCACTCCCCTGGCCAGCCAAGAACCTCCTCGTAACAGAATATGTTTCTGTTATCAATGAGCAGATTGGGACTCGTTCCATGATTTCCTTTGTGATGTCTTTTGCAATGAAGTTTTTAATCATCCAGTTCAAAAATGTGTGTCAGAGGTCCTGGGTGAAAGCCGACTTTGATGCTATCATTCCAGCAAGGAAATACCAAGTTAAACCACATTCATCTCCTTGGTTCTCACCTGCATGATTGGCCATTGTAACCCACAAGAATCACTTCTTCTGGCTGTACCAGAGTGATACATCTAAGTGCAACAGACACCTCTTTGTCTCTGCTTGTAGTGATTTTCCAAGCGTAGCTCAGATGTGGCACAAGGCTGAAAGTATGGGGTACCCAGTGAAGATCGAACTCACTACTCAGTCGTAATAGTTCTAGCCAGACAAGCTTGCTAACCATTACACCACATTGAGGTGGCCTTGTCTCTGCTTGTAATGAGTGCAGGTGTGAAGTTAATGTTTGCTGATAGAATGAAACAGCATATATCATCTTGCAAATTTGGTTCTAGAGATTATTGGCAGCTCTGCAAGAGTGTGCTGAACAACAGTAAATCCTCAATACCTCCTCTATTCAATCCATTCAAAGTCCTGACATCTACAGTAGATAAGGTTGTATGTTTTGCATGAAAATTTTCTTTCAACTTGGCACTCAACTCATTTGGAGTACCCATACCTGATTTTCCTCCTAGAACTGAGGCTCTATTGAGTGATATGCATACAACCCCATCACTTATCTTGGACATCATTTCTAAATTAGATTCCCATAAGGTAAGTGGAGGTGACAGGATCCTAGCCATCATCCTAAAGTAATTTACCCCCAAGCTAGCTCCAGTTCTCTACCACATTCTACAACGATTGCCTCACTGATTCCTACTTTCTAGCTTGTTAGAAGTCCTCCTCTGAAGTTCCTTAAAAGAACTCTGGAGAACCTTCTGAACCCTATAAGTATTGCATTAATAATCACCTACCCCTTTTGGGCAAAGTATTCAATACTGAAGTGCTTAAGCATCTTACCTCTAACAACCTACTCTTTGATAAACAATATAACTTCCATTTTGCCTGGTCTACTGCTGATGTGCATTTGACAGCATGCTGGTCTTCTGCATAAGCTTCAGGGCTATGTTTGATTTTAATCCAATCATACTCATTAAATTGTAAAATGAAGGTCATTCTGAACAAGCTCACTTCCATATTCAATGACACTATCTGTTTCCACGCATCTTTCATTTTCTATCTGTTTCTATCAGTTTTTATCCGTTTCTATGTCTCTATCAGTTAAAATCTGTTTCTATGTATTTAAGAGTTTTTGTTTCTATGTATCTATCAGTTTCTATCTGTTTCTACACATTTATCATTTTCTATCTGTTTCGGTATATCTATCAGTTTCTTTCTGTTTTTATGTATCTCTCAGTTTCTGTTTCCACACATCTGTCTGTTTCTATATATCTATCAGTTTCTATCTGTTTCTATGTATCTATCAGTTTTTATCTGTTTCTATGTATCTAAAATTTTCTACCTGTTGCTATGTATCTCTCAGTTTCTATGTATCAATTAGTTTCTATCTGTTTTTATGTTTCTATCAATTACTACTTAGATTTACTGTCATCCATTAAACCATCATGGATGTCCACGTAACATTGTGATTATCAACATGGAAACTGGAACTGATGTGCCAAGTATAAATTCCAGCTAAATCTGATGAGTTCGTTTTTGCAGAAATACTCTTGGAAAGGCATGAATCTATCTCTCCCCCAGCTAGGGGTTAATAACAGAATCAACTGGACTCTCTATCTTTGTTTAGCAATAAGTTTAGAAGTAGTACCCCAACAACCATAATGTGTTACAGGATTTATGATGTGACCAAACCATCACCATCCTTACATTATCTGTGTCTCTCAGTCTTTTCACAACCAGGAAAATGTCTCTATTTTCAATCTATCAAGGCAAAGTATAAAAAGTTAACATATCTAATTTTACTTATCTTTTAATATATTTTCATGAAATATAAAGAAAAGAGACAGATAATTCTCTTTTACTCTTGGGAACTGTTTGCGTCATAGTGGCATTATCTCCTTGTTTGGAGTGAAATGATTGAAAAAAAAAAAACAACTATTCAATATAAAAAAGACAATAGTTCAAACATAATTTTGCTTGAATTTTGTAATACCAACAACATAAAAATTACTAAAAAATGGCGATAAAAGTTTTTATAGCCTACTTATCAGTGTGTCCTTTTGGGGACTTAAAATTTCATAGCAAATGCGTATTAACATGCCAATGTTTTTTTCTTACTCTTCTTGCATGAGAGCCTTCATTTAGGTTAGAAGCCTACAGTCAAGAAGTTCAAGCCCAGCAAGGCAGTATTTTGTCAAGATCAGGAAGAACGTCAACAATATCACAAACAGGGAAGAAGAGAAATTGATTGAATTTGCTAAAAGGAATCCAAAGATAAGCAAAAGAAGAACTGCTGGAAGAGCTAGAGTCCAAAAGCATGCATATATATATATATATATATATATATATATATATATATATATATATATATATATATATATATATCTGTATCAGTAATCAAAAGACAGAATGCTCCTCAAGGGTTGTTGTACAAGAAAAAAAACTAAAAAATATCTCAATGCTGCAAGTGAGGCAAATGAAGGTGACTGGTAACTTTAACAAAAGCTAAACTCTTCGGAAAGTGTGATATGATAGGATGAAACTAAATTTGAACTGTTCAAGTACAATGGCCAGAAGTATGTGTTCTGAAAGTCTGGCAAAACCTTTAAGGCAGAGAATACTATTTCCATAATAAAGCATGGTTGTAGAAGTATCATGCTGTATTTTCTTGCCAATGATGCTGGTTTTCTTCATCAGATGAAGAGAATAATGATAAAAAGGAAAATGTGTGTGAAAATCATAGAGGAAGACAGAAAGTCATCAACAAAACATTTGAGATTAAGTCTTTCAAGAAAATATTGATCCTAAGCACATTTTGAAATCAGTGTCAAGCCAGATGGATCTGAACAAAAAATTCTAGAGTGTCTGTCACAGATTATGGACTGACTCCATAGAAATTGCATGAAGGGAACTCAGCAATAAAATTAAAAAAAAAAAAATAGGAAATCTTAAAGAATTAATAAAAATTTGCAAAGGAAAATGGTCAAAAATACCTTACTGGTCCTCCTATAAGGCAGTGATTGCTTGACAATCTCACAGATGAAGAAAACTTAAAGCAACAAAATGTCGTTCTACAGAAGGATGTTGAGAATACCATGGACTGAACATGTGAGCAATGGCAAAGTTCTAGAGACAATGACAATTAAAAGGACACTTCTGTTTAACATCAGAAAGAGGTAGTTGAAATTTCTGGGAGATATAACGAGAAAAGAGGACTTGAAAAATTCGATACTCACAGGAGAGATTGAAGGTAAGAGGGCCAGAGGAAAGCATTGCCCAACTTGTCTGGTGGGTTTGAGCAAATGGATGGTGGAGCAGTATTTGGGAGAGATGGTAAAAAGACAAAAGTTATTAAGAAATATAAGAGACCGGAAAGAAAGCAGGACATGTAATATAATTTTCTTTTTTTTACTCATTTCATCCCCACAAGCAAAGGAATAAAGCCACTAAGATGCAAGGGGTTACTGAACGTGAGAGAAAGAGTAAAAGAAAACATTTATTAAGAAAAAAGAGAGAACAATAAAAGAACAAGAATTAAGAAGAGAGAAGAGTAGGAGTTAAGAAAAATAAAAGACACGGTCTTTAATCATGTTTTTTTAATCATTTTCCCCCTAAGCAAAGCAGTAAAGCCACTAAGACGCAAGTAGTGTAAGAGAATGAGAAAAAGAAAACAATTATTAAAGAAAAAGAGAGAACAATAAAACAACAGGAATTAAGAAGACAAAAATTGACAATTGACGATGCATGGAAACTTTTGGAGATCAAAGTTGACTGGAAAGTATGAAGTTGGTAGAGAGTTCTACAATGCAAGCAGTGTGAGACAAGAAACTGTTTGCATAAAACTTATGGTTACATCTAAACATTTCAACTGTAAAATCATGAGACCTCACTGCCAATCTAGTACTGCACATAAATTCATAAACTCTAGCTACCAAATAGTAAAGCTTATTGAAACAATTGCCATGACAGTATTTATAGAAAAGGTACAGGGAAGCTATGTCATGACAGTGAGAAAGTGACTGAAGCCAAAATGCCAGAACAAATAACATTGCAGATTCTTTGGATTTTATCAAGAATCTCTAAATGTATAGCAGAAGCACCAGACCAGATATAGCAGCTATATTCTATTCATGGGTGAATGGTAGACTTATAAATGTGTAAGATACATTATGGTGATAAAAATTGTCTAACATGGCATATTGAACTAACTTTGCAAACAGCACATAAAATATTACAGGTGTATGAATACCACACTATTTAAGTTTTGCAATTTTTATTTTGTTTCTATTGTAGAATCTGAATAAATCATATTTGAATTGTTTTCCATGCTGACATTATATAACAGTTGCATGTTTCATTCTAAAAAATACTGTATATTATTTGCTTTTACCAAGATACTTAATTCCAAAAGTTAGGGGTGCATATCATACATAAGGACTATATTGTTGGAATTTTTGGGTAGCCCAGTACTAGTGAGCCAGCCAATATGAGCTGACTCATTTTATAGTTCACCAATAGAAGGGTTAACCAATCAGAAGGCTCAGAATATTCAATGCGACGTGTATAAAGGCGGCCATGTTTTTTTCCGAATATTCACTGCCAACCTCTGATATCGAAGACTGAAGAATTACAGAACAGCTGCTGGCGATATCGGCAATATAGTCAGATCCAGTAGAGTGTCTGACTTGTGAGTATTAATGTTTAACGTTGTTTTATTGAACAGATTATGTACTGCACTGTATTCTATATTCATAGACTTGGCGAACATGGTCAACATATATTTTCTTTTTCTATTTGCTGAGTCATTTCAGTATGTTGGTGTACATGTAAATTTTGTCTTTTTTCTATCTCCCCTAATCCCTGTTCTGATGACCATTTATACAAACTCATTAGGTAGGTTAGGCACTGCTTTCAATATGCCTTGTGGGAGTCAAATTTTGTCTTTTTGCTATCTTCCCTAATTTGCCATCTATTTTCATGAGCTCATTTGGTAGGTTATACAATGTTTTCCTCTGTCCCTCTTGCTTTCAATATGTCCTGTGAGTATCAAATTTTTCAAGCCCTCTTTCCTCATTAATTGTGACATAGTAATTATAATTTCAAGCCTTAGGCGATGCAGTGGAAACAGAGTGAGCAATAACTGAGCAGCACTAAAAATAACAACTAGACTATATATCGCTAGACATATGAGCTAGGACAAGAACAGCCTATCTCTGTTGACTAGATAAAGAGTTCAGTTTCAAATTCACTATACACCTGATGAAGGTTGGAGAGTGCAACTGCTGAAATGTGATAGCAAGAACAAAAATGAGGATAACAGTTCAAATTTAAATAGTGTAAATAATCATATCTCCTCATTCCAGAAATGCAGACAAAAATTAAAGTACAATACAAACTTGTAACAGACACTAATTTAAAATTATTACAAAGAGAAGATAATTCAGTTATTCTTAAAGAACAAAAAATCTTAGTAATCATTCAAAGGGGACCTTACTGCATATGTATAGACACTCTCATATTTGGTTACTTTCTTAGCAATGAGTGAACTTGTGTACTGTGTGACAAGATTTGGGGGAAAAACATCACATGTCTCAAGTCTGTAATATACACCCCACCCTAAATCAACCACTACGTTTACAGAACAGATTTGACTCCCAGTGACTTCTGACTTTATTTGAAGCTAGCATCAATTTTCTTAACACTTACATTTGAGATACTGCGGACAAGAATATGGAAAATGAGACAAGGCAGCTGATAGAAATCCCTAAAGAGAATTTGCAGACTGCTTCAAAAATTGGAGGTGATATATGATAAGAATGTAAGTTCTCAATGAAGACGAAAAGGTAGACGATTTTTTAATTAATATTAAATGGCTTTATACTTTCTAAAGAGACTTCATACTTATTTATATATACCTTTGACACAAGAGAATACAATAGCTAAAAAACTAAATTTATACCAACATTTGATGTTTTTCTCAAGTATCAATTTTCTGAGTTTTGTCATGTTTTGCATACTACTAAATCTTTAACAAAAACATCAAATTCTTTTCTATATTTCTTGTTTTATAATTCTACCATTCATCCTAGCTTTGAATATTGCTGCCATATCTAGTCTGATGCTCCTGTTGTATATTTAGAGATTCTTGATAAAATCCAAAGAAGAATCAGCAATATTATCAGTCCTGACCTGGCATCCCAGCTTCACTCACATTCCATAATGTAGCGTCCCTGAAATTTTTCTATAAATACTTTCATGCTAATTGTTCAGATGAACTTTTAACTATGGTCCCTAGACTTTATGAATGTAAGTGCAGTACTAGATTGGTGGCAAGGCTTATCAGTTCAAAGCTGTACTGGTCAAATATAACCATAAGTTCTATGCTAAGGGTTTCTTTTCTCACCCTTCTTGCTTGTGAAAGTCTCTTGTGGCTCCTTGGTTTATCAGCCAACTTTTCAAAAATTCAAATGCAGTGCCAATCGTTATCAATTGTCCTCTTGGTTACACCTCTATTTTTCTTATTCTTTCACACTCAGTAACCTCTTGTGTCTTAGTGGCTTTACTACCTTGCATGGGTGATATGATTAATATATATATATATATATATATATATATATATATTTTTCATTGAAAAATACATCCCTACCCACTACCAAAAGTTGCAATAACTGATACATTAAAATATAGACGTATTGAACACCTAGACACCCCTGTCTAGAAAAATAGATTTATCTGTAACCTTGGAAACATGAATTGTGTTTTAGCTGTGTCTTTAAAACCCAGTAATTTTAAAAGTTACTCCAAAATTCACTTGAGGATGAAATGGAACTAATGTTTTTAATTTAATTACAAAATTAAATTTGGGGCTTTTAGCTTCCATTTTTGAAACATGGTTAGAACTGTGTAGCGAAAAAAAAAACATATTTTAAATCAATTAATTTATAATATATATATATATATATATAAGGGTGCGGTAACATATAAGTCAGTTCAGTGCCATACAGGATACATACTCGGGCAATCCTGTCTCTTTCCTTTCGATTCATTACTAACTAGGCAGAAGATTTTCTTAGTAGGTTGCCATTTCTTTCTGCAGTAGACTGGTTGCCAACCAGGAATATAGGAACCAATTCATACCTTTTCCAAAGACTTTTGTGTATAAGTGAATTTAACAAACTCAGCTGGGATTTAAACTGAGCTCTTGATTTTCTTGTTCCAAGCTGATATACATTACACCATAATGCACATCCTTGTGTATACCTCGCAGAAATACCTCCCACATAATGGCAAGATATTAGTGGCAAAGTTTTCTTCATCTAGCTAATGTTTTAGCATTATGTGGGAGGAGGGAAATATTTTGGCTGCACCCTATATATATATATATATATATATATATATATATATATATATATAATTGTGTATTTAGGCAGCAGTCTTTCTTTTATACAAGTTTCATTAAAGGTGACTGAAAAAGTACTGTGATTAAGCTTTTTATTTAATTTTGGGGTATCTCTGTGTTGCTGGGAATGTCTTAAAATTTTGTGCATTTATATAGACTTTCAATTATAGTCCACTGAACATGTGTTCTCAAATACATGATGTGGCTTCCTTCTGTCTTTTCTAGAAATATTTGCATGGTATCTGTTCTGATGAGTTATTTCATTGGTGCCCCAACAGCATGAATTTAAGCTTGCTACTAGGTTGGTATCTTGGTCCCACCCTTTTACTGTTGAAACACTTAAATGTAATAACTTCTACCCCAACAGCTTCTTTCATACTTCTGGGCAATGGAACACCCTTCCACTTACTTGCTTCCCTGGTAACTATAATCTTCAAAAATTTAAATGTAATGTCAATTGATATCTGATGCCTTGATCCCCATTCTTTTTATCTTTCTCCATTCTTCTTTTTATCCTTTCATCACCCAACCCATACCCAGTCTTTTCCCTTATGCTCATTCTCTGTAACCCCTTGTGTACTAGTGGCCTTCCTGCCTTACTTGGGGTGAAATGCTTAAAAAATAACGAAAACACCTTTGTGTGTGTGTGTGTGTGTGTGTGTGTGCATATATATGTGTGTGTGTGTGCATACGTGTGTGTGTGCATATATATATATATATATATATATATATATATATATATATATATATATATATATATATATATATATATATATATATATATATACATATATAAGAAATATGTTGTAGTGGTTCCAACGAGAGAAAAGTATGTATATTAAAAGAAGAGAGGTGCATAAACGTTTTTTGGTTGTAATGTGGATTTATTTAGAAAAAATATTATGCTTTGTTTTACATAATTTTACTACGACACGTGTTTCTGGTCTCGCTGACCGTCTTCAGGTAAAAGTGGAGATTTCTACATATTATTAAAAATAATTAATTTTTCTTCATGTTCAATGTGAAATGTTCTCGATATGAGACATTCTCTGTTTGTGTGTTGGCAATCCGAATTTTCTTTCTAGAATAGATACATATATATATATATATACATATATATATAATATGTATGTGTATATATATGTGTGTATACCGCCACACATACATCTATATATATATTTCACATACGAAAGAGAAAAAAACAATACTTTACATTTCTTGGACATGTTACACCGAGTTGACAATAGCCTAGAATTTAGTATCCACTGAAAATCAACCAATAAAAACAACTTAATAAACTTCTACTCCCATCATAACAACAAAATAAAGTCTGGAATGATCATTGGATTCTATTTAAGAGCACTCTGAATTTACAACCCTCAATATATATATATATATATATATATATATATATATATATATATATGCACACGTGCTAGGAATTTGTGAATGTACTTTCAGTGAGTCATAAATGAAAAATTATATAGATGCATAAATACACAAATTTTAACACATCCACTGCAACACCAACTTCCTCGTTTTGAAATTGCAAACAACCTAACGTAATGTTACATAACTTATGCAAAATTTTAATGCCATCTATTTTCTTTCAGATATATTCAAAGAACAGAAGTTTTTTTTTTTAATAAGTAACTCTGGTGTTTTACCATTACTTGGACTGCTTAATTTTCATACAAGAATTAAGCTGCTTTAA